>JACGWO010000003.1:50228086-50828086 GCA_034509735.1 Sesamum alatum
AAGATGTCTTCCTTACTAGAGTAATGGAACTCCCAGAATCCAATGATGCTCATTGGAAATCTAGATTCATCGATGGACTTCCTCACCTATTCGCTGAAAGGGTTAGGAAGAATCTCAGAAATGGAGGGGTAGCAATAAATTATAATCAATATACTTATGGGAAGTTAATT
Organism: Sesamum alatum; assembly: GCA_034509735.1. Taxonomy (NCBI): domain Eukaryota; kingdom Viridiplantae; phylum Streptophyta; class Magnoliopsida; order Lamiales; family Pedaliaceae; genus Sesamum; species Sesamum alatum. Next base: position 50,228,257 of record JACGWO010000003.1, read on the forward strand.
GGAACTTGCATTCAAGAAGGTTTAAATCTATGCAATGAAATTAGATTAAATAAACAAATTAAAAGACAAAATTTAACAGAGAAGAAACAACTAGGAGAATTTTGTGCTCAATTTGGAATAGAAATGATGCCGTCAGATAGACAAAAAATTCCCAAATATAGGACCCCAGAGGGAAAAAAGAAAAGACATAAAAAACGGAGTGATAGAAAAGAAAAAAAATAAACAAAGAAACATAACCAGAAAAGATGAATGGAAAACTAAAAATAATGTAACAAAAAAGATAAGAAGATGTTACATTTGCGGTGAAACAGACCACCTTGCAAATAGATGTAGAAATAAAAGAGCTAAAAGATTAAAAAAGAAGATTAATAGTCTTAAATTAGAAGACCAAGAAAAAGAAAATATAATAAATACAATATTTTCTGAAGGAAAAGAATCTTCCGAATCTGAAGAATTAGAAGAAAATAATCAAGATGAATTAGGAAATATAGAAGAGAATCCTGAGAATTTATCAACCTCGGATGAATCAAATGAAGAAGAAGATTCTTCTTGTCCATGTAAACAAGGGACTAATGAAGAAGAATCAGATGATGAATTTTATGAATTAATGGCACAATTCAAAGATTTGTCAACAGTAAATGTCCTTACAGATAATCATATAGTTGAGTTGCTCAGGGAAATTAAGGACCCTGAAATAAGAAATATTATCCTTAGTAAAATGGATAACAATAGAGGTTCATCTTCTGAGTCAAATCAGACATATGAAAACTTAATTAGTAAACCATTTGAACCCTATACAATTACTGAAGTTAAAAAAAATACTCAGAGAAAAACAAACCATTAAAGATAACCCTTCCACTGCAGAAGATCTAAAATTAGAAGTTGAAAAATTAAAAGAAGAAATAAAAAATATTAAGAAATATAATCAGACTCTTACTACTAGAATAGAAATATTAGAAATAGACAAAAATAACAAATTCATTGAATTAAGTAAAGAGAAAATTGAGGATAATTTCCTATCTACATTAGAGGTAGTGACCAGTCAAAAATGGAATATAAAGATTGACTTATTGATAAGTAATAATTTTAGAAAAAACATTTACTGCTCTAGTAGATAGTGGGGCAGATATTAATTGTATAAAAGAAGGATTAATACCAACCAAATACTTTGAAAAAACAACTCATTCATTATCCTCTGCCAATGGGCAAAAATTAAACATAAGTTTTAAAATCCAAAAGCTTATATATGTAATAATAAAAAATGTATCCCTATGAGTTTCCTACTAATTAAGGATTTAACAAATGATATAATCTTAGGAACACCCTTTCTAAAAAAGATTTTCCCAATAAAAAACATTAATGACAAAGGTATAATAGGAACATTTGAAGATGAGATAATAAAATTTGAATTTATTACTCAACCAATGGATAAGTTATTAATGAAATAAGAGATTTAATAATTTCTAAAACAAATCAAATCTGTTTCATAAAAGAAGAAATCAATTCTTTACAGATAGATGAATTACTTCAAAATCCAAAATTACAAGCAAAAATTAAATGGTTCAAAATAAATTCGAACTTGAGACATGTAATGAACACCCTAATGCATTTTGGCATAGAAAGAAACATATTGTAAGCCTCCATATGAAAATGAGTTTTTAGAAAAAAATATTCCCACTAAGGCGAGACCTTGTCAGATGAATTCCGAATATCTAGAGTTATGCAAAGAGGAGATTAAGGGATTAGTAGATAAAAAACTAATTAGATCCTCTAAATCACCTTGGTCATGTACTGCTTTTTATGTTAATAAACATGCAGAACAGGAAAGAGGGAGACCTAGACTTGTTATCAATTATAAGCCCCTCAATAAAGTTTTAAAATGGATAAGGTATCCAATCCCCAATAAAAAAGATCTTTTAGATAGATTGCATAAGGCAATAATTTTTTCAAAATTTGACTTAAAATCAGGATATTGGCAGATTCAGATAAGTGAATCAGATAGATATAAAACTGCATTTACAGTTCCTTTTGGCCATTATGAGTGGAATGTTATGCCTTTTGGTCTGAAAAATGCACCTTCAGAATTCCAAAATATCATGAATGATATTTTTAACCAATTCTCGAACTTTATTATTGTTTATATTGATGACATCTTAGTCTTCTCCAATAACATAGAAGACCACTTTAAACATTTAGAAATGTTTAAAACGATAGTCATTCAAAATGGATTAGTAATATCTAAACCAAAAATGAGTATCTTCCAAACTAAGATAAGATTTTTAGGTCACAATATCGAAAAAGGAGAAATAATTCCCATTAACAGATGCATAGAATTTGCAGATAAATTTCCGGATAAAATTATTGATAGAACTCAATTACAGAGATTTTTAGGAAGCCTAAATTATATAGCTCCATATTACAAAAATCTTGCACAAGACACAGCATTATTATATGATAGGCTCAAGAAAAATCCATTGGAATGGACAGAAGATCACACTAAAGCAGTTAGGCTAATAAAACAGAAGGTTAAATCATTACCATGTCTAACACTAGCAAATCCTAATTGGAAGAAAATAATAGAAACAGATGCTTCTGAAATAGGATTTGGAGGAATATTAAAACAAATCGATAATAATAAACAAGAATATTTAGTTAGATTCCATTCTGGAAAATGGAAAGCAGCCCAATTAAATTATGCTACAGTGGCTAAAGAAGTTCTTGCTATTGTTAAATGTGTTTTAAAATTCCAAGATGACTTATTAAACCAAGAATTTATTATCAGAACAGATTGTTCTGCTGCTAAGTTTATGTTTAACAAAGACTTTAAGCATGATGTTTCTAAACAAATGTTTGCTAGATGGCAAGCACATTTAGCTCCATTTAATTTTACAATAGAACATATTAAAGGAAAGACTAATAGTCTTCCTGACTTCTTATCAAGAGAATATCTAAATGAACACAGACATTGGTAAATTTAACTGGATTGGAGGAGAATTCTTTATAGGAGTAAGTACCTCCTCTAAAATCCCAGATTATTGGGTTGAAGATAGGATTGAAGGAGAAAGTTATTGGATGAATGGACTAAAATGGCCTGTATATAGGTTTGAATTTTGGGATGAGCCTATTGAATATAAGGCACGACTTAAAAGAATTCAGAGAATAAATAAGAAAAAAGATTGAGGAGAGAAAAAAAATTATTTCGGAAATTCTTATTCAACATCCAAATGCAGACATGTCTTATCATTATCGCATAAAAAATATTTGGATAGCAAATTTGTTGTATCACCAAAAAATTGCAGGATATTATGCCGGTTAAATGAATAATCCTTTTATTGCAGGAATGCTTCCTCAAAGAGGAAGAGGCAGAAACTCCTCCAATCAGAGAGGAGGTAGATTTAGACCAGGCGAAATTATACGCCAAGGTAACAGATCATTAATTAAAGACAACATTTCCGGAATAGGAAGATACAATAAAGTCTCTGAGGAAGAAAATGAGCTCTTCCAGCAATTCCTCATATTTAAAAAAGGAGCAGAAAAAAATCGCCGCCGAAGAAGTATCATCTTCTTCAGTATCTTATGCTAAAATATTGGAAGAAGAAGATGAGTTAGTAAACTATAAATTTAGTGAACATCAGGAAGTAATTATACTTCTGGAAAATGAGGATTTAAGGTGGGAAAAAGATCCATGGTATCTAATGAAAAGATATCTGGATGTGACAGCATTCACAGCAGGTTCATATAAACCAAGGGCTCATTATGAGTGTATCCTGAAAGCAATGCAAAGTGTTGAAATTACTCACACTTATTCCAATAATGGAAAAGAATTTAATTACTCAAAAGCAGTAATAAAAAAATTCATTACTGCTGTTGAATGGGGAATTAACCCATTAGGTGAAAAAGAATATATTCATCCAGAGTCTAAATCCCCAATAAAAATTTAATTATTGGGACTATGTTGAAGCATTCAACAAAACTTTTCTCTATGAAAATTATAAGAGAAAACACACATGGTTTTTCAAAATTTGTCCATTAGTTTTCCAACAAGAAGTACCAAATTGGGTATTTCAATGGTGGTTAAATTATGGTCCTCCAATTTCTATACTCCCTGAAATTTTCCAGGGTTATTATATGGAATGGATCAATTGTTCGCCAAAAATTATCCAGGCGGAAAAATCACAGAAATGGATTGAAGGAATGGCCTCATTCTTCTTTTTTATGGAATTCTCACTTCCATGGATTTGGAAATGGCTACCTGAAGTAGGAATGACCTTACAAAAAATTCCTTGTATTAAAAGGAAATCTTGTTCTAAATTCTGGAGTAAATTAATGCTCATCAATCCGGAAACAAAAAAATATTTTTGTCAAGAAGCACTTGATGAAATGGAGGAAAAACTCCAAGAATACAAAGCACTCCTGGAGAAGGAAGAAAATCAGACTCCTAGCCCATTCGAGCAAATATCGCAAAGAATCAGGAGCAAGAGAGGTATTATCTCTAAAGAACAAATGATTGAGGAATATCTCAATCAAGTCCAGAAAGACCTCAAACGAAATCTGACAGGAGCAGAGTCCCCAATGGAAACCTCTTCCAAAGATGAAGAAAATAAGTATTCTTGTTTAGCAGGGGAATCACAAAGACCCATTTGAAGAATCCAACCACGAAATTATCCTTGATCAACTATTTCAGGGAATCAGGACTGCTTTGAAAGCAAAATCAAAAGTTGGGACTTCTGAATCTTCAGAGGAACAAAGGATAGATTACCACAAAAGATCCGAAGAAGAATCGGAAGAAAGTAATTTCTCCAAAATAATGAAGAAATGAAAAGCAGACAGCATAATGCCGGAAGAAAACAAAGTCGAAAATTTTTGACCGAGTCAAAGCAACACGTGTCACACATACAGCAACACGTGTCATTCATGTAATAAGTCTGGAGATGACTCCAGCCATGTGTCTTAATGCATAAGACACCTGTCAATCACAGACGGATTTGAAATAATACTTTCAGATCCGGCCTCCCTATAAATACCCCCTCTTAGATCATTAGAGGCAGAGGGAAAAACACCCTTGTACATGTATATCACCTTCTTTGTCCCTCACTAAATAAGATTTCAGCTTTGTGTACGAGTTTACACTTCTGTAAGTTTTTTTCAGCTTTGCCCGGTTTTGCCAAATATGGCGTTGTGTGGGCCTTTTGGTGGTGTTTTAAGACTGAATTCGTACTTATTAATTTAACGGAGCGTAAAAGGTTCCCAAATTTACTCTATTCCTATTCATTTAAATTCTCTTTATATAGATCACAATTTAAGATACTCCTTTATTTTGATCGCCTTTCGCCTACATGGTCGGATTTACATTCCGCCTACATGGTCGGATTTTTGGCGATTTTTGTATATTTTTGGTATCTCTCGTCTTCCGCCTACATGGCCGGATTTATATTCCGCCTACATGGTCGGATTTTACGGCGAGGTTTTGTATTGTATATTCCCGATCCCTCCATGGCATGTCGCCATGGCTCCTTATGGTATCAGAGCCATGTTATTGAAGTTGTATTGGATAATTCAACAGTACTTGTTTTATATATTGCTTAATATGCAATATTTATCTGTTTCAGATATAAATACTGTTAAAAATTCCAAAAAGGAAGAATATGAAATTCCTAAGAATTTAAGTCAATTAAATAAATGGACAATTCCTAAGGTAAATCCTAGATTAATTTATAATTTCGGCCGATTTGATTTTTGGAAGACAAAACAGATTGTAAAGACTAGTGAGGAATCAATAGCCCTTGATAATGAAGAAAGAGTAATAAAACTTTTAGATGCTATGGATATAGGGCATTATCAGGATGAATATAAATTTTTACATATAGGATTAGTACAAATTGCTTTTAAACCCTTAACATTAGAAGGTTTACCTGAAAGTTTTTTAGCTGCTCTTAGAGATGCAAGGAATTTAGATTGGAAAAAATCTTTGATTGGGATAATACAATCCAGCCTAGCTCACGGGCCGGTATTTTTTAATGTCTATCCGAATTTACAATTGTCCTTATCGGATGCAAATATATTAGATGCTTTAACATTAAATGTGAAAACTCATGGGTATAATTATACACCCGGATCTGAATTAATATGTGTATGTTATAGAATATATTATAAACTTCTTCATACCCTTAATCCTAACTGTAGAATACAAGATAATAAGTCATTAGAACAAACTATATTTTTTGAAACAAATTTACATAGTTCTAGAATTAATACTAGAAGGCAAATAAAATGGAGTGAAATAGAATTCCCAGAAAGTTGGATAATTGAGAAAGAAGTTCCAATTTTAAGTCATATAGAAAGTAATTATGCTAGTATTGTTCAAAATCCAGAAGGAAATGTTAGAATAGACTTTATTAATAACCAACCAAAATGTTTAAGAAGCAATTCTTCAAGATATTCTACAATATCATATTTTTCACCAGTTGAAATTATGACTCCATCTAGAGCATCCACTTCACAAAATAGAGAAGAAAATAGCCAAGAAGATATAAGAGAAAATAAAGTTGAACAAATAAGGATTCAGTCTAATAATATTGCTAAAGGGATATATAAAGATCCAAGATTAAATGAAGAATTAACTTCAGAAACAAATTTTTGTTTATAAATGAATAATTTAAATCTAATTGATTTAGAAACAGAGATCCCATTAGTAGACTATTCTAAAATAATAGATTTTAGTCCTGGATCTCTAGTTAGAAAAGAAATTCAGAAAGAATTCAAGGAAGAAAGATGGAAACCATTTAGGAAATGGTTCTTTGAAAACTTTAATATAGCAAACCAAAAAATAATCTCTCAACAATTTTATAAAGAATTAACTATAAGGAATAAAATAGTTGCTTTTGTTCCCTGGTTTCTCATCAAATATTCAGAACAATATTTAAATGTACTAGAGAGAAAGTATTTTTTTAGATAATGGAAAAATTGTTAATAACATATTTCCCCTCAACAATCATTTAAAATGAACTCGAATGAAATAGAAATTAATTTTAAAGCATTTTCAAAATTAATTGAAGATGATACCCTAATAATTACAATGGCCCAAATTAATGAGTTAATGAAAAAACAAAATTATACAAATTTGTATTTAAATATTATAGGAGAACAAATTACCGAACTAAATAAAAAAATAGATAAAATATCTAATTGGCAGCAGGAAATTAATTCTAAAAATACAGTAATTGGTGGACTAAATAAAGAAATCATAGCAAAATCATCAATCCAACCGCCTCCTGAAATTGAAGATTTCCATTTAAAACCCTTAGGAGAATTAGAAAAATTATTGGATCAAAAATTTAGGGACTTAAAATTAAACACCTTAAGTGATGACATGACAACTGAAAATAGTAGAAAAAATTTGCCAGAAGGAATAAATAAAATAGAGAAATATGCTAGGAAGCCTATGCAAACAAAATTTTATTATCCTAGGCCCACACCTCAAGACATACTATATGAGGAACAAGAGATTTATGACCAGCATAGCTATAATGGGAAGTTAATTGGAACTTGCATTCAAGAAGGTTTAAATCTATGCAATGAAATTCGATTAAATAAACAAATTAAAAGACAAAATTTAACAGAGAAGAAACAACTAGGAGAATTTTGTGCTCAATTTGGAATAGAAATGATGCCGTCAGATAGACAAAAAATTCCCAAATATAGGACCCCAGAGGGAAAAAAGAAAAGACATAAAAAACGGAGTGATAGAAAAGAAAAAAATAAACAAAGAAACATAACCAGAAAAGATGAATGGAAAACTAAAAATAATGTAACAAAAAAGATAAGAAGATGTTACATTTGCGGTGAAACAGACCACCTTGCAAATAGATGTAGAAATAAAAGAGCTAAAAGATTAAAAAAGAAGATTAATAGTCTTAAATTAGAAGACCAAGAAAAAGAAAATATAATAAATACAATATTTTCTGAAGGAAAAGAATCTTCCGAATTTGAAGAATTAGAAGAAAATAATCAAGATGAATTAGGAAATATAGAAGAGAATCCTGAGAATTTATCAACCTCGGATGAATCAAATGAAGAAGAAGATTCTTCTTGTCCATGTAAACAAGGGACTAATGAAGAAGAATCAGATGATGAATTTTATGAATTAATGGCACAATTCAAAGATTTGTCAACAGTAAATGTCCTTACAGATAATCATATAGTTGAGTTGCTCAGGGAAATTAAGGACCCTGAAATAAGAAATATTATCCTTAGTAAAATGGATAACAATAGAGGTTCATCTTCTGAGTCAAATCAGACATATGAAAACTTAATTAGTAAACCATTTGAACCCTATACAATTACTGAAGTTAAAAAAATACTCAGAGAAAAACAAACCATTAAAGATAACCCTTCCACTGCAGAAGATCTAAAATTAGAAGTTGAAAAATTAAAAGAAGAAATAAAAAATATTATTATTATTATTATTAATAATAATAATAATAATAATAATAATAATAATAATAATAATAATAATAATAATAATAAATAATAATAATAATAATAATAATAATAATAATAATAATAATAATAATAATAATAATAATAATATATAATAATAATAATAATAATAATAATATAATAATAATAATAATAATAATAATAATAATAATAATAATAATAATAATAATATATAATAATAATAATAATAATAATAATAATAATAATAATAATAATAATAATAATAATAATAATAATAATAATAATAATAATAATAATAATAATAATAATAATAATAATAATAATAATAATAATAATAATATAATAATAATAATAATAATAATAATAATAATAATAATAATAATAATAATAATAATAATAATAATAATAATAATAATATATAAATTTTGGACCAAAAAAAAAAAAAAAAGAGGAAAAGTGGAAGTCAAACTCAAGTTCGACTTCCACTCAAAGGAGGAAAAGTTGAAGTCGAACTCAAGGTGTTCGACTTCACTTTTTCCTGCCACCTTCGCAGAAGCTATTAAACCGTATAAAAATACCCTATTTTGTTGTATAAAAAAATTTTTTTGCATTTTTTATTTAAATATCCCATAGTTCAAATATATTTATATGTTTAATTCAATTTCTATATATAATGAATATTAAATAAATTTATTTTATATATAAGTAGAAAATACTTATATGTGTCAGATTTTTTCTAAATTTCTTATGGACTTGAAAATCCTATTAACGCAGAAAAATCACATATACATGAACTATCAAAGCAAAGTAAGATAATAAAAAATATTAAAAATCAAACAAGGGTTCGAACCTATGACTTTCGTATATTTAGCCAAATAGAACTATACATGACACTGCCATGACTCTGTCGTAAAAAACCCAAAAAATACGTATATATTTGTACAGAGTTATATTTGTACATGACTCTGCCATATAGAACTATATTTAGGCTTGAAATTTCAACATCCACTTCATTTTTGTCATACGAATTATGTTTGTACTTCACTTTCACAGCTTTGCACATGACTTGTTGTATTCATAGTGTACTACTCTTGCAAACTTTCATTTCTATATAATAGTGCTAACATGTGTAATGAAGACTTTTTATAGCCACAGCGTGACATGACTTCTTTTTTATTGGAAAGAGACAAAATATGCTATATTGAGAAGGAATTTGTAATTTTATTGTACGCATGAGAATCTTTGAAGGGCGAAGAAAAGTTGGGAGTGAGCCAGATTTTCTTTTTTGGAAATTGTAATATTCTATGAAGGTATAGTCTTATCATGCTATTTGCACATTACACACATGAGGCAAATTGTTAATTTTTTATTTAAAAAAAAAAAAGAGAGCATTTTGGTCTCAATTGTTGCCTTTAAAATGATTATTTCTACATTGTAAAACCGTAACCAAAAGACCAAAGTGCTCTATTAATTGCCAACTTCAGCGTTGGGAACCTTCAATATAGCTAAAGTGTTTTCACCATTCAAGTTTTAATTAGCTGATATGACTCGTTCAAACCCCTCCCCTCGTGCAAAGGCCGTTACGAACGTTTGCTGGAAATATGTCCCTAAGCCGGCAATTAGTCCGCCTATTCAACAAAAGCATTTATACACTCCGATTTGGACTTCGGCGCATGACCAATGTTTCATTGACGCACTTTGGGACAAAGCTATGGCCGGATGTAGCGACGTCGATTCTTTCAACAACATTGGATCAATCAAGTATGCAACGACGGTGGTAAACCTTGTCATGAAGGAGGCATTCATAGTTGACGCAAATTGTGGTCGTTACATTAAACTTAGGGAGCATTATGAAACGTTTAGCTATCTGATTTCACAGCCAGAGATACACTGGGACCGATGGGAAAATACGATGCATGCTCCAACTGAATTTTGGCAATGAATGTTTGAGGTATTTCTTATTAGTTAATTTTTTATAATTTGTTGGCCATAAAACTAACGGTTGTTACATTTGAAATTCGTATTTTGGTTTTATAGAGATTTCCACTAGCAAAAGCTTATGAGTACTTTGGTGAGCCAAATTACACTGCTCTCCGAGCTATATTCGAAGGATGTGTGCCACATGGAGCTGGGCTGAGTTGTAGAGGATGGAACAATGAAGCTATTGATGTGGATGCAATCGTTGAGGTATCGTCGGGGTCGGACGAAAACTGAAATCGTGGGGTTACTAGGATATAAATCGTGGGGTTACTAGGATATAAATCGTGCAGGGTGTTGTAGGACTTTTTATTCTAATATTATGTTTAGTAGTAGTTGTTGAATCGTTGTTATCAACATGCTTTTATTAATTGGCAGTAATTTGATTGTTAGTTCAATGCCCTTCAAACAATGCAACTTAGTTAAATATATTTATATATTTAATTTACGTTGTGTGTAGTTATAACTTTATTTTAATATTACGTTAATTAATTATCATTGCACCCAAATATAGAATTTACGTTAATTAAATATCATTGCACCAATTGCACCCAAATTTATGTTAATTACTATGCAACTGACGATTTGATGATATTTCAGAAATTAAAATTATACTTGGATCAAAATAATGGGTCGCATAAAAAAAAAAAAGGAAAAAAGTAATATTCTACAAAATATAGTTTAGAGAGAGGGTTGAATTTGAAATCACTAACCGTATACAACTGTATCATATTAATTTCTTCTTCAATGCATTGTGTGGGATCACTTTTTCTAAATATCTATATATATACACAAACCAAGAATATACACAAACCCAGAATAATAATATAACTATATAATATTATATAGAAAGTGTATGTAGAGTTGGATTTTATTAGATATTAATATGGTATAAAATAAAAAATCATTAAGTAAATTAAAATAAAATATACCTAACAACTTTCATATATATATATATGCATATATATGCACTATACATACACACTATTCATGATTTGATATAAAATAGTATTTTATTCAACAACAAAAACAAATCCAAACATACAACAACATATCTCAATATATTCTACTTTATCTCCAAAAACAAATCCAAACATACTACGAACTCCCAAAACCTACCCACTTATCTTTCAATTTCTCTCTCTACTTTTACAAAACAAGTCAAATCACCCAAAAAATGGATCCAAACAAAGCAGTGGGTTCATGGTCTAGTCGTGTTTCTTCATCTTCGTCTTCCTCAAAGGAGGTGCCTATGCATGATCAAGAGAATGAGAGGACTCGTAGGTTTTCTTTACAACAAGTGTATATGATGTACATGATAGGGGGAAAAGATCACGTGAAGTTAGAGTTAGAGAAGTACCTTAGTGAGGATGTCGAAGAGTATATGGAAAAGTTTGATATATTGAAATGGTGGAAAGTAAAGACTCAAAGGTTTCCAATTCTCTCAAAGATGACTCGAGATATATTGGCGGTTCCCGTGTTCATTGTTGCTTCAGAGGCCGCGTTTAGCACCGGTGGCCGTGTTCTTGATGCATTTAGGAGCTTATTGTCTCCTAAAATTGTTCAAGTCATTATTTGTACTTAAGATTGGTTCCGTAAAGATTCTAACCAATAAGCATAGAAGGAGATTTAAGTGAAGTAGAAATGCTTGAGAAATGTACTTTATATTATTCCTTTTGCTTTGTTTTGTACTAAATTCTACATAATTTTATGTATTATATTAATCTCATTATTTTTGTGTTTTCTTGTAGAGTTGACAAAATTGGGGTTGATTCAACAATCATTGATATTTCCTTATGGCACTTGTTCACTCCGCTTGGCAAAATTGATTTTGGCGTAGTATTTTCTATGTAATTGTGAATTAACAATTAAGATGATATGTTAATATTTTTGTTGATGTAGTGATTGACCTTTAGTATTTTATGTATGGAGCATAACGAGCTAGAATTTTTTAATCTAGATTTTTTGTTGAATGTCAAAGAATGCCTGAATTTTTCGTTGAATTTTGCTTATGATGATGTTTGGAATTTTTCTATTGAATTTAGATTTTTGTGTTGAGAGAAAATTTTAATTCTGGTCCCAAAGTATACGGTGGTTTGCAATATTAGTCCCATACTTTCTGAAATAACCAATATTAATCCCAAATTTTAGGAAAACATTGCAAAGTTAGTCCCATCGTGAAAAAAAATGCAACTTTTTGGATTAACTTTGCAACATTTGGGACAAACTTTGAGGCTAATTTTGCAATATTTTGCTAAAATGTGGGACTAATTTTGTAATGCTTTTATAAAGTGTGGGACTAATATTGTTACGGTGAGACTAACTTTGCAATATTTTCCTAAAAGTATGGGACTAATGTTGGCTATTTCAAAAAGTATGGGACTAATATTACAAATCACCTTACATTTTAGGACCATAATTGAAATTTTCTCTTAGTGTTGAATTTTTCTGTTTCTGTTGCACTAATATTGCGGTACCCGAACCCGACGGGTACCCATCTAACGGGTACCCGCCATACTCGGGTTCCGGATCTGATACATTTTTACACTCTTCGACTTATCGGGTACCCAATCCGATAAACATGAACCCGACGAACCCGACCCAACGCCCACCCTTAATTGTAGCATTTCAAGCTCTAGGTCTGATATGCATTTCTGACTCTTCAAGTTGTTCTCACATACGACGCTAAATGATGCAGCATGTGACACGATTGATGTCCCGTTTTGCAAGGTATTGTCCATTCTAACTTCACATGACCTCACCATTTTATCCTCAAAAATATTTAGGATGATGAGGTTTTGGAACTTATAAGTTATTCAACCTCATCGTCTGTAACCTATGTAGGGCGTGTGACAACATAAGTAATAATCCCCTATTAATAATATTGCTTTTACATATTAGAAAATTGTGCTAATATTAGTTGAAGGAGAACTTTTTAACTGTTTGTAACATTATAAATAGCAGGTCATAAAATTTTTGATTAGTTGAGTTTTTTAAATTGACATAAATTCACTAGACTTCATCAGTGTCTTCTTTCTTTTTCTTTTTTTTGGTTTTGTTTTGACGGGATCATTATTGTGAAGACCAGTAATAATTAATATCAATTAAATTTTATAATTAATTTAGGGATATTTAAGACATACTCAAGATATCTTCAAGCGCATATTAAAACACTCAGCTCGAAGACCTTCATGAGAAAAGCTCTAGATAGGTCCCCAGTAAGGGTACCTCGGCTTAATGTTATCGTAAAGACCTTCATACTCAGTGAGCAGGACAATTGTCCTTCATTGTCACTGTAACAGCCACTTTTGGTAGTGACGCAGCTTTTGTCCGGCTGGACCACACCTACCACTGTTACTGCAAATATGTGCGGCTCATAGCACACCATTGATCTAACATTTGATCTAGGGTACACATATAATCGTACGGTCCATCATCATCTATAAATATAGGCATTCCACCAACAGGGATAACCTTTGTGTCCCCAACTATCGCTCTTATCTTTTCAGATACCTTCATACACCGACTTGAGCGTCGAAGTGCCTACGCCGGAGATCACTCCGACTTGGCTCTTACGAGGTCTTATTTTGCAGGCCTTATACTATTTGTTAGGCGCTCGTACGAGCATTGAGAGCAGATAAAATATCTTTATTTTTATTATATCACTTGTAAACACTTACCTTCATTTCTGAGTTACAACAATAATAAAAGAACAAATTCATATAATATAAAATAAAATAAAGATCCAATTATTTGATAAGACACAAATGTTTTACCTAATTGTCATAAAGTATGATTCTTCAACTTTAAATTAGGGTGGGAATTCCTATCATTTTTTGTCTTAATCAAATGAAAATACAAAAGAAACCCCCAAAATAAAACTAGGAAAAACAGAAAAATAAAATTGCCGGTTGTACTCTAGTCGACTCTACTCTCTTCTAAGATTCTTCTCATCCTCCGCATCTTCCTCTCCAATTTTCTGCAATCTACTTTCGCTCGGAAAAGATCTTCCGGGCCAATCAGTTTACTCTCTGTGCAGTAATTTCGCTCTAGATTTCTTGTTTAGTCGTATAGATACAGCTTGTTGGACCGGCGCCCACCAACTGTTTGTTCATATTCCTGTAAGATCAGTCTACATTTGTATAGTTCAGCAAAGATGATGATCAGAATCCGGAGCCGCGACGGTTTGGAGCGGGTTTCAATTGAAAATCCCCGAGCCACCGTCGCTCAACTCAAGTCTGAGATCGAGTCCCAGCTCCGAGTTCCTGTTCACGCCCAAATCCTCTCCACTAGCCAAAATTTACTCCTAGCGAAAACCCCAAACGATTTGACCCAGTTCACCGATATGTCCGACCCGAATACTTTGATCTCCTCCCTTAATATTGGCCATGGCTCGATTATATTTCTAGCTTACGAAGGCGAGCGGACTGTTGCAGGCCCGGCTTTTCACCCCGCGGGCTCGTTTGGTAAGAAGATGACCATGGATGACTTAATTGCGAAGCAAATGAGAATTACGCGGCAGGAGAACCCACATTGTGAGCTTGTGTCCTTTGATCGTGATGCTGCAAATGCTTTCCAGCATTATGTGAATGAGACTTTGGCTTTTGCTGTGAAGCGTGGGGGTTTTATGTATGGAACAGTGTCGGAGGAGGGGAAAGTGGAGGTGGATTTTATATATGAGCCGCCCCAACAGGGGACTGAGGAGAATCTGATACTTCTAAGGGATCCTGATGAGGAGAAGTTGGTTGAGGCCATTGCGTTGGGATTGGGAATGAGAAAGGTGGGTTTTATATTTACCCAGACTATCAGTCAGGACAAGAAGGATTACACAATGTCAAATGCAGAGATTTTGCAAGCAGTTGAGTTGCACGCAGAGGGGGACTTGAAAGAGTGGGTGACTGCCGTGGTGAAACTAGAGGTGAATGAGGATGGGGGAGCAGATGTGCATTTTGAGGCTTTTCAGATGAGCGACATGTGTGTTCGGTTGTTTAAGGAAGGGTGGTTTGAGCGGGATAGCCAAGAGGAAATTGATCCCAAGTTGTCAAGGATGACAAAAGATGTAGTGGTTGGAGGGAAGGATACAAGGGAAGTGGACAATGATTTCTTCTTAGTGGTTGTGAAGATTTTTGATCACCAGGTAAGGAAGACATCTATCCTGCTTGAGTTTTCTATAAATATTTTTGTTTTAGTTCCATTTAGCCAAGATTTAGCTTTTACATGGATTCATCTTTCTACAATGAACTGGCTTTCTGATGAGAAAATATTGCCGTGCTTCTCCCAAATCCCTATGTAATTCATGGAAATATCCCTTGATATTTCATTTTGTAATGTGCAGAAATTACTGATGCTTAAAGTGAAAGTTAAAGAATTATAAAAGAGAATGTTTCATAAACCACAATGATGGTAAGAATAAGATAACATGATAAGAGAAGCGAGGACTTTGAATTTTTGCAAAGGCAAAAAATCCTCCTGTCTTTCTGGGAGTTTAGATGTAGATGACTAATTAGAGATGGAAAGTGACAAGCTTCAGACTAGGTTGAACACTTTATTAAATAAGAAATTATATCAAGGAAGATTGGAGTGAAAAAATTGTGTCAACTTAGATAACACATGTCTCTCATTCACTTGGAGCTGTTGTCGCTTGCAGCAAACAGCTGGTTTTCATATGCTGGACTTCTCTTCTGGATCTTAGAACTGGAATGAAGTCATAACTTTATAGGCTCAATTATCTGTAAATTCTGATGAGAATTATTATTTCCCCCTCGATGTCCTGCAAAAAGAGTATGTCAAGGTTTGCATATGCGAAAGAGATGTCGGCATTTGAGTTTGGCTGTATTCAATCAGGATTTTCTCTGGAATTAGCATCCCTAGGAGGAATTCCTTAAAATGGCGAGAAGCATTAGCAATCTTTACTTGAGAAAAGTTTATATTAGGGAAGCTTCTAGCCTGTTGTGCAAAGAAAAAGAATATCTTTGATACTGGTTTAATCCTGGTTTTGCAATTATTCTCACGTATTAAAACTGCAGCCATCATGGTTGCCAATATGATCTCTTTTACATACTTTGGACATTTTTACTGATTATAGAAAAAATATTCACCATGTCACCTGGACTCCCAGAGGTAAGAACCTGCATTCTATCCATCTCCTCGAAATGCTATGCCTCAGTGAAGTATGCTGCTGCAGCGAAAATTTGCCTCACTAGGCATTGGAATTCTAAATTTGGTGCTCTGGATATAGTATAAATTTATAATCTGTGTCTTTTATACCTAATCTTCATTGAATAGATCTTTTGATGAGAATTAACATTATAAAATATGGTATTTCATGTAGTAGCTCTTATTTTACTCTTTATAAATTGGATAAAAGATCTTTTTGTTGAAAATCATGTTGCATTTTTCGGGGTTTCTCTAAGTTTTTGGATGTTGTAGCTAAAGATACCTGTTGGTATCATGATTTGTGTTAGGTTATATTGGGCTTCAGTTGATTCTGAGTTTCTTATGTGGCATAAGCCCCATAATTATTATTTATTTGATATGGCTGGCATCCTATTCAGATAATAAATCATGTAAGTATTTGGGGAATTATGAAAATGTTTGGGTTGCATGAGCTGAGGCAGAAGGAGAGTGCTTCAGGTGAATCTCCTAACTAGCCTGCTATGACTATATGGTACACTAACCAATGACTATAGAAATTACATTTAGGCTGGTTCAGGGTAGTGTGTCACAGTTTTGCCGGAGTAAGATGTTAAGATTAAATTGTCAGGTGCAACCAGCTTCTTAGTGGCACCACATTTGAACTCTCACCCATGAGACAGTTTTCTTTTTGTTTCATTGCAAAATGGTTTTCCATCATCTCCTCGTGAGATGATTGGACCATACTGGTTGTATTCTTTTTACTCTTTTAGAAAAGTTTTTGACATATTTGGTGGAAGTTCCCTGTCTGCCGATATTCCACCCTTTTTGAATTTGTCTATCATCAAAGAATTTGGTAGTCATATAAGTCTTGCATTTATGACTGTCTGCTGGTTCATGCCTTCCAGATTATCTTAGTGGATCTCCAAATAATTTCTTTGATTTGCGTTGTGGTTCAGCCTCTTTTCTTCTTTCCATCTTGTAATGAACAACTCTGATTACAACCTTTTTGAGACCTAGCATGTTCTTAACTTACTAAGTAAGGTGAAATATTTTGGCAAGAGATCGTTGCAGTTTACCTCTTTTGTAAGTCTATTTTCTTTTTTGCAGCAAAAAATGATTAATGCACTTAAAACTGTGGTGTTTAGGCAATTAAAAAGACTTAAAACCTGTTTCAAGTTCCAGTATGATCAATATCCGGTAATAAAGGTTACAGGTGCTAAAGGCCTATCTCTACTTCATATACCATGCTTGTGCTACGACTGTTGAGAGTCTTCATTGTAAGGGAGAAGGGAAACTATTTTGACCTTGACTTGGGTTATGGAGCTCATGCTTTATAGCGTAACCCTGATTTTGCAGTTTTGCCTGTATATTGCTTCTTTTTTTGAAGGGGCCTGTATATTGCTTCTGAAGAAGTGGGTTTGTGCATCTAAATCGGGGCTACGAATGTTTACAAACCATAAATAGCTGCCATTAATTTTTACAGTAGTGTAGCTTCTTGTTTTCTTCCATTTAGTTTGTTCTTGGTTTTGCATTATTCTTTCTTGATGTTATTTTTAAAATGTTCTACTTGACGAGATCTTGTGTGCTACTTGTTTTTTCATGGGTTATCTTGGATCGACATGGTTTAATTATGTGTTCTTATGCATAATTGTAACATGTTCTTCCATCTCTCATGTGAACTTTTTTAATCCAGGGCCCGCTTTCATCAACATTTCCCATCGAGAACAGGAAATCCCCAGTTACAATGAAGGCATTAAAGAATCATTTGGATCGGGCAAAGGGTCTCCCCTTCGTGAAGCGAATTTCTGATTTCCATCTACTGCTCTTGCTTGCCAGGTTTTTAGACGTCAATGCTGATGTTCCAGCATTGGCAGGATGCGTACTGACACAGGCTACAATTCCTGAAGGATACCAGCTGCTAATCGAGTCCTTGGCCAGTGCTTCTTGATGTCGACAACATGATATGCGTTAAGAGTCAAGGGGGTTCACTCTATGGTTGCAACTCAAAAGAGGGCAAAGATCTTTCAATTAATGCAATCCCATCTCAAACCTTAATGGATGCTCATCTGCTGCCAGTTCAACTATGAAATACATAAACCCCAATGTTACAGTGCTTTCCTTTGATGATGTGATTTCTTTACTATGTATCTAATATAGTTGGTTCTCCTGCTTTAGTATTTGGCCTGACATTAAGTTCTTCATTCACCTTTCTCTCTCTTGATTTGGATTTTCAGTTTAATTATACTGGATTCTCTCTCTAGTTCTGGTGGGCTTTAATATAGTCCCAATATTTCAAGTTCTTCTTTAGTACAGAATTCCAAATGATCATGCAATCAGAGGTTCAGCAATAAGTCATCCATTACTTGTTAGCAGTGGCTACTGATTGATAAGGCCACACCACACTACTATTATTATATGCTGACTCGAAGTGAAATCTGTAGTTGTTTGTGTCATTATCTGACCACTGGGGCTGCAATAAGGTCTACAGATAAGGATTCAAATTGGTAAAAGCTTTCATTTCTTGAGAGATTGCTCATATTTCAAATTTGTTCATTTTGCTTTGGGATAATTTCACTGCCTGATAAATTACATATAGTACCTTGAAGTTTGTTTCTGTCTAACAAATACAATCTTCCATAAACTCTTCCGTTAGTCAGAATTTATAATTTATTGATATTATCAAAAAAAATTGAATGAAAATATATATTTTATCCCCAATTGACTTAATACGGATTTTTTGTACGTCAAACGAATATTTTCTAACCAATCCTTATACATCTTAACTTAGTAATGCATGCGAAGAGGTATATCTTTACCCTTATAAGAGTATCTTTGGTCAAAAGATTTATTTAACCTGCAAGAAATGATTTATAAGCCAATCAAAAGTAAATATAAATTTCCATTCAAACTTTTTTATTAATATCAACAAAGTTATTGAATCTTGACTAACGAGAAACAGGAACAAATACTAAATATAATTTTTCAAAATCATGAGGACCTACATGAAACTACACCAAACCTGAAAGAGGGCAGTGTATTATCCCTTTTACTTTTCCTGTGATTACTAATTGTGATTGTGAAGACAACTCTGTTATGCACTTCAACTTTGTCCAGTATCTCAGAAGGTAAAAGCCAGAGAGTGTTGTAGTAATTGCTCATTACAGCAACTATTAACAACTGATTCTGTCGAAACTTCTCATTTTCCAGAATTCCAAACCATAATACAAAACCTTCCTGCACAAACTCAGACACACCAGATAGATACAGAACCATCATGGCATTACAATATCATACAAAAAAGAGAGAAAACTTCAAATCCAAGTCCAAGACTTCTCCATGGCTGCACAGAAGTGGCATCTAATTGCTTATTCAAAATACCGTAACTTAGCTACAAATCTGCGGAACTCCCACAAGAAGACGATATACAGCAGCAGCCAGGAATGAGCATCAATGATGAATGAGAGAGACCGCACCTCTGCATATCAGATATAACTAACGCCACCATCCGGCCAAACGTATTATATCAAGGTCGTATTGGTGTTCTATTAACTTGCAGAGCGAGCAACGGCTAATGGAGAGAATATGTACATCTCACAGGCGTGAGGATCAACTCGAACACTGAATGAGGCCACTTTGTTATCTGTCACGTATTTGTGCTGCAATAAACATGATAAGAAGTTCTATCAGCGTGAGGTTTATGAGGTCACATTCAGTGTGATTATATAAAGAGGCGATACCAAACAAGAAGTCATTGCAACCCTGAGCTACAAAGGTATTTGAAATCAGAAGAATTCTCAGAAATGCAGTGGTTTTACATTGTAAAGTCCGCAGTTTTAGAAACTTTGGAAAAGCATAAAAATGCTCAAAAGGGGTTGTCAGGAGCCGCAGATAGTGGCAAGAAAGAATTTCGATTAAGGGCCCAACAAATTTGAAGTCATTCAAGGATAGAAAACTCTAATTCGTGAGAACTGAAACCATGGATGATGTTTATACCCTTTTTCTCTCTAGAGATTATGACATTCATGTATACCAGAGACAATTTGAAACATTGAAACGAGCAAATGCCAACATGAAATGCTCTATTTATGCCCTATTAGAGAGTATCTACTTACCTTCCACAAATCCTTAATGGAGACACTGGTGGAAGACTCGATTCCAAGTGAAGCCCATTTAGCCGTTATAATAGCAGGTTTAGAGCCTCTGTTCCAAAGAACAACAGCCAAACGTTGGCCAGAAAGTGGGCCTGCCCAAACCTGAAACAAACTTGAATGTCAGAATATGTACCAGTCTAAGAGAGCCAAATTATCCGACGAAAAGCAACTCATAGCATTATGAGGTTCACTAGAGAGACTTAAGATTTGAAGCCGCCTTCATTCATTAAGTTTCTTTAATTAAGTAAAACATCGAAGAAATCAAAAGTAACAAGTCCTTGTAAAAAGACAATTTAATTGTGCTGTCTGTTTCGACGAGCATCTGATGTTGGAGGCTGTAGTGAAAGATATAATGTAAGAACGTTAACGAGCATATTCAAGGGAATACATAACCTACTTTTCCAGCTTTTAAGCTAAAATGGATAACGAAGAAGTCTAACGGAGAATCAAGAATCACATACTTGATAACAACCATCAGGGCCATAGGAATAGACTTTCCTTCCTTGAACTCCAAGTGGATCTGCAAGCAAAATAAGGTATCACTTGCTATGCCAAAGAAAGGGGCGGAAATGATATTTCAATGATGTAAATAGAGATACAAATGCAAAGCATAAATAAGAACTACTAAAAATCCAGATCCACATGCATTCATATCATGTACGCCTGAGAGAGCTGCGGAACAATAATAAAGTATCTTACCTTGGTTTACAGCAATAACCTCCTCATTGCTAAGAATTTCAAATGTCTCCTGAGTCATACTTCTAACATCACAACCAATTAAAAGTGGAGCCTGAAAAACAAAGAAAAATATTAAGTTCATAATGACCAGAAAAAGCTTATATTCTTTTGTGCATATGGTGACAGGATTGCGTCTAACGGATGATTTTTTCAAAAAAAGAATAAGAGAAATTAGAATTGGGGACGAAACGTTAGAGCCTGGGAACTCAATGTGAAATCAAAATTCATTGTCAGAGTCTAAAAAAGAGCACCTTCATCAGAGCCCAAATGCTGAAATGTGCTCGATACTCATGGTAGCTCATGCCACCATTTCCAACTTCTAACATATCGGGGTCTGCCAAAAAGCATCAAAGTGATCATGAAAAAGTTTTACCAAGAGAATCTCTCGACTGAGTTCTACATAACAAAGACTGTATTCGTACCATTCCATCCACCAGGGCCTGCAAAGGCTGCCCACTTATCGTTGAGATCAGCAATTGTCGTCATGCTAAACCAAAAGGTTAACAGCAGCACATTAGTAGAACATCTTATTTTCAATATGCCAATGTGCTATTTTATAAAATAACTTAACCATAAACAATAAATGAGGAAACATCAAACCACCAGTGTCTCCATGTATCTTTCACATTTCTTTTTTTCCCTCATCTTGTTAATTTTTCCTCAATGTTCTTTCTGAACTTGTTTGCAAGATTTAAGTATTAACAGTAACCATTGAGAAAAGCTGCAGAAACATGATGGGCACATGTTATTGCAAAGATAGCAGGAATCCATTCACATGATTTTTTATCTGCGGTTTATAACCTTCATGGCTTACAGGAGTTTAGGTTCATTACTTGAGTTACAGACGTATCATTCAGGTGATCTTGGTTGAACATGAGACAGGCACATTCTAGCAATGGTTGTTATTAGTTTGTTTAGTGGAGAAGAATCATTGAATATTGAAAATTTTTGAGTATATACAAAATAGTTAATTTTGGACACACTGGTGGACAACTTTTATTCCATGTAAGCCCAACGTAAGAGCTCAGGTCAAGAGTTCCAAACCTTGCCCATGAGTCATTAATGTCATCTGTTGTTCGCCAGCTGTTTCCAACTTTGCCTGCCCATAAGGCTGGGTCGTGCACACCCCTGCCATTTTATTAACAAAGCCAAGGTGCATATTTAGTATGGAAATTAAGACTTTGAGAAAGGAAACGGGGAGGGGAATCGTAGAAAGGAAATAGCATGCAGAGTCTACCATTCACAAAGTGAATAGAATATGGTACGTCCAGTTGCATTCAGGGCATCACGCATTGGAGGATACCTAAAATCATGCATCCACAGTTAGACCAAGATATTGATACCAAGACATTAAGTTAAATTTAGACACTCACCTTGTCTCTGGGTCAATGCCCAGATTGAAACAATTGTCATACTTCAAGTAATCAACTCCCTAGATGATAACAAAAATGCCATTTATGAGCCACGGTATAAAGAAGAGCTGTTTCTCAACAAATAAGAATTGACAGAAAAGACAACAACGTGAAATTTATGAACCACAAAATGATTTTATTTGTTAATAAGCCAAATCTAGACAAAATCCCACTCAAAAAATTCACAAACAAAGTCTATTTGAAATGAAGTGCACCAGTAACTTGCTCTTCTGGAGAGACCCCAAGTTAAAAATTGAACTAAAGGCAATAATGCAAAAGCACCACCGTCAACCACAACATAACAATTGAACTGATAAAATAAGAGTCGGCACCAACAAGGCGACAACAAAATTTACTAAAGAGTAAACACCAACTCACCCAAGATGCGAAGAGTTTTGCATCATCAGATTCATGAAAAAGTGATCCAGGTCGAACTTGGCATGTGAAAGCCCTGTGAAAATGTTTTAATTTATGAATAAGATAGGAGAAGAAAGCATAGAAACATCAGCACCTAATGGAATAAAGTGCAATCTATGTTTAATTGGATCCAGATGTTAAGGAGTTTCTCCTACCCCGCATCCGAGTAGATTCCTAGCTTTAGGCCCTTTGAATGCACATAATCAGCAAGAGCCTTAATTCCCGATGGAAAAGTTTTTGGATCAGGAACTAGTTGACCCTGCATATTCCCAGGCTTTAAGTATGAATAAGCATAATGCAAAACTCCAAACTCGCATCACATCTGATACTCAGATGGTAAGCCAACTTTTTTCAGGGGATGCTGTACCATTGTTTTCATAATTGTCGAGAGGCATATACTCCTTTAACAATTCCTCATAAATAGAATGGTAAATAAGAATAATAAATACTAAAATCAGAACTTTTACATTCAAGATAAAGCTTTCTCATTGTAGTAATTAACATGACCAAGTACACAAAGCACTATAAGAACCAGAGAGTTTCCACGATGCTTATTTACCTTTGAATCCCTTTGCGGTTCAGACCAGCAATCATCTGCATTTCATGATATTGAGTTTATAAGAGCATGCACAAACAACAAAAATAAACCAGTAGACTTAATAGTTGATTACCTATATTCACGTAGTTATAGCCTAACTTGGCCAAGCCAGTCGAAACAAGTGCATCAGCTGTTAAGAAGTGCAAAGAAAGGTGAGAATATTCATTGGAAACCTCAGAAGCGTTAGCTTTTAAATAGAAAACAAAACTATCAAATAGAATAGGATATAGTGTCAAGGACAGGAAATACACAGCAATACTAAATTATACTTCATGATACAACACGGTATTAACTAATATGTGAGAGAAACTATAATTTGCCAACTAGCTGTTGCTTCTAAGATGGAAGGTGAATCACACATGAACTTTTGGAGAAGGTATTGCCGTCAATTCCACATTCTAATACAAAAAGATAACTGGTTACCCTTCTGGACTTCTTACCATCTCTTAATATATCTCGAGAAAGCGCATAATTAAAAATAAGACTTTAAGATTATATCTCCCATATGGTTGACCCGTTCTTACATCTTCACTTTTTCGTTATCCTGAAGTTCTGTTTCACTTTAGCTTCATCAAGATCTGCATCCTATTCAGTATTCATCAGCGGACATGAACTTAGGAGTAAAATAAAGGGCCCCGGGGATTACCCCAGGCATGAAAATCATCAAGTACAACGTTCACTTGTCCAAAAGCAATCTCAAGTAAGGTTACAGTATTTTTGCAAAAAAAAACATTGTTTTTACAAATATTAGAAACAGGTGAAGGTAAAATTATCTCCGATGACATGTTATTTTTGGTAACTAGCCCAACGTACACCCAGATCAGGTCCAAATTTGCAAGAGACGTAGAACCTATGCTCACGAGAGATAATTTTCACCTTGTCAAAAGCATTCGAACCCGTTTTAAACAACAGTACCCTTGTAAAAGTCATTCCTCAAACAGAAAATTAAACATACTCTAATCTTTTCAAGAATTTCGACTTCCAACAAAGATTGCTTATATAACCAGAAACATAGTACAGCAAACTCCACAACTTAGAAGATGAACTGCAACAAAGGGGAAGCGGCAAAGATACCTGTTTCCTTGATAACATCTTCACTGATATCACAGGCAAAAAAGTTCCAGCTATTCCATCTGCTCCACAATACAATCAAATAAGTCATTCATAAGTGAAACATGTACCATCAAAGCAAGAATGATCTCAACTCCAACTAATCAACGTAAAGAAAAATCAAATAAGCATGTCGATCAAATCTGAAAGGCCAACTAAAAAGGTATATGCATCAAAACAGTCCCTCGATTTCCAATTAACAAAAGACACCATTCTTGACTACAATCTGACATCTTTTTTTCCCAGCCCAGAAGACAAAATTGTCTTTGAAGCAAATAGAAATAAAAATAATCGCCAGAATCAGAACCCGAAAACGAGAACAGAAAACTCAACTCCCCGAAGTCAAGAACTTTCTTGGCTTTTAACGTCACACAAACAGGACAAAACCCGCAACAAAGAATTCACAAACAGAGAAAAAAAAAAAACTCAAAAATAGCACAAAGCAAAGAGCAAGAAAAAGGTAAAATCTTGTTACCCCATCTGAGGAGTTTTTGCCAACCCATTGCCCAGCTGCAAAATTCCATACTTTGAAGTATCAAATATATTGGTAATGGGTTTTTCTTGACTGTTCAAATAAGGATGCAAAGGCAGCACCCTAGCAGTGATAGCCACTGAAACAACTTGTACATAAAGAATTCCTATAAGCATATAGCTATTCTTCGCCATTACTGAAGTAAACCAATCTTTCTCTCTCCTCTGTTTTCTCTAATTAGAGAGAGAAGCCCAAGAATTTGAGTAAAGATTGTTGCTAAAGGGAGAAGAAGAGGATGGGTCAAGAAAAGTGCAGGGTAATACTTCTTTATAGCAATTAACAAAGCATTCTTTTCCCTGTGCAGCAGAGACTGTGCAGAATTGTTGGACCCCATTTCTTACTCAAATGCACAATATTCAATTGGTTGTTGCCCTTTTTGATTCGGATCAGATGCCCTTTTGGTGGGTGAATTAGGGATTTTCTCGGCCGAATAATCCAGTTTTGGCGTGATTGTTGGACCCCAGTTCTTACTCAGAAGCGGAATATATATTGGATCTTGCCACCTTCATTTTCATCGAACTGCACAGGATTCTGCCAACGCATGAATGTTCGTTCTTGGCTCTCTTTGCTATGGATGAGCCACTGTTGCTTATAAAACCGCCTGCTTATTTTTCGAAAAATTATTAGATTTTTTTAAATTAATTCTTAATTTGATGTTGTTTGTATATAATAAATAATTTTTATATTAAAAATATATTATAAATAAAAATAAAATATATAAAGTAACAAATTATTTTTCAAAAGAAAAAAAACACTTAAATTATTATCGATACAACAAAAGAATTGGTGCAATGGTGTTAAAACGACGTCGAGTCACTATTATAAAAAGTAATTATTATTGATTTTTAAAATTATTTAATTAAGAATGTAATTGTCATATTTAAATTGTAGATACAGAGAGTCTTTCTTTTTTATATTGGAATGGATAAAATTAATTATATCTTTTAGTTATTAATCTTTTTTAATTCAAAATAGTCATCTCATTAGTTTGTTGTTTCATATCATTTGATGGTGCAGGAGTAATAATTTAAAGAACAATCAACAAAAAGTTAAATAATTAATTTATTAATTATTGATTGGGCACAATCACCGATATGTTACAATCTGATCCAAGGCTATTCTATCAAGTCTATTACAATTGGTCTTTTTTCTTTCAAAAGTCCCCCTTCAAATGAGGAGTTTGAGCTCATATTTATACTATCAATTTATATACGGTAAGTGTTGATCTTTGTCTTGTTTGCCCTTCATCCTTGTGACCCTGGATATATATGAAAACCTTTTAAGAGGCTTAATCGGTCTTTTTCTTGATCCGCCACTATTGCTAGGGCTCTGTGGATGGAGCTCTAAGTGCTCAATTCCCTCATTAATTCCTATAATCTCTCACTGGTCTATTCATTTTGACGAGGATGAATAAATGATGGTTGACTTACTATTTTTTCCATGTCAACTGCCCCCTGAAGTTCCAAATATTCGGGAAGAAAATAATTGAAATTTGGTAAATGAAATCTGCCTTGTTTGGAAAGTTCTTTTTTTCGAAAGGGGGGAATTTGGAACTTTGGCAACTAAAATCCTCCTCATTTGGAAAATTCTTCTCCCTCTTCATCTATATATATGCGTCTCATCGTGCGGTTTAGAACTTTCGAGCTTGTTCGTCGTTGACTCCTCGTCTCATGCTTCCTCTTAGGCTCAGCTGCTCTAGTTCTTCCATTGTCTTTTAAAGGTCAAATCGAAAATGTATTTTTTTAATCAAGAACGCATTTTGGATTGCATTCTTTTTTCGTTGCTTCGTTCGTATTTTTTCGATTTTTTTTTTTTTTTGTGTTGTTGCTTGCTTCTCCTCTTTTCGGTCATAGTCTCAATGTCTAATATTTTTTCTTTGATTTAGGTTTATTATCGATTTTAAAAACATAGTTAATTAACTTTTATTTATATTTATCAATATTATTTATCTTAAATTCATAATTTTAAATATGGTCTCGCTCAAGGCCTAAATTTTCAAACTTAATAAGTTGCTTAAATTAATAATAATATAAGTTTATTGGATGTATATCCCTTCATTCTTATTTTAATAATTGTAAACTTTTGTAAACTTTATTGATATTGATTAATTGTGATTTGGATAAACAAAAAAAAAAAAAAAAAATTTGTATTATTGATCTCATTCAAATTAAAAAAAAAAAAAACTAACTTTTACATAATTTTAAATTTTTCTAAGAAATGATTTTAGTTATAATTATATCTTGTCAATCAATCATAAATTTTGATATCTATCCTTATATACAACGACCGATTATAATTGTTATCATCCAAACCTTTTTTTAATATATAAAAAGAAATTCTTATCATAATTATGTGTCGAGAATGTTTGATTCAAGTGGTAGAATTTTTTTTGGTTCATTGGATCGAGTCATCAAAAGTACTCGTGTTCAATAAATTATTTAATATGAATAATTACACTCTCATCTCTTGAGGTTGGTATAATTATATATAATTTTTTTGTATTTTGAAAAATTATATTTAGTACCTCTAAAGTTTGTTTTTATCTAAAAATAGGTAATTGTTAGTCAAAATTTATCGAATTTGTTATTAACAAAAAAATTGAATTAAAATCGATATTTACCCTTGATTAACTTATTACTGACTTATTGTAGGTCAAATAATTTTTTTCTAACTAAACTACCCTTATCACGGTGAAGATATACCTCCTCACATGCATTAACGTGTGAAAACGTATAAAGGTAGTTTGATCATAAAAAAATTTATTTTACCTACAATAAGTCAGTTAATCAATGGTAAATCCGCAATTCCATTCAGTTTATTTGCTAATATCAACAAATTTAGTTGATTTTGACTAATGAATGAACCTATTTGTTAGTCAGAAGCAAACATCAAGGATACTAGATATAATTTTTTAAACCATGAGAAGTCTACGTATAATTACACTAAACTACATAAGATTGAAGCGTAATTGTTCCCATTTAATATTAACTTATAAATCAATTTCAATATATATATATATATATATTAAGATATAAAATAATTCCACTTTGATAAGAAAGTACATACATGGAGAGTGATTGCCGCAGTAGGTGTGAGATATTTTTGGGAATCTGACGAGGATATTTTTGTCTGGTCCCTAAGTTCGATGTGGAGCTTGATAAACATGAATCTTGCTGATTCACCACCCCACCCCATCAATTATGTCATTAAAATATAGGTGGCCTTTAAAGAAAATTGATGTAATTATACGTAAATTTTATGTAATTCAAGAATTTATATAAAATACCCTGAAATTTATTTTTTTATCTATTGAATAGATTTTTTTTTAGTTAAAAATCACTGAATTTACTCATATCAGCAAAAAAAAAGAAAAAAAAATGAAATCATATTTATTTTTAATTAATTTATTACTGACTTATTGTAAGTCAAATATATTATTTCTGATCAAACTATCGTTATATATTTTCACACATTAATAATATGAGGAGGTACATCTTCACCCCTTTAAGGGTAGTTTGGTTAGAAAAAGATTTGTTTAACTGCAACAAGTCAATAGTAAGTCAATTGGGGACAAATATAGATTTTTATTCATTTTTTTGTTATTATCAACAAATTCAGTGAATTTTTACTAACGAAAGGATCAATTTGTTATACGTAAATAAACCTCAGAGGTACTAGATATAATTTTCCAAATCATAAGAGCCTACATCTAATTACATCAAATCGCAGGGAAGAACGGCATAATTATCCCTTAAATACAAGAGATAATAACATCTGCATCTCCTGCTCATAGTCTGTTTACACAAATTATTTTTGTTTTTTGAAACACTATATATACGCTCATCAGAAATGTCAACATCATCTGTACAAACCACCCTTATTTTCAGAAAAATTAAACATACATCCATAGAAATGTTAAGACCGTTACACTACTCCCTTTATTTTTTACTGTCACAGGTGGTTTTATAATTATGCAAAAGACTGTGAATAGATTATAGATTAGAGAGTGTAAATGTAATTATCATTAAATAAAATCATGGTATTTTACTTTTTTTCATCAATAATAAATCACGGCAATATTGGCCATTTATCGCAATTAAAATGTGGTGTGGGTTTTAGATGTTGATGATGTGATTAAATTACAATAATGTTGTGGTTTACTAATTTCAATTATTAATCTTTAATCATAGCACTATATATATGGATAAATTCCAATCATGTTGGAGTTTACTATAAGTGTAATTTGAAAATTAATCTTTAATCAGATCGATGTCTCGGAACTAATAAATTATGAGAACGGTAAATTAGCTTTTTTTTAAAAAAAATTGGAAGCGATAAATTTTATTAATCGAAAGTAAAGTGATTATATACATTCAGTCCTGTCGGCTTTCAGTATCGAATAGAGAAAATTACAAATAATCATATCGATAATATCCTAGCTATTACAACAATAATCATACTTACTATATAGTAGAAATAATATCAACTTACACAGGTGTTCGAACCCATGACCTCTAGGCTCATAGGATATCAGCTTCGCCAGAAAACGGTAAATTAATTGAACGTCACTTTATAGGGGAAAAAGAAATACTACGATCAAGTCAATATTGATATTTTTTAATTTGATTTATATAAAATTAATTTCGTCGGATGCCATTAATTTAATAATGGCACTTTTGTTGATATTTAATTGGATTCTTATAAAATTTATAGTGATGCTAATACAAGCCATTAATTAAAAAATGGCACTTCTGTTGATATTTTATTGGACTCTTATACAATTCGTAGTGAGACCTTTTTTTTTTTTTATCTATCTATATTAATTTATAAAGAAAACACATTTCTCACTCACAAATGACGGTTTATGACACCGTGACACCAATTTTTTGTTATGCCAATAATGCCCCTAAAGTTAGTTTTCTTTTCTTTTCTTTTCTTTTTATTTGAAATGTAATGTATTGGTTTATATATATATATATATATATATATTCATTTACAATAACTTTAAAGCGTGCAATATTATTTTATATGCACGTAAGGACGGCGTGCCACGACGGCTAGTACTATTATAAAGCGAAAAGAGTTTATAGACTCAAAGTGGTAGTTTTGATACCACTACACCAAATTATTATAATACCATAAATGCCCTTCAACTTCCCCACTCATATTGAATTAATTACTCAATCAAGTTTAAAAAAAAAATAATTCCATGCAATTAATATACTCAAAAAATTAAATTTACTCTCATTTTGTTTAAACTTATTGTTGATTGAAATAAAAATAACAGATATTGGAAAAATTTTCAATTTTTAATTTAATTTGAGTAAAATATTTATTGATAATTAACGCATTAGAAAAAGTTATCGGATAGTTTTTATATGTGATATTGTAAGACAATAAAAAGTTTTAACATACAAGAATATCTATAATATTATAAAGAGAAGGGGTCTTATAGACACAAAGTGGTAGTTTTTATACCACTACACCAAATTATTATAATGCCAAAAATGCCTTCCAACTTACCAACTCATGTAATTGAATTAACTACCCAATTAAGTTCCTTTAGAAAAATAATTCTATGCAATTACATGTATTCAAAAATTAAATTTACTCCCATTTTGTTTAAGTTTATTGTTAATTGAATTAGAGATAACATAGTAATTAGTATTTGTGTTGCATGTATATATAATAATTGTTATCAATATATCATATACTGTACAAAGTTTTAATTGTTAAATTAATTCGAGTAAATATGTATTGATAATTAATGCATTAAAAAAAATTTATTAGAGAGTTTTTGTATATGAAGTTGTAAAGAAGCGATAAATTTTACTATATAGAAATAAATTATGAGTTTCAATAAAATAAAAAGCATTACTAAACATTATGCGCGCAGGTACTGCGTGCCACAATTTCTAGTTTTTTTTAAACAAACCCTCCTTACGCTTGCTGATACATCGATTATAAACTCACATCACGATAAAATAAGAAATAAATTATAATAAAATCATACAAATACTCATTACAGTTCATATTAAGTGGGACAAACGTCTAATGAAATTTTGACCTCATAACTTCGAATTTATTCGTAAGACAATACTAAGACAGGGCGTTAATAATTAAATAAGGGATTTAGATTGAGTGTTAATGAAAATGAAATAGGAATAAAAATCCAGAGAGTATTATGATTTATGAGTTGCTTTGCGTAGACGAAATGGTGGTTCCAATTTCTGGGACTGCTGACAGGTACACTACAATGGAGGATGTGCAATTATATGATCTTGAAATGGGACTGTCGTTAAAAAAAAAAAAAATGATATTAGTGACAAAATATCATATGATAATTTTAAAGTTGTTACTAAAGAACTGTATTAAAATAATATTTTTCATCTTGTCATTATATAATTATTCGTGACAAAAATTGTGTATAAAATTATCACTAAATACAATTAGTGACACATCTATAGTGACAACTTAGCGACAACACAATATAGTGATAACAATTATTTATTGTCACTAGGTTGTCACTATACATGAGTTACTAATTGTATTTAGTGACAACTTTGTGCACATTTTTTTGTCACTAATGACAATTTTTACAAAAAAAATAATAATTATTAAAATCATAAAATTTATTATTGTGACAAAATAAACATTCTTGTCACTAAATATATATAATTAGTGACAATATTAAAATTATCACTTGATTTTTTTGTCGCTAATTTTCTAATTTTCTTGTAGTGTGTGTAATAATTAAAAATAAAAAACAATTTCTTGTATTTATATTAATCATTTATTTAAAATGGTTACGCGGGTGAACGAATTTTTTTTTCAATATTCTTCTAATTTCATAATGTTGGCGTATGTCCCTAATCGATTTTAGTTGAATAGGTTGAGAGTACTTATAAGTCCTCAATGATTCGTCGTTCTAGTGGGAATGAAGTGGTGAGTACATCCCAAACACCTCGTTTGAAGGCTAACAATATTCGCACGCGTCTCATATTGATTGTAAACGAAGAGTTTGAGTGGCTTATGAGTTTTTTAGTGATTTGTGCCAGTTCCAAATCGTTCATGATTTGGGAGCCAATAATATTGACAAGTATCACATATTAATTGCAAACAAGGAACTTGAGTAATTTATAAGACGTTTGGCGTTCTTTATCAGATCGAAAGTTGAAATATCTTTTTACAGATAAATCTACGACACTCCAACAAAATCAAACAATATCTCACACAACAGAACTGGTCCATCGCCTAGTACATTACATCATAAATATATAAATATCTCATAATTATATTTATCTTTTTTTTTTTTTTGTATTTAGAGAAATAAAGAAAAAAGAACTTTCTTGAACTCTATCTTCACTCAAAAAGAAAAAGAAATACAAGAAAAGTAAAAGGGTTTGGTAGGTAAGCCACGTACGTGGCTCATATATATAATTAAAATAATTAGCTTAGCTGCAATTTCCACTAATACCCTAATAATTATAAACTGTATTAAGTGTCAAAACTCAAATTTGACAGGCAAACAAACCTCGTAGCTCATCGTTTACAAGTAAAATAAGTATCTTTGAACCAATACTAAACCCCCATTTATACTTTGAATCGTGTATGGAACTCTATCCTCTACATGATAACAACACATCAAATTAAAAGATAAATATAAGCCCAAGGCCCTACAAAAACATTATTTTATATTTTCATTTGAATTCCTAATAATGATAGATTTTTTTATAGGATTAATTACACTTAATAACCTCGAAATATATCTAGTGTCGCAAACATATCCTAATATTAAAAATGTATCATAAAGGCTCAGCTGACTTAAGGTTCGTTTGGTTGATCAAATGAGAGGAAAGAAGAACTGAAAAGGGGAGGGGGAGGGGGAAGGGGAAGGGGAGGAAAATAATAATAGTTTTCTTCAAGTTATTTGGTATGATTGGAAGAGGAGTAAATCTCAAATACTTTCCCTTGTTTGGTATGAAAAAATTAAATTGAGAAGAAAAGAGTAATTTTTGTAATTTTACAGTTTAACTCTTTCTCTTCATTTTGTATTAGAAAATAAACAAGTTAATATTATACTAATATCAAAGATCTCAAAACCTTAGTAATAAAAATATATATCAAACAAGAACAATAATATTGTTTTATTTATAAAAATATTCATCAAAACGAATATTGTTCATTTATTCTAAACTATTCAGTTTAAATAAAATAAAAATTACTCGTGCCGGCGGCGGGAAAAGGGAACACGATTAGGGGAAAGGATTATTCAATCAAGATTAATAGCAAATTAGCAATAAAAAATTCTAAAAAATCGCAAATGCAAAGTATGTTTACCGGATTGTTGACTTCGATGTAGTAGTTTTTCAACGATTTGGTTATTTTTTCTTTGACAATTATGCAAGGTATTATCAGCGGGAGAGAGAAAAGAATTGGAGCGATATATATATATATATGGGGAATAGAATAAAAAAAATGAAATACATATTTTTTGTCTTTTTTACCTTATACTATCACTTTTTCGCTCAATTTCGGACGGAAATAAAATTGGACCCCAGAGGAATTCATATATATCCAGTTTTACTTCCCCCCATCCCTTCTCCCAAATCAAATAATAAGTGTCCAAAAATTTTCCATAAATATTTTTAATAGTCATAACGACCACAACAACGCCACATCAACATCAATGTAACGATGTTACTAACAGTGTTAAGTCAATTGAGTCTTTTTGGTACGTCTTAAATATTAAGAGGTGTTTGTAACAAAGGGTATATCTCAAGGATGATAAGTATAATAACCCAATTTTTATTTATTTATTCTATAGATGCCCACTTCCTAATAATTGAGTCAAGTAGCTATCATATTATATGTGCATTAATTTAGTTAACTTTTCGACCAATAAACATTAAATAATATTTACGTGGAAATAATATTATTTCTTTTTCTAAGTGGAGAAATTAATTATATCAATATGTCATATATTAATTAAGAAGGGATCATTAGACTTTATTCTCGTGCTACGTTGGCTAATTGCACAAACCTCCTATATTGATTGAGAAATTACCATATCTTCCCTTGTTAATTATCTCTCATATATTACGCCTTTTCAATAGTCAAGCGAAATTTGATGAAATTTTCTTAAACTTCCAACAGTCTCTCTCACATATTTATGAGTAATGCTGCTTGTGAGATGATTGGGGTCTTGTAGTGCAAGGTATTATCCATTTTCACTAAAATCGCACAGACTCGTTCTTGAAAATATGTTTAATTTGGTGTCAATGTGGGAATGAGAACATGTCTTCATTTCACGTCTCTTGTTGAGGGTTTGATGTCGTGACATGCATCCCACATAGACTGCAAATAAAAAATTTGGGTGATTTATAAGTTTTAAGATATCATATTCGAGATGCTTTTTTAAGACAAACTTATAAAGTAAGAAAACCAAAATAAATAATATCTTGCACCATAATAAAGTGTCTATAATGAAGAAAGATACCAAAACTCATGGGAGTCTAATTTACACAATAGTTTAATAATAAAGTGTCTATAATCAAGAAAGATACCAAAAGCAGCAAAAACATGAGCCCAACAATTTAGGTCATGACAATTAATGGCTACAATAATACTTTATTAAATAAAAAATTATGGCCAATGTGGTCTACAAGTGCAACGTTAAAAGGTCAACTTATTACTCATCCATAAATAAAGAAGCCAAAAAAGAGAGAGAGAGAAACGAAACAAAAAGAAAAACAAAATAAAGAAACCAATTTTTCCTTTTCGGGAAAACTAGAAACTTAATAATTACCAAAAATGCAGCTCATGATTTTTTTCTATCAAAAGAAAAAGAAGTTTCTCTGAAATATTTTGAGCGTAGAATAAGAGGCAGATGCATTTTAAGAGCATTTAGATCGACATAAATCCAAAGCTTACTGCTGGAAGTGTATTATTGACTGTGAAACTTCAAATGATCATAAGTTTTTTATCGAGTAGGAGTTATAGGGCAATATACATGTGCACGCGATCCTTTTCTCAATGTGAATCTGACCCTTGATTGTGCATCATGAAATTCCATCGTTTTGACCACTATTCGAAATTTCTCTTAAAATATCTACTCTAGAGTTGGCCTTCTAAAGAGCATGTCCTGAAGAATGCAACAATATCAACATACAGATGCAGCCTACTTGATACTTAGTTAAAGTTGCACACTCTTCAATTTTATGTTTCTTTAATGAAATAGCAACATGGTCTATCAATTGAAAAGAGAGATCTCATCCATATCCCAAGGGACTTTAATTTGTCCATTTTCTCTTATTTCTCTAGACTAACAAGGCTATGGGATGATAGGAAGATTATATGTGCTGGATAGTTTGTCCTTCAAATAAGAAACCATTTCTCAATTCTTGAATGTAACAGATATAGGTCTGAATGTAAGTGATAGAAGATTAGGCCATGCCTCTAGCTACCAATGTACTCAAGAATAATAAAGACAAGATCAGTTTATGTGAAATATGCTATAATTAATGGATGACTTTAGTAGATGCACATGGACTTACTTGATGAAACACAAAACATAGACAACATCCATACTTATATATATTTCCTTTTCATAACTGGTTCAAACTCATTTTGATAAGAAAATTAAAGTTTTCAGAACTGATAATGGTTTAGAATTTTTGGGGGGAACAATGTCAAAACGTCTTTAAAGAAGAAGGAATCATTCATCACAAGTCTTGTGTCTACACGCCACAACAAAACGGTGTAGCAGAAAGAAAACACAAACACCTCTTGCTAGTAGCAAGAGCCTTGATGTTTCCATCCAATTTGCCTAAGATGTTTTGGATTGATGCGATACTTAAATCAATGTATATTATTAACAGATTGCCTACTCTAGCTCTAGGCTAGAAAACACCTTATGTAGTTTTGCAAAGAAACTTGTGAGCTATGCACATTTTAAAGTTTTTGGGTGCTTATGTTTTTCCACTTATAACACTAACCCTCATAAGTCCAAGTTTGATACTAGAGCAATTAAGTGTGTTTTTCTGGGATTTGCCAATGGTCAGAAATGCTATAAGCTTTATGATATGACCAGACATACAATGTTTTATTTGAAGAGATGTGATAGTTTTCCTTTTTCTTGGAGAGCAAACTGATCCTATAACTAGTTCACTTCCTATCTCTATTTCTAATATTGAAATAGACTCTTCAAATGTACAAACTTCTGTAGAAACCTTAACCGAACCCTCTCGAGGTCTGAGCTACAAGTCCAGAGACCAGTTGTCTTAGAATGTCTTCCAGAACCATCAGTAGACCAGGCTCTACCTACAGGACTTTGTCTGGCTCATTTATAATTATATTATAAAAAATAAAAAAAATTACAAGTCTACCCCCTTTTTGGATAGACTTGCAAAATCATGTCAGCCAGCGACCCACATATTTTTCATTTTTTTTTTATAAGTTTGTTATTTATTTTTTTAATCTTATGATAATTTCACTTGGACTAATAATTTAATGTTGGCCCAAGTAAATTAGTATTAATTATTTTTATTAGTTTTTAATTAATTTTTAATTAAAATTTTAAGTAATAATTAATATTTATTTAATATATAATTATAAAATTAGTGATACTTATAAATTATAGTAATGACCATCAGTCTCATAAGTATATCGTTGGCATTGATATAATTATAAAATTAGTGATACAGATTTTGATTTACCTTTGGTTCAATCCTTTATTTCTTCACATACTTGTTTTCTTGCATCTCTTACTCACTTTGCAGGATCCAAGAACCTTTGTTCAAGCTAATCAACATAAGAAATGGAAGGAAGTCATGCTAGCAGAGATAACTTTAGAAAAAAATCACACTTGGGAAGTGACATCTCTGCCTCAGAACAACAAGGCTATTAGTTGTAGGTGGGTCTTTAAGCTGAAATTAAAGGCGGATGGCTTAATTGACAGATACAAGTAGGGGTTTGCAAAACCGACCGAACCGAAAAAAAACTTGCCGAATTGAAAATCCAGTTTCGACCGAAAACCGAACCAAATATTTGGTTCGGTTTAATTTTTTTTAACATTTTGGTTTCGGTGCGGATTTATCGAAATGGTTCGGTCCAACCGAAAATCGAATTATAATTATTTTTTTTTATATAAATAATATATTATTAATACTGTATAAAGAATTAAAGATCTGAGTCCTGAAATGTCTCTCTCTCTCACACTTTACTAATTTTGAGCTTTGACTGGAGAGAGACGAGAGAGTGACGAGAGGTGACTCACCGGCGAGAGAGTGACAAGAGAGTGATGATGTTGCGACATTTTTATGAGATATGATTGGGTTATGGTTGAAAAATTTGTGACGGTGTTGCGACACTTTTATGAGCTAACCAATCGAGTCTCTGGGTCATCATATGTGACATCTAACATTTTTTTGGATGAAATAAGTGATATTTGCACCTTATTAAAGGAATGGATTGAGAGTGATGATGAATGTTTGATAGATATGGCTCGAGAAATGAAGGCAAAATTTGATAAGTATTGGGATAGTGTCGATAAGATGAACAAGATGTTATATGTTGTTGTTATGCTTGATCCTCGGAAAAAGTTCTCTTATCTTCAGTATATTTTCAGCAATATGTATGAGCCACAAACAACATCAATGATGGCAAGTTTGGCCAAATATGCTTTTTATGTTGTATTTGAAGATTACAACAAAGCATATTCTTCGACAACATCACGTCCTTCCACCACTTCGTCCACGTCTAGTGAATCAGAATAGGATCATGGTGCTAGTGGTCCAGTAAAGGAGGTTAGTAAAATCAGGATGAAGAAATGGAAACAAATATTATCTGAGGTTGGACGTAGACAAAAATCAGAGCTGGATTCATATTTAAATGAAGAAATTGTGGACGATAATGAAGATGAATCTCCAAGATTTGATATCAAGGAATGGTGGAAAGTGCATTCTCCGAGATTTTCCATCTTATCACGATTGGCACGGATGTATTAGCCATGCCTATATCTACTGTTGCGTCGGAATCAACTTTCAGTACTGGAGGTCGTATCATTGATGATTTCAGAGCATCATTGACTACAAAGATGGCACAAGCTTTAATTTGTAGCCAAGATTGTCTACGGCACGCTCCGATGAAACCAGTTGAAGAGGACTATGACATGATCGAAAAAATTGTGAAAGGTATATATTAATTTAATATTTATTTATTTATTTATTGAGAATATTAGTTTATTCATTATTGACATCTTTTGTTTATGTTATATTTGTAGATGCCGTATCAAGTGTTGGCTTAGATTCAACCATCATCGGATTATGATGTCATAGACTCATATGTCATGTAAGTATGATTTTATTTCATGTACTTTTAAATTTTAATTATATTTGTAGTATAATATCTTTCTTTTTTTTATTTTGTTTTTAGTTGTAAATTGACGGAGCTTCAATCTCGGCTCAATGGATTCTCAAAGTTGACAGAGCTTCAAACTTTTTGATTTGATTTGTAGTGAATGGATGTTATTTTGTCATTCAATATATTGTCGTGTTAAACTTTTCGTTGAACTTGAACACTTGAAATATTGAATTGTTATTTTCTTATTTTGAAATGGAGTGCGCATGAATGGAATGATATTCATATCGTATCGTGTCAATTGTTGTTTTTTCTTTTATATTTTTATATTTTTAACAGGTATTTTAGGTCAAAATTGAAATTTAAACTAAGTGGCAATTTTTTTAATTATTATTTTTTATTTTTTTCGGTTGAAAACCGAAAAATTTCGGTTTGAAAACTGAACTGAAGTTTGTTCTTTGGTTCGGTTTTCGGTTTCATAAATTTTCAAACCAAAAATTCGGTTAACCGAATTTTCGATTCGGTTCGGTTTTTAAAACCGAATTGCACACCCCTAGATACAAGGCCATATTGGTGGCCAAAGGCTACAATCAAGTAGTAGAAGTTGACTACATAGAAACTTCTCACCAATAGCCAAGGAAGTCACAGTTAGAGTTTTTGTTGTTTGTAGCTGCTTCCTTGAACTAGCACATCCACCAACTGGATAAAAACAAAGTTTTCCTTTATGGTTATCTCAAAGATGAGATATATATGCATCCAACAGAGGGGTAAACAGTGCCATAAGGGCATTTTGGCAAACTGTAAAGGTCCCTCTATGGGCTTAAACAAACTTCAAGGGAACGGAACCAAGATTTTACTGGAAAACTGGAAGCATAAGGCTCTTTCAGTCCAAGCATGATCATTGCCTCTTTACAAAAGTAACTTCTCTTGGGCATTTTTTTTTTGACTTATTTATGTGGATGATGTTCTTGCGGCGGGACCTTCTGAAAAAGTTATCAATGAAATCAAGCAGTACTTGGACAACCTCTTTACCGTCAAAGATCTTGGAACTGCAAAGTATTTTCTAGGCTTGGAAATTACAAGATCAAACAAAGGGCTTGCTATCACTCAAACAAAGTATATCCGAGATATCATTGTAGGTATTGGTCTAAGCAATGCCAAATCCACCACCACCACACCACTACTTGTAGGAGTGAAATTTAGTTCAGATGCAGGAAGTCAAATTCCTAATCCAGATGCCTACAGAAGATTCACTGGGAGGTTGCTTACTTAGGATTCGGCAGGCCAGATATTTCACATGCTTCACAACAATTAAATCAGTTTATGCAATATTGTTCTAAGCAACATTGGGATGCAACTATGCATTTGGTCAAATACCTTAAAGGAACTCTCTAAAAAGGCCTTTTCTTCCTTGCAGCAGACACTTGGACATTAAAGGCCTATTGTGATGCTGACTGGGGCACTTGTGTAGATAGTAGAAGGTCTCTCACAAGCTATTGCATATTCTTAGGCGCAACATCAATTTCATGGAAGATTAAGAAGGAGACCAGACCAATGTCTAGGTCCACACTCGAAGCTGAATATAAGGGATAAATACAAAGATGACTTTTTAGCTCCTGCATATGTACCTCCCAAGTCTCAACTGGCAGATGTGTTCACTAAGACTCTTATAGGCCCTAATTTTCTCTCTCGTGTTCAAATTGGGCTTGATCAACATGCACTACAAGAGAGCAAGCTTTCAGAGACGAAAATCAAAGACGGAAAAATTTTCGTCAAAAAAATTAACCTTTCAGAGACGGATTTAGAGACGAAAAGTTTTCCTTCTTAAAATTATATAGTAAAACTACAATATACAGACAGAGTTTTTTACGGATAAATTTTTTTTGAAAAAAGTTAAAAAAATAAAATTAAGAAAAAAAATTCCATCTTTAATTCCGTCTTTGATTTGATAATAAAATAAAAAATTTAAGACGGAAATAATCCGTCTCAGAAACCCAAACTCTAAGACGGAATTAAAGATGAATTTCAAAAATATTTTATTTTTATTTTAAAAAAAAATTAATCCCAATCAAAACACACAAGACAACCCTTTCCCATCACCGCATTACGTCGTCTTCTCTTCTCTTCTGCTCACTCTCCGTACCAGTTCTGTAAGATCGTCGTCGTCATCATCTCTGTCGTCGCCGTCGTTGTTGTTGTCTTCGTCGTGCCGTCGCCGTCGTTGTTGTCTTCGCCGTCACCATCTCTATTTTCGTTGTCGTAGTCATCGTCTCAGCTATTCTCATCGTTCCGGTGGATATTTGGTGAGCAATACCTCTATTTTAAGTTACTCGATTCATATTTTTGCTGCTTTCCTCACAATTTCTCAGCTGAAAAAATTGATTCCTTGTATTAAATAGTTTTATTTCGTTGAGATTGCACCTTTCCCCTTTGATTTGCGCCCTATGTTGGTGAGATGTGGAATTAAAGAAAGCAGGCTCTTTGATGATTAATGTTCTGTTTAAGGAGGTGAATGGCCTCGAAGTTGTCTGGAAAAGTAAATTGAAGATAGTGATGTACAAACAGTGATGTTGAGGTTCCAAACAGAATATGATTTTTCTTGTGCTTTTGGTACTCCAGAGTTGCTGCAACACAAAATACTTGGTTGTCTAATATATTATCATATAGTTATGCTATTCAAGGATGAGAAAGATTGAACAATAAGCCATGGAAGGTGAAGTCATTCTATCTGTTTATAGGAAAAGACAAAAGGGTCTAATTAGCTCCAATTAGCAATTGTGTCAACGCATTTTCTACAAATCATTACTCCATCTATTACCAAAACAAATGAGGTCGTGGACTCTTTCTAGGCAACCTGAGTTGTATAGGAGTGTTTAATACCAAAATTCATCTTTGTAAGTCTACTATCATATTAGTGTTCTTATCATGGATAGGCATATTATGTATAGTATTGCTATGCAACGTATTCAATTTACCATATATCTAAACCAACTTCATGGTTTCACTTGAACTTGAAGAGTTGTTTATATTGCCGTTCGCATTACTAGTGTGGTAACTTGAGTACTCAAATGCAGAGAGGCCCTGGAGATGTGTTTATTAATATCATGGGACTCCTGAATGTTTTCTATTTCATGTTTACAGCGCCACTGAGCCTAGAGTTAAAGAAACAGTCTCTTTCTAATTGATAGTTTTGAAATGGGAAGAATGACATTGTGTAAGCATGAACTTTGAAAGTGCTCAATTAAGAGGAGGGAAGTGTATTACGTAACATCTTTTCCTCATCTGAAGATAGTGAGAGGACAGAGGCAATAGAATTACTAACAAGCATGAGCTCAAAAGATGTTGACCAAAGATGTCCTGAAATCATTAAAGTTATTGTGTGCTCATAAGCATCCAGAGGCAAGCTCAGTTGTGTGCTCCTAAAAACCAATTTGGCAAAGAAATAGATAGCTATGGTGCAATTTTCAGAGAGAATGGAATACCTACAGAGGTTCTCATCCCATGTCACAGTCTTCCTCTCAAGAACTTATAATCTATACTTGCCTTTCTCTTGCAAACCACTTTTTGTTTTGTGCAGAATTTCACATAATATGTGGATACTAAAAGTACATTTTGCCTTGTCAACAGAGGAAGTTGAATGCAAGAAGTGCATGAATTCCTTCTCTGCTGCAGCCTGAAATTCGTCAGTGAGCTTCTTCTTTCTTTCTTTCTTTCTTTTTTAAACATTGACCACAGTGCTGGTATCTATCAAATTGTGTGCTAGATATCCTGAAATGTCATTCTGAAATGTTTTTTTTGGATTCTATAATGATCTCTTTCGCTTGATTAAAAAGCTTCTTCTTTCAATTATGACTTATGAGGTATGCATTAAATTATCAACCCTTGAAGTGATGTAATACTTTTAATCCACCTTATATTTTTTTTACCCTTCTAGCAGCTTAGTTAGTATAATGCTAATGGAATATTGTGGGAAGCCCATTGTGAATCATTAAGTTCTTGTTGACTAGTTAGACAGTGGCGCACTATTAATGCTATATAGCCACTGACAGATTTCTGTTTGGGTTTTCAAAGAAGTAGCAAATGAATGTTTGTGACAGATTTCTGTTTGGGTTTTCAAAGAAATAGCAAATGAATGTTTGTGACTATGATGATCAAGATAAAGGGTTTAATAGTATAAACATTATTTTGTGATGCTTTTTCACTCAGTTTAGATTTTGAAATTTTACAATAGCAGAAATTATCACTGCCAGTTCTCTCTCACGTCGTATGAGTTGAAGAGTCACCCTGTTTCTGAGTAACTTTTTAACTGATGTGTTCTTTCATGCCTAAGCATGAGCATGAAAATTGATTTACTAGCTCATCCTTTGATAAAGTGTTCTATTTGAAGAGGATATCATTTTCGAAAGGATCTTGGAATGCCAAGTGCTTTGGTTCATTCCTTGAGAATATGTCTGCATATCTATGCAAGGTGGTGTTGCATGAAGCTCAAAAGGGTGCCATGTTTGCAACTTCTTCATCCTTTGGTTATTGGATGTGCAATTTTACCTTTGAAAGAGCAATAGATATAATCTAAACCTAATAAATAATCTTCTTGGACTTGCAGGTATTTTCTGCTTTTGGATTTGTACATAAGATCGCTACTTTTGAGAAGACTGTTGGTTTTCAGGTGTGTATCTTTCATAAAGCTTTATTCAAATTATAATGTTCTCTTGATAGTAGGAAACTTTTTGGAGCTTACACACAATCTCTTATTTTTCTCCCTCATCAGGCTCTGGTGTAATTTTTTAATTTAAAGACTACCTCTGCTGCCAAGGATGCCCTTGATGGAAGAAGCATTCCAAGGTGATTTGGATTTTTGTATTTGGCTTTGGATGTACACCCAACTGTTATCGATCATATGTCTCTAGATATGGTGCTGATACATTGGGCTGGACATCTTTCAGAAGGTTTATTAAGAATCTGCTAAAGGGGTACATGCATGTTCCTTATCCCACTTCATCACTCCTTATTTAGTTATTTCTAGTAAATTTACCCTTTATAGTAAGGACCATTCTGGTTAAGTTATGCTCTTATAGGTTACTGGTGTATTGCGAACAGATTCTGGGTAGGACAGGGGAAGTGTACAAAACTATGAAGTAGGGATGAGGATATATGCTGATTGGATGACACTTGTAGGTAAAATGTTCAAACTGAGAAGCAATGGAAAATGTATGGCATCCACGGTCCCGTTCACCGGAGAAGTGATAACAAATGCATCACATGCTATGTAACCCATAGTAAACTATGTATTTCACTTTGTATCTCATCTGTAGCATCATATTGGTGTCCATCAACAATTAGAAATGTCTGAGAATATAGAAATGAATGGGACTCTGTTACTGCTATCCCAGGTTTTCATCTTTGGAGATGTGTCATCAGCCGATTTTAGTCCCTATTTCTGAAAGATACATTTTCCTGAAAAACATGCCTCTATGCTTATTTTTTGGCTTTTCTCTTTGATCTGTGTCAGGTATTTGATTCTAGAGTTGGGACCATGTTCATTTAGGATC
This sequence comes from Sesamum alatum, assembly GCA_034509735.1. Taxonomy (NCBI): domain Eukaryota; kingdom Viridiplantae; phylum Streptophyta; class Magnoliopsida; order Lamiales; family Pedaliaceae; genus Sesamum; species Sesamum alatum. The sequence continues at coordinate 50,272,695 of JACGWO010000003.1, forward strand.
ACATATTCCGTACATACAAACATGAGCATCAAATTCCAGAGTCATCGTAGTAGGTAAACTGATTGGTTTTCCCAATTTGATTACTGTAGATCAGAAATGGTAGACATCATGATGTATTTTCTTTTTTGGTCTTTAGTTTTATGAACTCATATTTGGAAATTCTATTGTGTTGGATATTATGTGTTTCCTATGGAAGTTATTTTATGTTTTAACATTCATTTAAATTTCTTTGTGTTAATTTAGGGACTACACCAATCCTCTCCTCCCTGTTGGTCCTTCAGCCATAGATGCAAGTGGCCAGGTAAATACTGGAATAGCTGTTTAATTATTTTTAAGTCATTTCCTCCTAAGCAGGCCTAACTGGGCAAAATCAAGTGATTGTGATTGCTTTATTTAGCAATAAATTTTCTCCAATATTTTGGTGCAACAAGATTTTGGTGAAAATCGATAGAACATTTCAGATTTGGTAAGAGCATTGTTTTAATAAAGGAGATGTCATGTTATCAGTTTGACCCTTTTCTGATTCAACTCACTAAGTTTTTGCATTCTTGATGTCTCGATAGGTTCTAAGGAGGAATGAAGCTTGAATTTATGAACCTTTGAGTTGAAACTGTTTTGGAAGAAATCCTCTACAACTTTGGGTGTTTATCAATTGGAAAGAAAATTAGAGAACGGAGGAAAAAAACCATAAATAGTGGTATCCTAGGATTTAAGTAAAGAGTGCAAGCTCTTGGACAATGTGGTGTTTCAAGCATTTCTGTGTTTGTATTTGGTATAGAACTTGTGAACATGAAGAGTAGCATTTCTTCTAGGTATACAATGATAGTGTTTCCCAAACTTTCATTTTAAGTATATTAATTGGTTTTTTCGTTTTTGTATGGGTTTTGCAAATGGCTGATGTTTATTGCATTTGTTATTAGTCGTGATATCTTATTTTGTCAAGATATTTTGGTCTAATTTTATTCCAGTTTTGTTGAAAGAAAATGAGGGGATTGAATTGAAAATGGAGTTTTGCCTTCAACCACAAAATTAGAGATGGATTCAGAGACGGAATCATCCAAGATTCAAAGATGGAATTAGAGATGTATTATCTTTGAAAGTTTTGCATATTTAGAGACGGAATTAACCACGGATTAAAGACGGATATAAAGACGGTTTACTTAAGTTTGTTTGGTAACCATGACAGATTTTACGATGGATTTATTCCATCTTAAAGTCTATTGACAAATTCAGCGACAGAATCAACCATATGACTTTCAGCAATAGATGTTTCGATGGAAATTTTCCGTCGCTGATACTATTAGCGACGGAAATATGTGCTTCAGAGACGGAAAAATCCGTCTCTGAAACTCTATTTTCTTGTAGTGATGTTCCCAAGTCCACCTTGAGGTGCGGGTGAACAAATGTAACAATATCCACATGCAGATGCAACAACCAAGCTAGCCTAGGCCCCCTTAGTTTGGTACTTAGTCGTTTTCGATACTTAGTTAAAGTTGCTACTCTTCAGCTTTACAGTGGAATAGCAACATCAACTTATATTGTCTTTTCACTTATAAAAGTGCTATAACAATTCTCTTTTACACTAGTACTTTACCGTTGGGATAGGTTAGTTAGTAACCAGTTTTCTTCCTTCTTGAAATATAACTTCCAACTGAAAGGTTACTTTGTAGCAGTTGAGTTGTTAGCAGCAGTTGTTCTTCTTGGAACAGTTAGATTGAAGCTCTATAAATATGAGGAGTTGTTGTAGTTTGTAACACGGTTTTCTGATTTATGAAATACGAGTAATTCTAATAACCATGGTTGTGCAACATGTCGTCTACTTTGCTTCCGCTTCTTTGCACCTCGTACATGGCATTTTCTGCTAAGAAAAAGCAACACTGAGACTGAATTTAATTTTTTTAAGAATCATGGTTTTAAAATTGAAAATCCACTAAATTATGGAATTAAAAAAATACAATTTTCCTCAATACATAAATTACCACATCTTTTAATGTGATATCATGCAGCGAGACATGCAAAATTTTGGTCATTAGAGCTAATGAACATTTCATGCTAAATTGTTTTTTTTGCCACAAGCATAATCATCCATATTGAAGATGAAAATAACCATGTTTGGAACGGGAGAGAAATCATTTTTCTTTTTAACCATATGTTCTCTTCTATATTGAAGATGAAATTAATCTTATTTGAAGTGAGGGAGAAAGATATTTTTTCTCCTCGCCACATGTGTCATCATCCACATTAGAGATTCAACAATTCTTTAATTTGGGACGGAAGCAAAATAGTTTTTTTTTTTTTTTTTTTTTTTTTTTTTTTTTTTTTTTTTCCACCTCATGTGTCATTAGTCTCATTGGAGATGAAACTAATTATGCTTGGGGCGGGAGAAAAAAAAATTATTTTTTTTCCACACATGTGTCACTTATTATATTGAAGATGAAACTGATTCTACTTGGGGCAGGAGTGAAAGAGTTTTTCTTTTATCCACCACAAATGTCATCATCCACATTGGAGATGAAACATGAGCAAGAGCAAAAGAGTTTTTATTTTTTTTTTATCGCATGTGTCCTCATCTATATTAGAGATAAACTAATCATGTTTAAGGCAAGAGGTAAATCATTAACCCCTCCCAACAAGTATAACTCTAAAATAGCAAACTTTTACTATTAATAGGAATCCATCTTAAAATTCAATTCACTTTATCAATAAACCAAGTTGATTAACAAGAGTTCCACCAAGTAATAAATTAAAAAATTATTTAATAGGTAGAATAGGTAATTAGATGAAAAATAATTACTGTGGATTAAAAGCTACAAATTTTAACTTTTATCAAAACATGGTTTTTGGTATAATTTAATTCCAAAAATAATTTTAGGAAAATGAATCAAACGGTATAAAAAATAGTGTTTACACTCAAAACGCAAATTTAACCTGTTCAATCGTAGGGCCAATAGTACCCTTAATAATGTTAAGGGTTAAATTCACTTTTCCCAAACACCTTATTTTACAATCTAAAACATTAGACACCCACCTCAAACTCATCTGCTGTGAAGAAATTAATTGGCGGCATTAATTTATAGGTCAAATACATAATAACCTTATAAGTTTAAGTTGAATCCCCAAAAACCAAAGGCACTATACACTTTTACAAAGGCAAATGCATCCCAAAATGTTCAAGAATACACTTATTGAAAACTAAACTATAATCACACATCATTTTTGATTCATTTATTTGTTTTTCTTTTACAAACTAGATGCACAGACTATCAACTGGATTTGGAGGCACTATTTTTCAAGCCAATCTTCATACAATAAGTTTATAGCAGTTAGAGAATCAAAATATTGAACTTATGAATGGTTATACAACTTGATATTTTTGGCCAAAAATGTATGTTAGATATTGATATCTTTTAATATTCTAGTATTAAAATGCTTTTGAAAGAATATATATTTATACCATGGTATTTAAATTACTTACATGTGTAAATACTTTGAAGTCCATGCAGTTTGTAGGGGTGCTTGTTTTCCACAATCACATAAATGCTCCTTTATAATTAGGGTAAATTACATCTACCTCCCCTGAGGTTTGTCATAATTATAAATACTCCCTCGTTGTTTGAAAAATTACAAATACCCCTGAGGTTTGTAAGTTTTAACCAAAGGCTTGAAATTGACTATTTTGCCCTTAATTTTTTTTTATTAAAATTATAGAAAAATCGGCCATGGCAAATTGCATTATTGCTCCTCTATGTAAAAAACTTAAGAAACATTTTCCTGCACATTGTAGTCCAAAAAAAATTTAAAAATTAAATAAAAATAATTCAATGCCTAAGGGCATTTTGGTCAATTCACTCATAAAACTTGATGGAAATGAGTTATTTATCAGGCGGTCACAAACCTCAGGGGATATTTATAATTTTTCAAACAACGTGAGAATATTTATAATTATGCCAAACCTCAAGAGAGGTAGATCTAATTTACCCTTATAATTAATATAATTGCGTGAGCATTGACAGGTATTATTTGACTAGCAGCTTGAGATTGTTTGGCAATGTATGCAGATGAAGTTACAAAAACTAAAAAAAAAAAATAAATATAGTTACCACTCCTGAAGTATTTACCCCAGATCAATTACCCCTTAAAGTATTAAAAACTTCAAAAAAATCCTGGCCTTCTAACTCCTTTAATTTTTAATTTCAGAAAGTCCATTTTACCCTTACTAAAAATTACTTTTTGAAAAAAATTAAAGAAATTTTTGAAATATCAAAATCACTCTTTTTTGAAATTTTAACTAATTCTAGTTTCACTTGTTCATCGAGCTCTTTTTATTTTTATAATTCTATAGTACTTGGAGCTCATTTTATTTTAGTTTTCCTTGTTTATCAAACCAAATTAAAAATAAATTTATACATGCATATATATATATATATATATTTATATATTTACTTAAACAACATATAATTAATAAAACCGAAAGAACTGATCATGAGCTAATAAGAAAATATATAATTAATATATATTTATATATATATGGTAATTATATGAATGTATAAATTTATTTTTAACTTGGTTTGACAAATAAGTGAAACTAAAATAAAATGAGCTCCAAATACTTTAGAATTATAAAAATAAAAAGAGCTCGATGAACAAGTGAAAATAAAATTAGATAAAACTTAAAAAAAGAAAGAGTAATTTTGGTATTTTAAAAAAAAATTAACTTTTTTTCATAAATCAATTTTTAGTATAAATAAAATGGACTTTTTGAACTTCAAAATTAAAGGTGTTAGAAGGTCAGGGTTTTTTTTTTTTTTTTTTTTAAGATTTTAATACTTTAGAAAGATAATTGATGTAGGGTGGATAGCTCAAGAATGATAACCGTATTTAACCCAAAAAAATAATATAGGGAAAAGAGTTGGTGTTAAATTTCACTCTACAATGAAGCATTATGAAAGAATTATAAAAGCAATTTGTGAAATAAAAAATCAACAGATATAAAAATCCGCAATAAAGGCTGACATTTCCTTTTTATACCGTTAATTCATTCACCAACGACCAATGAGTTGGATGAGGTGTTTGATGTTTCATATTGTACAAGGGGAGGGTGTTTTATCCACCTTAATAGGAGAGGGGGCAAAGTGAAATTAACCCTAATTTTAATTACAAATTATCTAAATTGAAATAATATTTATAATCCATCAATATCAAATATTATATCTGACCAACAAGTAATATTAAAGTAGAAAGATAATTATTATTAATATAGAATAACAACCTACAAACTACATTCAAAGCCATGACTTTATAATTTTGAACCTCAGCTTCGCCAAGTAAATTAGGCATAATGACATAAAATGTTATTTCCCGAATACATAATTACCTAAGGACGTGTTTACTACTTTTGATGTGATTATGACGTGATAGATTAATGAATGATATTGTTTGGGATAAATGGTTGTAGGCTAATATAATATTTTGTTTACTTACTATGATATGATGTAGGCTAGTATAAACCGACTCTAGGGAAAATTTGTAATTTTTTCTACACTTGGGATATTAAAGTAAATATAATACTGAATAGAAGGGCTATACAAACCAATGCACAAATTATAACTTGACCCAATTTTCGGATGATTTGAATACCACCTCAAGAGGTGGTACTTGAAAATGAATTTATCCTTTATTATAACGGACCCTTGATTCAAATCAAGGGACCGTACTTTTTCAAGTAAACATAAATTTGAAAGTGATTAGACTCTAAATTAAATGTAATCATGGATAGTAAACATGCCCTAATTGAATAAAAGCTCGAACACAAAACCACTAAAGGCAATGACTTAGATACATAGACACTTCTATTTTTTTTAATAAATCAATTAAAATAATTAGATGTTTTCATATATTTTCCTTTTCCCCTGTTTTTCTCTCTATATTTCTCTAACTTTAGTATTTCATATATTAACAAATCCAAATAAGCACAAGAAGTAATTAAAATATATAGTGTGAAGTAAAAAAATAATAAATGTTTTGAATTTTATAAATATTAAAAATTTAAATACACTCATCGAGCATACCACCATCCGTGGTAAAAAAGGGGAAAAAATGGCAAACAACCTCCTTGTTATATTGCAAATCAGCAAATCATCCCCCTATAAAAAATAAAATAGCAATATACCACCCTATGTTCTTTAAAATGAATCAATTTATCTCCCCCTATTTTTTAAAATAGAGCAATTTACCTCCTTATCTAGAGAGGTAAATTGCTTCATTTTAAAGAATACAGGGACGTAAATTTTTTTTTTTTTTTTTCATAGGGAGGTAATTTGGTCGTTTGTAATATTACAAGGAGGTAAATTGCATTAAAATCGAAAAAAAAGTAAAAACAGAAGCCAGTAAATTGTTTTAGTAGAATGAAAATTCATGTAATTAACCCAGAAAAGGCAGAAAAAGCAGCACAGAGCTGCCCATATAAAGAGAGTAGTTTTGACATTACAATGTTCAACTCTCCAGGCTTATTACAACAATGCTTAAATAACTGAGCCAAATCAGACACAATACAACGTTCAACTCATACAAATCACACAACACTGTAAGAAGCTGCTAAGCTCACACACAAACTTCCTCTGCACTTGCAGAAATACTAATGCTAGTTGCTTACCTCCAATAAAACCTCGAGATAGCAGACACGGCCGACGCGATGCAATTCAACTTCAACACCAGCAATCGATGAGTGTCGAATAATCTTCTTGTGTATTTATCTACTCGATTAATACTTTCTTGACTCAAGAAATTGATATAAATCGTTTAAAAAGGTTGTGCTATAGACGTCCTGTTAAGCTGCAGCACGAGCCGATGTGACCGGGGCCAAAATGTACATTTCACAGGCATGAGCTTCGACTTGAGCACTGAACGAGGTCTTGGAATTCAAAGAAACGTACTCGTGCTGCAGTAAAGAATGAGAAAAGCATAAGATACCACAAGCGGTCGTTAGGTTCATTACGTTGCACAATAGGGTGATGTGATGCTACCGTATGCCCAGTGAAACCATGATATGATAATGCTAACATCGACATGTATGATATAATAGTTTGTAGGTGAGTTGGGGGCGTCGAATTAGCCCACAAAAGGTAGAGTTTAGTCATAGGGAGGACGGCAGAACAAGACATTGCTACTCCTCAGAGCTAGGTGTCGGTGCATGCATAAATAGCACAAGAGGCATACAAGAGGGATAGGACGAGTCGTGCGAAGGAAATGCAAAGAAGGAATTTTCGAACAAGAATCAAGTGTGAAAGCACCGGAAGATATTTCGTAGTCGACCTAACAGGAAACTATACGGCAAGATGCTGTTGAGCTGAGTGCAGAGCGCATATTCTTGAGATATTTGATTACATGAAATAGCCTGCTTACCTTCCACAAATCTTTAACAGAGTAACTGGCAGAAGATTCAAGTCCGATTGCAGCCCATTTAGCTGTAATAGTGGCAGGTTTTGAACATCGGTTCCACAGAGCAACGACGTAACGCTGCCCAGTAAGCGGACCGGCCCAAACCTGAAAAAAACATAATTGCGAGTGTATGAGGTTCGAGGTCGTTTCCCAACTATAGAAATGAAAAAGAAAAAAATAGTATGAAGAAAGATGAGGATTTCCATACTTGGTAGCAACCATCAGGGCCATATGTGTAAACTTTCCTTCCTTGGACACCAAGTGGATCTGATGAAATTCAAAATGCAAATACAACAAGAACACAATAAGAAGAAAAAGTCGCTAAGCGGAAGAAAATGGAGAAGCATAGGTTAAAGCATGAACGGTAACCATAAACCACTGACATCCATTTTACTGATTACACCATCAACACGAGGGTGAGTAACAGCGCAGCAAAGGAATTATTTTACCTTGGTCAACGGCAATAACCTCCTCATTAGTAAGAATTTCATACGTCTCTGCACTCATGTTTCTTACATCACAGCCAATCAATAGTGGCGCCTGCAAATTCCGGCAAGGAAAGATAGTTATTCAAATGAAAAATCAAATAGAGCAATCGTAAACGTGACAGCAGAGCATGTACAAGTTTCATAGACAAAAACAGAAACACACATGCCAATTGAAGTTTCTAACTGAAAAGTTGAGTATATAATAGCCTCTTGTCGACAGCTGCACGATAAAATGGATGGTCATAGTACAAGAAAGAATACCTTCATTAGAGCCCAAATGCTGAAATGTGCTCGGTACTCCTGGTAAGTCATGCCCCCGTTTCCAACTTCTAACATATCCGGATCTGTCATAGAGTGTCAAAGATATTACCACACAAGTTAAAGCTATATCTGCACTTGGTGCTAGAGCGACGATATTCCTACCGTTCCATCCACCAGGCCCTGCATAGGCTGCCCACTTGTCGTTGATATCAGCAATTGTAGTCATGCTAAACCAAAATGGGAAAGAAGCCACGTTAAGACATCATCATTTTCCTAACATGGAAGGGGTCAAATATTGTCTTAAGCTCTACTAAAACATAAACTGCTGATCTCATATGCAATTCTCATAATCGTCATTTCCTAAAAGAAAAATAAAGTTGTTCCAAACAGAGAGTAATGGCATAGGAGTTCCGAACCTTTCCCATGTATCTTCAATGTCATTTGTTGTGCGCCAACTGTTACCAATTCTGCCTGCCCATAACGCTGGATCGTTCACACCCCTAGCAAATTCATAATAAAGTCAAAGAATGTCATTAGAATGCCATTAAACAGGGAATAAATGAATAAAGCAAATATAAGCATTGGAAGTGAATAGAAGCTACCATTCACAAAGTGAATAGAATATTGTCCTTCCAGTTGCGTTCAAGGCATCACGCATTGGCGGGTACCTGGAAAATGTGGCTCCATGCTAAGACTGACACATTGATGTCAAGCCATGAAATTATAAACCGGGACGCTTACCTTTCCTCTGGTTCAATTCCCAAATTGAAGCAATTGTCATACTTCAAGTAATCGATACCCTATGCAACAACAAACTTAAAGGTTCATATGCCATGTTAATGAAGATTCCTTGGTGACAACAGCATAAAAGTTTAAGGATCATGATATAATACATCGGAATATTTCAAAAGGCAGAAGCTAAAAATAAAATAAGCACCTTGGAACTAAAGATAAAAATAAAATGAACTAACCCAAGATGCGAAGAGTGTTGCATCATCATATTCATGTTTAAGTGAGCCAGGTCGAACTTGACATGTAAAAAGCCTGTGGAAATCCAATCCATGAATGCGAGACAAAAGTATGCAAACAACAGTTTTCTTCTTAACCGAATAAGAATAGCGAGCTAATCTATGTTTAATTGGACTATTCTGGCTATAAGCTAGGAAATATGCCCTACCCTGCGTCTGAGTAGATACCGAGTTTCAGTCCCTTCGAGTGCACATAATCAGCAAGAGCTTTAATTCCTGATGGAAATGCTTTAGAATCAGGAACCATTTTACCCTGTACCATTATCTGGGCTTCAGTACAACCATGCAAGCAATCATAATGTAAGACCTTAAAGTTAATACAATCTCTGGTTTTCAAACAGAGCCAGCAGCCTAAGATCTTTTCAAATGGCTTCAATACTTAGCAGCTCTGATTATGATGGAATATCACTGCATGTTTGCTTCATCATGAATAAATGAGATATGGGGAAATTTGTCACCAAAGCTTCTCAATTAAAAAAAAAAAAACAAAAACGAGTAGTCGTGCTAACTAAACTTTTTTTCCTTAACGAGAGGACTAAAAGTGAAAAAAAATTAAATTATGAGATATATAGTCATGAATGAAAAATATTAGAGACTAACATGCTAAAAAGCTCAAAATTTAAGTACCATTAATGCTAATTTGCCTCAGTAAAAATTATTACAATGAACTAATGGTCGTATGACATGCTTATTTACCTCTAAATCCCGTGTCGGTTCAGACCAGCAATCATCTGCATTTCATGATATTCATAACATATAAGAACACGCCAGAACATAAAGTAAAACATTTCAGGAAAGTGTGCCAGTTCATTACCTATGTTCACATAGTTGTAGCCCAAATTCGCCAAGCCCGTAGCAATAAGTGCATCAGCTGTCAAAGATTCAAACCAGCATTAGTGAAAGAGAAAAGACAATTGCCAACAAAGAACCGATGTCAAGAGTGAGAGCTCTCTTTTTTCTTTTTTTTACCAATGGTTCAAATAACAATGAGCTGAATGCATAATTTGTGCTTTTCGACAAACTAATAAACCATCGATGGTTACAAAGACAGCCATGGAAACTATAGCATGCCAAAGCATAAGAGCAGATGCATTATAACGACAAGAGGTTCAAAATTCTGCGAGATACTTGATATAACTCTAGATGATAAGTTGAGATGTCATAATAAAAGAGAAACTAATGTCAGAAGCTACATGCTGCTTCTTGTAAGGGGAATCATACTTAAATTTCGTTAGCATCTTGCTAGAACGATAATGACCCGTCCTAAAGAGCAGGATCTTGAAATAATCATCCATCCATCAAAAGAAAAACGTGGAATTTAAAGTATTACGTTGTATTTATATTTCCAAATTACCCTAGACAAGAAATTCATAACACCAATTTCCACATATAATCAGATCAATAGCAGCAAAGGTAAAGTGCTACCTGTTTCCTTGATAACAGTTTCGTTGATATCACATTTAAAGAAATTCCAGCTATTCCATCTGTCCAGAACACGGATAAACTTCCGTTTGTTAGCAACTATGTCATCCTATGTTAATTGGAATAAAATTAACCATAGAACGGAATTTAAAGGGCAAAACAAGAAAAGGCGTTTCGCATATCACTAACTTGTCCGAAACCATCAGTGTAGTACAAATAACAGCACTATGCTTCTTTTTCTTTTTCTTTTTTATCACAATAACATCACTATGTAAAAAGCATTTCTTGGCATTTCAAACTCATATGTAGCTCCAACACCCCCTATTTTCATATTGGATTTTCTGTTGCAAACCGTATTCCATCTCCTACTCCATTCAACACAAACACACCATGTGTATAAAATATTTTCCTAAATAAAATACATGATGTCATCTGCGTTTATATTGAAAGAAGTAGGAGATGGAATACGATTTGCAACAGAAAGTCCAATCCCCACAATTTTCATTAAAAACACCCTCATATGAATGTAAAGCGGGGGTTGAAATTTGTAATTTTTCTTTCAATACTAAAGATTTTATAAGTTATTTGTGAAATAAGTAAGTGGGCTTTGCCAGATATCCACATCAACATGACAAAAACAGTAACCAACCAAAACCAAGCCAATTTTAAGAGGATCAAGAACCAGTGAGTTTATCCCCACCCCACCCCACACATTGAGAAACATACGATTTTCCATTTTCCTCAGCAAAACTCAAAGTTGAGACCTGGACATGCATCACATAGATATTTCATCAAATCCCAGTTAACAAAAACCCATTCTTACAGCCATGGATTCTCTCATCCAACACCCTGACAACTAAATAAAAAGTACAATTCTTTCTTCACAAAAACAAATACAGCAACTAGACATAAGTATAGCACATGATCAGTCTTTTTCCCTTTAATTCCACCATGCAGAACAAACCCACAATCCAAGAAGTAAAAAAGCAACAGAATTTAGGACAAAACATCAACAACTAACAAAAAACAGTAAAAAAAGGAGAGAATTTTGATACCCCATCTGAGGAGTTGTTGCGAGCCCATTTCCCAGCTGCAAAATCCCATACTTGGAAGTATCATAAATTCTAGCACTGGGTTTTTCTTGGCCGTTCAAGTAAGGGTGCAGAGGCGGCAATCTTCCACTCACTGCCACCGCCGTCACATATACGTACAGAATGACTGTAAGTCTACACAATTTAACATAATCACCTGCCATTAATGAGCTTACTAATCTTTTTTTTTTCAGGAGAGAGATTAACAAGAAAGTAAAAACTTAATCTTGTTTGGTAAAGTTGCAAGAGTGAAGTGTAAGGAAAGTGTTTGGAAGGTAACTTAGATATTTATAAAGTAATTAAGGCACTGTAATCATCAAACCACAATTATTTTATTACAAACAGTATTGTTTATTTGGATGAGATTTTTATGTAAATTTGTGGGTGGTTTTGTGTGTTTCTGCCCACCAAAAAAGTTACAACTGTCTGCAGATAATTTGGTCATTAGGCCGGCATTAACATGGCTAATCCCACACTAATACGGTTCTTGGTTCATAATCATTTCTTGAGTTGTCATATCAACAATTGCAGAAACGTGTTAATTACATTTTTTTCCCTGGTAATAATTCGATTTTGGTTTCTAAACTTTTCAATTGTTTGCAAAATTGGTCCGATCCATTGGTTTGGTTGTCCACATCGGTATCACGTAAAATACATGCCAGGACAATTTGAAAGGGAAAATTCGTCATTTTTCAGGACAATTTGAAAGGGAAAATTCGTCATTTTTCTCGCTTATATGTTCGATGGTTAGTTATATAAAGGGTAAATTGCATAAAGCGCTCCTGTGTTATAAAAATTTAGCTAAAATTCTCTTGTGTTAAAAAAATAGGCAAAAAAAATTCTGTATTTTTGAAAATTTTGCATACTTTCCCCTTGTCGTTTGATCTGCTTAACGCTGTTAATTTTTTTTCACAATTTTCCGTTATACCCTTATATTATATAAATTATTTTAATTACAATGACTGTTGGATCTTTTTTGATCGCATCAGAACCGTAGGATCTAATCAAATTTTAGTAGTCATTGATTTCAATAGTTAAAATGAACGGTCCAGATTAAAAATATATTTTACATTTATATATAAAACAAAAAAATATTTTATTATAAAAATACAATATATATATATATACATACAATTATAATATATATGTTGTACTGTATGTATATAGGCCGGTGGAGGGCTGTCGCCCGCTCCATTGGCAGTTAGATTATGGGCGACGACGCCCAAATCTGGGCGGCGACATCCTGCCCAGATTTGGGCGCCGCGACCACCCGCCGCCCAAATCTGGCGAGCGAGTGGTCGGGGCTTGGGGGTGGGGGAGAGCGGAGGCGATGGGGTGGAGGCGGTGGGGAAGCAAAGACGATGGGGGTGGTGGCGGTGGGGAGGCGCAGGCGCAGAGGCGGTCGGGCCGCGGAGGGATGGGGGGTTACTTGGGGAAGACGACCTTTACTTTTCTTTTATTTTCTATTTTTTTATTTGTTGTATTTTTTAATTTTATAAATTTAAAAATAATGAATTGCTTAATTATGTATTAAAATATTAAAATATAATTATATTAAAATATTAGAATTTATTTACTGTAAATTATATTAATAATATAATTTTAAAATTATTAGAATTTATTCAACACAAAATTAAATTAATTAGTAATATTTAAATTAAAATCATGTATTCTGATTTTAAATTTAGAAAATATTAAAATCCCTAAAAAAAGTATTTACCATATATTTTTTAGTAAAATATGAAAAAGGTAAAGAATTAATAAAAAAAATAAAGAGAGGAAATAATTGCATAAGATAAGGGTAATTTTGTCCATTCAACAAGGTCAAAAGGTTGAAAATAGGTCAAAATCATATCCCACTAGCATTTTGAGCGAGTGTAGGCCACTCTCTATTTTTTTAACGAAAAGAGTTTTTCTTGCAGGGTTTTGTAATTTATAGAGGGTCTTTTTTTGCTATTTAATTAATAGATGTAAGTTTTTAGCAATTTTTCTATAACACGGGGGTATTATGCAAATTTCCCTATATAAATAAGAAAATGATCATTTCTTCATTTTTTGGATAATTTTTACTTGATGTCGGTGCATTTTGACTAAGAAAAAAAAAAAAATGAGTATGATGCGGCTTGCGACTTGATCGGTGCCCCGTTGCGCAAGGTATTGTCCGCTTTGGCTCTGTATGAGCCTCACGGTTTTGTCCTAAAAAGGCGCCTTGCTAGGGAGAGGAGGCATTGGGGCTTATAAGCCACTCAAGCTTCTCGTCTGCAACCGATGTGGGACGCTTGCTACATCATCAGCCCCCAGACGAGGGGCTTGGTGCGGGCACATGGCCTCGTTCCCGCAGACGGCGCCAAATGATGCAGCTTGCGGCTTGATCGGTGCCCCGTTGCGCAAGGTATTGTCCGCTTTGGCTCTATATGAGCCTCACGGTTTTGTCCTAAAAAGGCGCCTTGCTAGGGAGAGGAGGCATTGGGGCTTATAAGCCACTCAAGCTCCTCGTCTGCAACCGATGTGGGACGCTTGCTACATCATCAGCCCCCCCGTTCCGGTCATGGGGGGGGTCGGAACGAGGTGAACAACGCTGGCCGCGGCCCTAGTGGGCTCGGCCAGCGTCCCGGTCGAGGCCTGTGCCTCGACCAACCTGCCCGAGGCTCACCATACCTACCTTAAATAAACTCCTAGTATAAATATGAGATTCATTCCTTCATTTGGGGACTTTGGATTTTTGTAAGAACTCTACTAGTATATCATCTCGATCAATATTCTTGGATCGGCTTGTACGTATTGGCGATTGTGCCCTGTTTTTTATATAATAACTCGATTATTATCTTCATTATTTCATCACGTTGTTGTTGACTTATTCTTCTAAATTCTTGCAACATCAACTTGGCACCGTCTGTGGGAACTTTCAATCGCAATACTGAGAATACAAACCCGATCCATGGCCAGAGACTTGGAGATGAATGAGGAGCGAAGGACGGAAGCTCCACAAGGTGACGAAGGAGAGCCCCCTCCCTTGGAGCACATGAGCCTATGTTCCCAACAGGACCACATGAGGGAACATGAAGAAACGAGGGAAGGAGTCAGCGAAGCCCCGCCACCCGCCGCACAGCCGTCGACGCTTCGGGTGACGCCCGAAGCACTGCAACAAATGATTGAGGACGCATCGGCAAAAGCAGCTGAGAGGGCGATCATGCATTTCGTGGCGAACCGCCCCGAGAGCCTACTCCCCCTCGTTCCCCGCCGAGGCCGAGGCATGCCCTCCGCCCCCGGGGATAACGAATCAAGGGAGGACGGCCCCCAGGACATGTCCATGGAGGAAGAAGAAGGAAGTACACAAGCCTCTCAGCACGCCAACCTCTCCCGGCGGAACAGGGAAGCGGAGGCAAAGCAGAAGAGGAGAGACGGAGATCTGTCAAACAGAGCGGGAGGCGATAGCTCATATCACCGAACCTCGCGACTCCAGAACACCCCGCAAGACCTCCCCCGGCGGAACAGGGAAGCGGAGGCAAAGCAGAAGAGGAGAAACGGAGATCTGTCTAACAAAGCGGGAGGCGATAGCTCACATCACCGAACCCCACGACTCCGGAACACCCTGCAAGACCTGGTCCCATTGGCCGTAGCACCAGCTAGAAGGAGCCCATTCTCCACGCAAATACTGGCGGAAGCTTTGCCCCAAGGACTAAGGCTACCACATCTAGCAGAATATGACGGAACAACGGACCCCGAGGACCATCTAGACAAATTCTTGGCCAAGGCAGACTTGCTCGATATGAGCGATGCCGGATACTGCAAGATCTTCCGCATAACTCTGGCAGGAAGAGCTATGGCGTGGTTCAACCAACTCCCAGCATACACCATCGAAAGCTTCGAACAACTTTCACAGCGATTTCTACACCACTTCGCCATCAACAAGAGCCATCCGAAAACCGCCGCATACCTCTTCACTATAGTACAACAGGAACAAGAGAGCTTAAGGGACTATATACAAAGGTTCTCAGGAGCCGTCCTCGAAGTCCCTCACCTCAACCACGAGCTACTAGCAAGCATACTGCAACAGGGTGCGGAAAGGACGCTTCCGAGAATCTATCGCTGGCAAACCACCATCGACGCTGGAAATAACGAATTGATGAAAAGAGCCGCTAAATACATCCGGATTGAAGAAGCTAGCAAACCAAATACGGAACAGTCAAACAAGAGGAAAGTTTGAGAAGGAGAAAAGAAAGACCCGAGAGGAGACGGACAAGCGGAAGGGCAAAGACACATGCCCCCAACCAGCTTTACGAGATACACCCCTCTCAGAGCTCTGAGGGCCGAGATTCTTTCTGTAGCAGAGCAACAAGGGATCGTTCAATGGCCGAGGAAGATGAAGGATAACCCAAAACGTTTGAAGTCAGACAAGTATTGCCGATTCCACAAGGACAGAGGGCATAGCACGGAAGACTGCTATCACTTAAAAAACGAGATTGAGAAAACTAATCCAAAGAGGATATTTGAAGGAATACGTGGAAGGACAACGCCGCGGCCAAGAATCTACAATTGTTAATCAAAGATTCGAATAAAGTCGTGACTTCTCTTGAATAAAATTGTTGTGATGTCTTTCTATTTTCAATTTACCTCGCATGAAATTCCATGTAAACAAATGCGCGATAATATTCATAATAAAATTTCCAAAAGGCTGTTCAAAACATGGCAGTCCGGAAGAATAAGGCCAAAAACTACCTTGAGGGGAGGTACCCGTACCCCCCCCGGAGTGAAAAAGGCCGAGAAAATCCTCTATAAACAAAGAGAGTTCCATAGAATGGGAACTCCTAACGAGAATCCTCTGTAAACAAAGAGAGTTCCATAGAATGGGAATTCCTAACGAAAAATTTTAAAGGAAAAAGCTTTAAAACAGAAATAATGACATATATATATAAAGTATGCGTAGAAATACCCGTGACATCACCATAAAACAAAGTATGAGGGGAAACATCCCGAAATAACAACAAAATATCAAAGTACTAAAACTAGGAAAAAACAAATAATCCTATCATTTTAGGGGGCATCAGCCGCAGGTACATCAACCGGAGCAATCACAGCCTCCCCATTATCAGTGGCTCCCCCTCGACTTCAGGCCCTCCAAGTTCTGCCACCGAGGGATCAAGAAACATAAAATCTTCCCAGGAAAGCGACCACAGGAACGCAAGGTGGCACGACACTCCCTGATGGTCTGGTCATAAACCTCCTCAGCCTTGGCGAGCGCCGCAAGCTCAAAATCCCCAGACTTCTCAAACTCCTCTCTGAATTCAGCCTTGACGCACTCCAAGTAAAGCTTCCCCGCGTCAGACTTGAGGAATTGGGAACCAGAGCTAACCTCCCGGTGGAGAGAAGCCTTCAACTCCTTCCCAAGCGCCACAGCGTCAGCAAGTTCCCCTCCAAACGCTCCTTAGCTTTGGTGGAATCTGCAAGGGCGGAAGTCAAACGAGCTATCTCCTCTTGTACTTCTCCAAGCGCTTGAAAGCCACCTCCGCCAAAGTATTCACCTACGAGGGGGAAGAAATAAAAAACTTTGCCAAAATCCATAACTGAAACAAAGACAATGCAAAAATACATACCCGGGCAGACTCTGCGTAAAGCATGTTCACAAAACCATCATCCGAAAGGGAAGAAAACTTAGCCACATCGAACTCGCTGATAGTAGGACGAAGTTTCTCCCTCGCTATATGCACATCATCCGTGTCCCAATAAGAGAAGACATCCCCACAACGATTAGTCCCGTAAGTGAAGTATCCCTTCCCAAGACCATGGGAAGAAGAATCAGTGGACGCATCTCGGAGACGTTTTGAACCACTCCCACCAGAACTTGGAGGAGGAGAACGCCGACTGCCAGAAGCATCCCGCGCCCGGGAAGGACTAGAACCACGCCTGTCGCCCTTGCCACGCGGAGGCGGAGGCGGTGGAGGAGGACTAGCACGAGCACGAGCAGAAGCCCCGGAAGAACCTCCATCTCGGGAGGCCTTGAAGCGGCGTACATCCTCCAAAGACAACTTATTCCCTGAAAAATAGAAGGCAAAACACATAAGCCACAAGCTAAGAGTTAAAAAAGAAAAGAATAAAGAAAAAGATAAAGAATAGAAAAAAGTTACCATCGGCGAACAAGCCCGTCACGTTGAAGACTTGGTCGAACAAACCAGCCCCAATATAAGACATCTTGAGATCATGGCTCGGGGGAAAATCAAGGGAGGAATCAACCCAAGGAGCACACAAACCCCAATCAGAATCTCGAACATAAAGGAATTTCTCCTTCCAAGGACCACGAGAGGAAGTACAACCCTCCAAAAACTTACAACCATTGCGAGGGTAGAAATAGAAGAAAGAGTCGTTCACTACCTTTTTGACCGAGAATAGACTATGGAAAGCTTCTACGGAAGGAGACAAATCTAACTCACTGAAACGGTGAAGAAAACCCAAGAAGAACATGAAAGCATTGGGAGTAAGCTGACTGACACTCACGCCAACGCTACGAATAATTTCCACTAAAAGAGGGTGAGGCGGAAGAATGAACCCCGAAGAAAAATACACGGAATAGACCATGAAAAAACCTGACGGAGGAGACTTGACACGATCCCCACAGGAAGGAAGAAAGAACTCAACTGGAGGAAAAGAATTATAGTTAGCCTCCAAAAAACGAAGCTCCTCCAATCCAATGACGCTATCACAAACCTCTACGTCCATAACCCTACAACGAGACCTAGGAGCCGAAGAGCATTCCCCCCCAAACTCAGTGGAAGTAGCCAAACGAGCCTTGGAACCTACCCCCTTCGGAGAGGATGAGTTAGACTCAAAGGAAACACCTAACGAATCAGCTGGACAATCAGGAAGATTACGTATGGCCTCAATAACCTCTAAATTAAAGCTATCATCATCACCGTCTGAGACAATCACATTGGAGTAGTTAGAAGGATTAAGGACACGACGAGACAAGGACCCTTTCGCCCGAAGGAAAAGTAGGAGAGAGGAGAGACCCCGACCTGCCAAGCCGAGGGAGCCCTTCCCGGCCCCCACGGTCGGGGGAACCTCGACCGACCCCCTGGTCGAGGCCGAAAACTCGACCAGGACGGTCGAGGCCCAAGCCTCGACCAGCTTGGTCGAGGTCATCCTGGTCGAGGCCTGTGCCTCGACCAACCTGCCCGAGGCCTGAGCCTCGACCAGCCCGGCCGAGGCCTGAGCCTCGACCAGGTTGGTCGAGGCCGATGCCTCGACTGAGACGCTGGCCGAGCCCACTAGGGCCGCGGCTAGCGTTGTTCACCTCGTTCCGACCCCCCCCATAACCGGAACGAGCCCCGCTAGACCTACGAGAAGATTCCATATTCCTAAAACGAGTATTAACGACTAAATTCGAAAAGAAGAGATGCAAGCAATTATGAGGAAATTAAAACAACGAGCAAGAGGAACGATTAATGAGTACCTTTGCGATTCGACATTCGAAAGGATTAGTTCACCGGAAGAGCACGAGATCAAGAAGGAGTGAACGACGAACAAAAGCTCAAAAAGCTCTAGAATGAATGAATGATATACATATATGTAGATGAAGGAGATGAAGAAATTTTCAAACAAAGAAGATTTTACCTACCAAACATAAGCTCCTCCCATCTATTGAAGGGAAACAAGATGCTTGCCGAAATTAGACGAATCCTACTTCCTAAAGTCCCAATCATTCCTTCTAGAATACTTGGAACTTGAGGGGGCAGTTGATATGGAGAAAATGACCAAGTCAAAATAGCATTTATTTTCTCCCATCATGTGAGAGAGAATCAAGGGAAATTAACCAAAGCCATTAAAACATGGAGGGAATCAAGCAAAGAAGGCTTGATCCATGGAAACCCCTCATCAATGAGGAAGCAAGGAAAAGACCCCTACGTCCTCATAAAACGTTACCATTTATATCTGAAGACATGGAGAAGAAGGACAATAAAGACACTACACCATACCTACCTTAAATAAACTCCTAGTATAAATATGAGATTCATCCCTTCATTTGGGACTTTGGATTTTTGTAAGAACTCTACTAGTATATCATCTCGATCAATATTCTTGGATCGGCTTGTACGTATTGGCGATTGTGCCCTGTTTTTATATAATAACTCGATTATTATCTTCATTATTTCATCACGTTGTTGTTGACTTATTCTTCTAGATGTGGTAGCCTTAGTCCTTGGGGCAAAGCTTCCGCCAGTATTTGCGTGGAGAATGGGCTCCTTCTAGCTGGTGCTACGGCCAATGGGACCAGGTCTTGCAGGGTGTTCCGGAGTCGCGGGGTTCGGTGATGTGAGCTATCGCCTCCCGCTTTGTTAGACAGATCTCCGTTTCTCCTCTTCTGCTTTGCCTCCGCTTCCCCTGTTCCGCCGGGGGAGGTCTTGCGGGGTGTTCTGGAGTCGCGAGGTTCGGTGATATGAGCTATCTCCTCCCGCTCTGTTTGACAGATCTCCGTCTCTCCTCTTCTGCTTTGCCTCCGCTTCCCTGTTCCGCCGGGAGAGGTTGGCGTGCTGAGAGGCTTGTGTACTTCTTTCTTCTTCCTCCATGGACATGTCCTGGGGGCCGTCCTCCCTTGATTCGTTATCCCCGGGGGCGGAGGGCATGCCTCGGCCTCGGCGGGGGGAACGAGGGGGAGTAGGCTCTCGGGGCGGTTCGCCACGAAATGCATGATCGCCCTCTCAGCTGCTTTTTGCCTGATGCGTCCTCAATCATTTGTTGATGTGCTTCGGGCGTCACCCGAAGCGTCGACGGCTGTGCGGCGGGTGGCGGGGCTTCACTGACTCCTTCCCTCGTTTCTTCATGTTCCCTCATGTGGTCCTGTTGGGAACCCAGGCTCATGTGCTCCAAGGGAGGGAGCTCTCCTTCGTCACCTTGTGGAGCTTCCGTCCTTCGCTCCTCATTTCATCTCCAAGTCTCTGGCCATGGATCGGTTTGCATTCTCAGTATTGCGATTGAAAGTTCCCACAGACGGCGCCAAGTTGATGTTGCAAGAATTTAGAAGAATAAGTCAACAACAACGTGATGAAATAATGAAGATAATAATCGAGTTATTATATATAAAAACAGGGCACAATCGCCAATACGTACAAGCCGATCCAAGAATATTGATCGAGATGATATACTAGTAGAGTTCTTACAAAAATCCAAAGTCCCCAAATGAAGGGATGAATCTCATATTTATACTAGGAGTTTATTTAAGGTAGGTATGGTGTAGTGTCTTTATTGTCCTTCTTCTCCATGTCTTCAGATATAAATGGTAACGTTTTATGAGGACGTAGGGGTCTTTTCCTTGCTTCCTCATAAAACGTTACCATTTATATCTGAAGACATGGAGAAGAAGGACAATAAAGACACTACACCATACCTACCTTAAATAAACTCCTAGTATAAATATGAGATTCATCCCTTCATTTGGGGACTTTGGATTTTTGTAAGAACTCTACTAGTATATCATCTCGATCAATATTCTTGGATCGGCTTGTACATATTGGCGATTGTGCCCTGTTTTTATATAATAACTCGATTATTATCTTCATTATTTTATCACGTTGTTGTTGACTTATTCTTCTAAATTCTTGCAACATCAGAGTACAACCTCTTCTAGCAAGTCTCTTGAATTCCATGATTTTGTAGATTTGTTGGAAGACGTTAGACTCAATTTTAACTTTTTTTCTCAGCCAAAATGCACAAAAATCGAAAAAAAAATCATAAGAAAAACATGAAGGAATGAGGAACTTTGGTGCATCTATAGAAGCAACCACTGGTCGTATAGGTAGAGAGCATGGGGCCAGTTTTCCCTCCACTAGAAAAAGAAAAAAAAATTATTACTTGCTATATTTTAATAAATGGTTAAAAGTTGTGGTAACAATTAATTAAAAGAAATGGATATGCATTTAAAAGTTCTCTCTGCATGGGTGTCTACGTTCTCTCTGTATGAGGGTTTTCCGGCCGTGTGTCCCAGTCGCCGCCTCTTCGCTGCGATCGTTTCCTTGTGAGATTTTGAGCCCTCCGTCCATGTCGTACAGGGCTTTACTGAGTCCAAGCTTAGTGGTTCTCGGCGGTCTTGGCCAGGGTTTTATGCTTTAGAACCTCTCTTCGTTTAGGGTTTCTTCCTAGGGTGTCATAGTTTTCCTTTCCTACATTTTATCTGCTTCCCGTCTTTGTTCTCTTTAGTTTCTTGTCTTGTTTTCTTGTTTGGTTGATGTCTTTTTTTCTCTCCCTGTGATAGGCAAGGCAGCGTGTCACAAGGGTTTCTTCAGATTCCATCTCTCCCGTACCACAGCAGCCGAGTGTCATGGATTCCCAATCCAGGAGGTTGCGGCAGGCACTGCACTTGGGCGATGAGGGGGTGACGGATCTACTCATCGCGGATGGACTATGGAACTCGGAATCGAGGGGTTATCAGTTATGCCTAATTGGCCGTCTGTTATCTCGGCAGCCGTTCAGCTTTGGAGGGCAGTGTGCCTCTGTCAAGGGGATGATTGTTCCTGTAAAAGGGATGGAAATCAAGCAACTACCAGGAGGTCGCCTCTTGATACGGTTCAATCATGTGATAGATCGGAATAGGGCGCTTGAGAGGTGTCCATGGAGTTTCGAAAGAATGCTTGATACTGAGCGTCATCGCGGAACAGGAGAACCCCATGCACGTCGACCTCAGTTGGTGTGATTTTTACGTCCATGTACATGATCTTTCCCTCAGCAAGATGAATCTTGGGGTTGCGACGTTCATCGATAATAGTATTGGGAAGTTCAGGGACATGGAGATGGATGACGAGGGCTGTTCGTGGGGAGCCAATCTACGCATACGAGTGGCCATCGACGTTACAAGCCCACTGCCCCGAGCGCTGTGCATCCAGACGACTTTGGGGACTGAGCACTTGGTCACTTTCATGTATGAGCGCCTTCCGAACTTCTCTTATTTGTATGGCCGCCTGGGACATATTGCAAAATATTGTGAGCTGCAGTACACAGAGGGATTTCGAGATTCGGGAGAGGACACGCCGTTTGGCCCGTAGCTCTGAGCCCCACCTCTGACTCGTGGGCGGCCAACACCCACCGTGTAGGATACTTCCAAAGGCTCTTCTCGGGTTCCTTCAACCCGCCGTCTGACGGTCAGTCGGGGCACCTGCAATCTTTGGGGACTTCAGATGTTCTAAATTTGGTAGACAACCAGTCGGTACTATGCAAGAGGATCCACGTCGGGAGCATGTGGCAGATAGTGAGCAAGCCGCACCGGTGAGACAAGGTTCCCTATTTGAGGCTCAAGGCGACTCACCTGTGTCACCAAGGTCTGAAGCTACTGATCGCCCAAAGGGGCCGCCTTCCACAGGGGCGCTGCACAAGGGATTAGCACTTACGGATAGCATGGTTGTTGAGAGCTTTGGACAGACTCTGAACGTGGCTTTCGAGACAACACTTGTGAATATCCCTTTTACTTTTTCGGCGCAAGGTTCTGGACGACGAGGTAGGGGCCGAAGGGGAAAGGGCGTGGTGTTCAGGCTAAACCGGATGCTTGAAAGAGGGAAAGGAGTATCACTATTATTGAGTCAGAAACTACTGGTAGGCACTTAAGTAAGAGATGCACTTGGTGGACGAGGCCTCATATACGATATCGGCGGAGACTGCGGCGTAGTCCCGCCGCACGCCATGAAAATCCTCAGCTGGAACTGTCGGGGGATGGGACCCCCTTGGACAGTTCGTACACTTTCGAGGCTTGTTTGGCTTCACAGTCCCGGCTTGGTTTTTCTCTCCGAAACTAAGTCTAATAATAGGAGATATGATAAATTGAAAGAACGTCTGTACTATTTTGGTGTGGGTATTAATTCTCGTGGCAGATCGGGGGGCTCCTCTTGCTGTGGCGAAAAGATGTCGATGTTTGGGTTCAATTGTATTCCATGACACATTGATGCACTGGTCAAAGGGGACTCGGATGAGGAGAGATGGCGGTTTACAGGGTTTACGGGCATCCGGATGCGGCTAAGCAAAAGGAGTCATGGGCACGGCTGCGTCACCTTAGGACAAGCTCAGTCCGGGCATGACTTTTCGTTGGGGATTTCAATGAAATTCTCCACCAACACGAGAAGACGGGACAACACGCACAAGTAGGTTGGCAAATCTCAGATTTTCGGCAATGCTTGGATGATTGCGGACTGCATGATATTGGGTACCGGGGTGAGGCGTTTACTTGGTGCAACGGCCGAGAGGAACCGCACACAGTTTGGGCACGTCTGGATCGCGCGCCTGCTGCAGTCCGAGTTGGGTGAGTCTCCCTAAACACTGGTGCAGCACGAAGCTGTCACGGTGTCGGATCATTCCGTTGTGTGGGTCGACCTTTCCCCTGCTGGAGCGTCGAGGATTAACCCAGGAAGAGGCATTTCCGCTTTGAGGCGATGTGGACACGAACGGCAGAATATGGCAACGTGATTCAGGATAGTTGGACCGCTAGGACTGAGACGGATCCCCAGTAGAATCTGGTGCATAAGATCAGGAGCTGTAGGCTGGGGTTACTTCACTGGGACAGAACAATTTTTCGGAATAATCGGCAGCGGCTGGAGGAAGTAGACGCACAAATTTGTGCTCTCGCCAAAGGTGTCCTCACTAATAGTAAATTGCAGCAGCTGGCCCAATTGCGCACGGAGATGGAGGAATTATCTTCAAGAGAAGAACTTATGTGGAAGCAACGTTCCAAGGCACTTTGGCTACATGAGGGTGACAGGAACACGACGTTTTTTCATGCCATGGCAAGCGAGCGCAAAATTCGAAAGGAAATCCGCATGCTTTGTGACGAAACTGGTGCCAGAGTCAGCGGCTGCAAGGAGATACAAAGGGTGGTCTTGCGCTATTTTCAAATGTTATTCAAGTCCATACAGCCTGCGCCGGAGGTGATACGGGGGGTGGTGGATACGATGGAGGTCTGCGTCATCGAGGCTATGAATATGGCGCTGCTCCAGTCGTTTACAATTGAGGAGATCAACGTGGTCGTAAAGCAAATGCATCCTCTCAAAGCACCTAGGCCCGATGGTATGTCTCCTCTCTTCTTCAAAAAATATTGGCACATTTTTGGTCCTACTGTTTCTGCTTGTGTCCTTGATATTTTGAATAAGTACTCGTTGGACCTGCTGCTTAACTACACTCACGTAGTACTCCTCCCTAAACGGCCCAACCCTGAAACCATGTCCCATTTCCGACCTATTAACCTGTGTAACGTGGTCTACAAGATTTTGTCCAAAACACTGGCCAACCCCCTCAAACCCTTTCTTGACATGTTAATTGCCCCTACGCAATCGGCTTTTGTTCCAGGCTACCTTATCATAGATAACGTCCTGATAGCTTATGAGGTCAACCACTTCCTTATGCATAAATCCTACGGTAAGGTCGGTTATATGCGTCCCTTAAGCTTGACATTAGTAAAGCCTATGATCGGGTGGAGTGGAGTTTCCTTTAGAGCGTGCTACTTAGAGTAGGTTTTCACCCGAGATTTGTGGCCCTCATTATGATGTGTGTTACTACGGTTTCCTTTTCATTTTTTGTTGAATGGGGCACAATTTAGGTTCTTTAGGTCGGAACGAGGACTCCGCCAAGGCAACCCCTTGTCCCCATATCTATTTCTTTTATGTGCAGAGGTTCTTAGCCACCTGATGAGCCGGGCCAAGTCGCAAGGGACCATCCATGGAGTGTCAGTTTCACGCACCGCGCCTCGCGTGTCCCATCTCCTCTTCACCAACGTTGTGCTGATTTTTTGTCAAGCCCTTCAATGCATCGGTCGGATCCTATCATCCTTCGAGGTGACTTGGGTCTGAAGATTAATCTTGACAAGTCAGCTATTAACAAGAATGTTCCTCCAACATCTCGACCAGCCCTTGTGGCCATTCTGGGAGTGCAAGAAACGGCTAAACACGAGAAGTACCTTGGCCTCCCGAAGGCGGTGGGTTGCTCAAAAAATGAGGTATTTGCTTGGATGAAGGACAGGATGTGGTGCAAACTCAACAACTGGACTTCTAGGAAGCTTTCGCAAGCAGGTCGGGCAGTGCTCATCAAGACAATGCTGCAAGCTATTCCGAGCTATGTTATGACCTGCTTCCTTCTCCCTGATACGCTGTTAAGAGAAATGGAAGGAATGATGGTGAACTTCTTTTGGCATGCCGGAGGGGAAGCAAAGATTCACTGGCTCGCTTGGCGTAAACTGTGTCAGGAGAAGAAGGACGGGGGCTTGGGATTCCGCCATTTGAAAGAAGTACAATGAGGCCATGCTAGCCAAACAAGCTTGGTGTCTCGTGATGCAGCAAGACAGACTGCTGCACCAGGTTTTCCACACTAAATACTTCCAAAACACGACGTTCTTCACTGCGCAAACTGGCCACCGTCCCTCCTTCACGTGGCGGTCGCTCCTGAAAACACGAGACTTGGTCGTGGCGGGCTTGAGATGGTGGATTGGGGATGGCAACAGTGTGCTCATAATAGGGGTCCCGTGGTTACCACGTCCGCACTCTTTCCAGCCGATTTGCCCGCCGAAGTCACTACCAAGCACCGCCACTATTGCCACTCTGATCGCAGACACAGGTTGGAATGAAGACTTAATACGGGTGGAGTTTCTTCCCTTGGATGCGGAATGTATACTCTCTACTCCACTAAGGACGGACAATAGGCTGGATGAGATAGTGTGGCATTATGATAAGCACGGGAGGTTTACGGTTAAGAGTGCATATGCTTTAACGCGTACCCGGGCGTCTGAAGTTTGCTCATCTGGCACCTCAACAAGCTAGAACTTCATATGGAAGTCTCGCATCCTCCGAAGGTCAAGCTTTTTGCGTGGCACGCCTGCCACAACATGCTGCCAACAGGCTTAAACGTTCGAAGCAGGGGAATACTAGTGGGAGATGGTTGTGCGTTGTGCGACGCTGAGAAGGAAGATGAGTTACATATCTTGGTTCTGTGCCCGTTTCAAGATTGGTTGGGCTATATCATCTGTTCCCCGGGTGATAATTATGCCGGCTTCAGCGGATGTGGAGGGCTGGTTTCAAGGGATAAGGAGTAGAGGGGGTTGGCAAGAATTTGAGTTTGCGGTGACGGTCAGTTGGGCACTCTGGTATAACAGGAACTAGAATTTATTTGAAGGCAAAAGCATGCAGGCACATGAGGTCGTGGAGATGGCCCGACGCCGGATAACATACGACAGGGGCAGCATCACTTATGATCCAAGTTGAAGCGGAGTTTATGCAGTCCTTAGGTTGTTGCGACGTTTTTTTTTCTCTTTCTTCGGTTTTCATTACTTTGCTGTCGCTTTTCTTTTGGTTTTGGGTACTGAACACTGGTTTTGGATTCTTTCATAAGGTTACAATATTCACCGTTTTTCTCTCGAAAAAAGTTAAAAGTCGTGATAAATAACTATTATTAACTACGATTAAATAAAAATCGATGCAAAAATTAGATTTTTCAACATGAAAAATGCATCTGCCATAGCTAAGAGCCGTGGTAAAAACATTCTCGATGGCTTTTAGCCATATTATATGTTTTAGCCACCCTCACAAAAATCACAACCGACAACAGTTGCATGACCGTAGTCAATGACTATTTGCTACGACTATTTAGTATTAATCATGCAAATTAGTTATGATTAAATTTTATATTTCTTGTAGTGCTCCTAAACTAGCTTCACGTGCATTTCAATTGAGACCGTCGTTACAAACTACATGTCAGACCAATTTTGTAAAAAATTAAAAAGTTTAGGAATCAAAATCGAAGATGTGGAAGATTAGAAACCAAAATTGAATTAGTGTTTATATATTGGGACGAAAAACTTAATTTACCCCAAAAATGGAAAATCGTAATTGATCTTGACCTCTAATGTATTGAAGCATTTTTAACTTGTTTTACCGTAACGATTTTATTTCTAAATTTATCAAATGAAGTTGTAATCTAAAAGCAGCCATGAATAAAAACTGAGAATGCTTGCATTAGTTAATAAAATTCAATTAAATATTTTTAAATTATTTTCGACGCTTATAATTCTTTTTTTTATTTTGTTTGAAAATGGGATATGAGTAGCACGAGCGTTCCGAATTTTGCTCAATGAAAAGGGGTAAAGTGCAATTTACCCCCAGTGCTTTAATAAATGTTTAAAAAAACCCCATGTGAAAAAAAACCAGCAAAAAACCCCTCCTAAGTTTTCCAAAATATAGCATACTGGCCCCTGATGAAATTTGAGCTGATTAAAAAAGTTGAAAGACAAATTTACCCCCGTATATATATGATGGCTGACTACTGTTGACTTCCAATTAAACGTGAAAATTGCGGGAAATTGCTCAAGTTTTCTGGCGACTAGAGAAACCCTAAAAAATTTGAAATTTCACCGTAGATCTAACAAAACCCTAAAAAATCTGAAATTTTACCATAGAAATCAGCCAAAAACGTGAAATTTTGAGCATGGTGTATTGGATTTGAAGCGAGAAGAAGGAAATGGGAGTTTGCTGGGTTCGCGACTTCGAAGATGAAGAGGAAAGTTCTGCACTAGTTCGAAGAGGTGGCTGTTGTGGATCTGGACAAAGGCGACGGGAAAATGATTGTATGTTGCTTCTTCTTAGTTTTGCAGTAGGGTTATGTACTATATACTTTATAGTGGTTAGGGTTTGGGACTTGTTTCTGAAATGCCTCTGTGAAGTAAAGTGAATGTTATATACTATGTATTGTGAATATTTTTTGCTAAATACTTCTAAAGTGAACCATGAATGTGATGTGTACTTCTTCTTCTTATTTTATTTTGGGGAATTTTTGACTGGATTATAATATTCGTTTTATATATTTATTATACTTGTTCAGAATGATAAAAAAATATTGTCTTTTGTCATATATGTGGTCCTTTATGTTGAGGCAGAATGGTCCCCATTTGCATTATTAAAGTCATGTGCATTTTGCCACTTGTAGTTTATTGTTAGACATAGTGAATTGTTGGGCTGCTTTTCTGATGCATTTTTATTTTCTTTCAATTGTTTATATGTGCAGAGTTTTGAATACCATGATGTGTGGTTTTGGACTGGTGGAAAGTTTATGTCTGACCCTAAACTAGGATATGTGGGAGGAAAAAAAACAGTCTTTGGAAAAATAGACATAGACTTCTTATGTTTGAATGAATTTGGGGCAATGTATTTTTGAATACATTTTCTTATGTTGGGCTGCTTTTCTAATGCATTTTTGTTTTATTTCAATTTTTATATGTGCAAAGTTTTGAATATCATGATATGTGGTTTTGGACTGGTGGAAAGTTTATGTCTGACCCTAAACTAGAATATGTGGAAAGTTTATGTCTGACCCTAAACTAGAATATGAGGGGAAAAACAGTGTTTGAAAAAATAGACATATATTTCTTATGTTTGAATGAATTTAGGGCAATGTATGAAAAAAGTGGGGGAAGAAAATATTGTTTTGAACTTTTTCTATAAAATCCGAACAGCACCTGTAGAGTATGGCATGAGAAAGATACGAAATGAGTGCTCGGACCTCTGTTAGTAGATTTGCAGAATGCCTATAGAGGGTTAGATGTTCTTGTTGAGATATTTGTAGAGGAGGATGAGGGGAGACCATTTCAGGTGATGGATGGGGAGGATAACATAATTCCTACACAAGAAGAAGAAATATTACAATAGTTAGATGGGATAAGTTTTGATGAGGTTGATGGGAAGTCAGGGGCAAGGGATGAGGTGGAAAAAATGCAAGTGTGGAGGGTGAAGGGGTAGGGGTTGAGGGTGAAAAAACAACAAGGATGGAGGGTGAAGGGGAAAGGGATGAGGGTGAAAAAACAACAAGTATGGAGGGTGAAGGGGTAAAGGATGAGACTGAAAAAAGAAAAGGGAAAAGGGTGGTGAGTGATAGGTTCATAGAGTCCTCATCAGAGTTTGATGACTCATCTGATGAGGACTATAGACAACCAGAAGGCGGAGAGAGTGAATCTGATGCCCCTAGTGTTGTGTTGGAGGGTATTGAGGATATTAGTGATAAGGATATCTTTTTGAATAAGAATCCAAGCAAGACAGAGTTGATGAAAAAGCTGAAAATGTTCAAAAATAAAATAAAATGAATGAACAAAAGATGAAAGAACAAGCTAAATTGAATGAACAATTTGTGGATGCTGAAAATGAGTGGTTTAGTGAGGTTGATTCTGATGAAGAATTTGACAAACAGAGAGGCAGTGATGAGGATGTGCCCAAC
Source organism: Sesamum alatum (assembly GCA_034509735.1). Lineage (NCBI taxonomy): Eukaryota > Viridiplantae > Streptophyta > Magnoliopsida > Lamiales > Pedaliaceae > Sesamum > Sesamum alatum. Next base: position 50,302,638 of record JACGWO010000003.1, read on the forward strand.
CATCCAAATTACAAAGAATCTGAAAGTGCAAAAGGGGTAGAATTGGTTGTGGAGATGACATTTGTGAATGCAAAAATGCAGCTAATCCAAAGTCCAAATTTTACCAGGTGTTGTTTTTAGTGTTTTTCTTTTTATATTTGTTGTTTTCAAATCTAATTAAAGTTCTGTTTTGGGACAGAAACCTGCACAACAGCATGATGAAGTGTTGACCTCAACACATGATTCTCCACCATTAAGCCAATCCCAGCCACAAACTCAGCCTTTTCAGAATCAAAAGTGCAAGTGTAAGTATTCATGCTCACTTTTACATTACTGAATTATTTATATTTTAAGCCACTTTTGCATTAATAGAGTAAATTAAACTTGTTTAAATTTGCAGCAACAAGTTGGGTATGAAGGAAGAAGAAATGAAGCTTTATTGGGAAGGAGGAATTCCAATCCAACTCCAGTTGTTCAACCTCCATCTGTTCCATCTTCAATCGTCAAGGAAGGGGCTTCAACCATGTTAGGAGCACAAACAAACGACCAACAATTAAGGAGGTTTTGCAGAATATAAAGGACCATTAAAAAAGAAGGGCATGGAGGCCATGATATTGTGTTAGAATTGGGCATTTTTTGATTTTGTTTTTGACTGAAACAATGTCATTTGGGTTGTGCCTTGTTCAGTTTTTGTTAGGTTAAGCATTGTTTAGTTTTTGGCAATCAGCAGGTTATGCATTGTTCAGTTTTTAGCAATTATGATGAATTATTTTTTTACTGAAATAGTGCACTTTTTATGATTTTTATGTCAGCAATTGGCCATTTGAATCAACGATTTTGTATTAATGAATTTGGTGATTTAGTGATTTTGTGTTTTTAATTTATATTTGGTGTGCATTTATCTTTGCTATTATTGAATTTGATTCACGGAAACAGGGCAACAACATTAGTGAATTCCAGGCCAAAACTGAAGTAAATATGACACAATTCATTGCAAAATAAATAGACAATCTTTTGGAGTTTGGCAGATTGGTGTTGAAGAAAGAAGAAAATCAAGGGCAAAAATGAGGAAAAAATGAGGGCAAAAGTGTTTTGGAGGAAAAAATGGATGAAATAAACAAGTGTAATTAAAACACGGGGGGTAAAATGCATTTTATCATAATTCAACATAATAAGTATTAAAGTGTCCTTAAACAGGCCAAAATTAGGCCCCCAGCCGCACTTCAAGCGCGTGCGAAACACATCCGGACGGAGGGGGGCTGCTTGCTATATTTTGGAAAACTTAGGGGGGGGGTTTTTGTTGGTTTTTATTCACAGGGTTTTTTTTAAACATTTATTAAAATACAGGGGGGTAAATTGCACTTTACCCCAATGAAAAGGGTCTGTTCGATTATGCACTCGTTGCAATGCTTCAAATAAGGTTACATCCCACGAATTTAGTGTGCCTTCACATTTGAAGCACCTAGTGCAAAATGCATTTAGGGTGTATTTGGATTAATGGGTTTGGATTTGAATGAAGGATTTGGAGAAAAGGATTTCAAATGACAGCATTTGAAAAGAACTTGAAATTCATTCACATTCATCAAAATATAGTTCAAAATTGAAATGGAATGCTTTGAAGTCCATTAAATTTGGAATTATCCAAATAAATTCAAAGAATTTGATATTAAGGATTTGAGATTTCAAATCCTTCCATCCAAATGCAACCTTAGTGAACTACTCAGAAAATCAACAAAAAAAAAAAGTTATATTTTTGGGTAAATTACAGCCACCTCCCTTGGGGTTTGATATAATTGTAAAATATCTTATCGTTGTTTGAAAAATTACAAATACCCATTGACTTTAACGTCCGTCTAACAAGGACCCCATTTCGTCGGTTTTCATTCAATTTTTATGGTGAACTGTCTAAAATGCCCTTTTAGATTATAAGTTATAATTTTATATATTTTTTATTATTTTCTAACATATTTTTATGGACTAATATTCTCTATGAATTTTTTTTACCCACTTTAAGATTTTTCTATATTATTTCAAACGTTTTTCTTAAAAAAAATAAAAAATCCAACAAGGGTAAAGTAATACTTTTCACATATCCATCTAGAGGTTAGATAGTTATTTTTCATTTGAGGGGGGTATTTGTAATTTTTCAAACAACGCAAAGATATTTGTATTTATACCAAATTTTGAGGGAGATAATGGTAATTTACCCTATATTTTTTCACGAAACACTTTACTTTTTTTACTTATTTTCATTATTTAGTACTTATTTCAGATATTCTTAGTTTTTGATATTTCTCCAAATTTATTACTTCGAAAAAGAAAAAAAGAACTTTTGCAAACAATAATTGATTTTCAACTCTCTCTCCCCTTGAGTTGAGATTGTTCAAGTTCAACCAATGATAAATATGTGGTGTAAACCAATTCAACTCAAGAAAATGGATTTTCCTGTCACCTAAAATTTGATTAGTTGCAGCATACCTTTATGTCTAAACTGTGTTTAGATTAATGTATCGCTTTTCTTTTTGTAATAAAAGCCATCAATTACATTATTCAACACATTAGAATATTAGAAGACTGGTTAAATATATTGCATTTCCAATCAAAAATCAAGTAGATCTCTAGGATAGTCCGAACGAGAGATGCTTGGGACCTGTGACGACTAACAAATTACTAACCTTGCTGATAGATCCTTAATTAAAATCCTCCTATACTTAAATCAATTAAATGTGAGATCGAAGGGAATAATATTTTCACAATTAAAACGATGTACATTGCCCCGAAATAGTTCTAGGGGTATATTTATAGGGCCAATTATCCGTACTTGTGGATTCATATGCCGTGATCTCAGCCTTTCAGATGCATAATGATCGACAACTACAATTCTGGGTCAACAGTGTGACCCGCCCCGTGTAAGAAATATGTAGATCGTTGCCCTTGCAACGATATTTTGGGGAGGGGAGGAGAGGGTGTTTTAGTCTTTTCATCATCTTCATTTATATATCCCACCACATCATTAAACTCAAAATTACATTAAAACCTAACATATAACCATAAATACACATATATAAAGACTATTATACAAGTAGGAAAAGGAATTCCCAAGTGCCGGCTTTTGCCCTCTTTTCTTGACCAATAAAAGTGCAATGAAAAAAGTTGGTATCAAGTAGTGGTAGAATGTTAGGTTAGGGCCATGCCTTTCTTTCCACACCGTCCATCAAGAATCTCTCTTTTTCCTTCACTTCCCCTATTTTATTTCTATTCACACAATAAATTCTTATTCAAATTAAGTTTGATCGAATCAAATTAATTCGACAATAAATATGATACATTTATTATATAATTGATTATTTTTTTTTATATATACACTAATCATACAAATATATTACACTTGTCATATAATTAATTTAAATTTGACCAAACTCGATTTGAATTAAAAATTTACTTCTTTCTAACATCATAAGAGAGTGAAAAATAAGACATGGAAGCACACTATTTGGATTTTACCTCACATGGAATATATTTGGACAATGAGGAGAACTCTAGTAACATGCTACACGTGGGATTTATTTAAATAACTTTGACTTATCAAGAAAATATTTAAATATTTTTGTACATTTTTAAAATTTTGTGGTATTTTTAAATGGCTTTGTATAATGTAGGGGGATAAATTATATTGCACATATATATATATATATATTTCTATGTAAGATATGAGCCCTTCCAGAAAACAAAAAATAAGAAATTAGAATAATTTTTTATATAATGCACAAAAATTTTGAAGAAGTTTGGGAAAATTATACTTTTAATCCTACACGATAGAGAGTGTTGTACCTTTAGTCCCACAGTTTACGGGGTTAACACATTTAGTCTCATAGGCTAAACGTGTAATAATTTTATTCTGTGGGAGCAAATGTGCCACAATTTTAAATCATATAAGACTAAAAATGCTACAACCTTTTATTCTATGGGACCAAATTTGGTAAACTCATAAATTGTGGTACCAAAAGTGCAACATCCTCTATCGTGTAGGACCAAAAATGTAATTTCCTCAAAAAATTTATTCCCATTTATGAAAAAATGGTATTAATTACTCCTGAATAATTCTAGTACTTTCTCTCTTTTTTTTTTTCTGAATAAAAAAAGTTGAATTCATATTCTAACACCTTATCTAAAAGTTTAAATTGTTAGAGAAGAAAATTATTTATTATTAATATCTTAATACATTTTCCGCACGTGCAAACCTTGCACCTAAAATTTTTATTTTATAAATAGGTGGCAATGAGATTTAACCGAATCGAAGACCTCTTATTTGGCCTATGCTAAACAACCACATCATCTAAAAATTGAAGCTGTTAAAGAGGATAATTATTTAATATTAAGATCTTAATATACTTGAACAAAAAGAACAATTATATTAATTAAGAAAAATAAAATACTTTTGAATGAAAAATTGAAATGAATTAAACTTTTATGGGTGCTTTATAACTACAAATTAAATAATTTAATTAGGAAAGGTAATAACGACGTGCTCCATGCGATTTTCATTAATTCTGAATCCATCTACTGTATAATTTTAATTTATAAATTTAAGCGTGAGATATTAATGAAGTTTCAGAAAATTCTTACGAAACCAAGTTTGATCGAATCAAACAAATTATGGAGCTACACCTGTCACATAATTGATTACTTTCTTTAAATTGTACATTGATCATACGATAAATATATTACACTTATCATATAATTAGTTTAGATCCGATCAAACTCAATCCAAGTTAAAATTAAAAAGAGAAAACGTAATATTGAACTTAAGGAATAGTTATGAATATTGATTTCTAATGTCTTTACACGTGCATTTTGAGTGTCAAGAAGTCGACAAAAGCCGCTAATGATGTCTTAGCTTATCCGGTAAAGCTAAGATTTTTTCTTTTTTTAGTGAGAGCTATGAATATTGTTAATTGAAGTAAATTGATTACAATCAGCCCTGTCAATTATCAATCGCTAACCTATATCCTATTTTTTGGGGAAAAATACAAGGATTCCCCTATGATATAAGGAATGTTTAAAAAACCCTCTGTAAAAATTAAAGTATCATTTACACCCCCTATGTTATAAAATAAAGTTTAAAAAATTCCCTGAGGCTAGGTTTTGTTATGCACGCGCGTTAATTGTGCTTGGATATGTAAAAAATGCATTTTTTGGACAATTTTACCCTTCCCTCTCTCCTTATATTACATATAATATATATAATTTAATACATCTTAAAATAATAGAAATATATATTAATAATAAAATATTATTTTATATAAAAATATAATAATATTAATATAATATTCTTTTCATATTAAAAAATTTTAAATATATAAAAAGAGAGAGAGAGAGAGAGAGAGAGAGAGCGGCGACGACGAAGCCGCCACAGCAGATGAGGGCTCGGCGAGGCGGCGTCGCCGCGCCCTCCTCACCACTGGGCGACAACAGTCGCCCAGCGAGGGCGACCGCGTGGCCCTCGACATCTGGGTGATGGTGACCGCGTTGCCCTCGAAATATGGGCGACGCCGTCGCCGATCTTGGCGACGCCATCGCCTAGATGGGGCCGTCGCCGTCGCCCCCCTCTGCGGGGGTAGGGGAAGGGGAAGGGGAAGGGGAAGGGGGGAGGGTGGGGAGGTGATCGTGGGGTGGGGGGAGGGGGGATTTTTTTTAATAATATTTTTATTTTATAAAGTATAAAATTTTAATTTTATATATTGTGGATATATTATAATTTATAAATATATTTTAATTAAAATTTATATAATATATTATATAAATATAAAATTTTAAATGTGATACAAGGAGTTTCTTCCCAATTCGAAAAAGCTAAGAAAGAAAAAGAAATGATTTAGTTTGAAGCTTACCGTCAAGCAAAGAAATTGGAGGGGAGCTTACAACGTGATTGATCCGTCTGCGCTATTCCCTAATTGAAGGAAGTTGGAATATAGTATAGTGATTGCCAAAGGAGTGCATTCCCCAGTTAGGCTGGGAGAACAGAGCTAGCTTTAGATTGGGTTAGGCGAGTGGCATACTCTGGTATGAACCCGTCCTTGAGGTAATTGTAGAAATCAGAATATCATGGTTCCCGTCGTCCTCGTAATCTTCCTCGTCTTGACTGGTGATAGTTCATCATCTTCCAACTCTCAATACAAAAGTCTTCATACAAGAAGATGAATGAATCCCGTTCACTCCACTTTCAGATAGTTCTTTTTTCTTAGCTCCCCCGTTCGTGCTCCTCACCCGAGGATCACTCAAGTTTAAATAAGTCGTATCATGCTCAGACCAATAAATAGAGCTGAAGTTATAGTTAAAGCTACTAGTAGAAAACCGAAATAGCTTTAGCTCTAGCTTTAATTCATGATTTTCAAATTCAATCCCATCCCGGAGGTGAATCGAAGTCAAACTGGCCCTCGTCCTGTGACGGATGCTAAAGGAAGTTTCGAACAATAGTCCGGGTTCTGTTGAGTCCCAGCATTTCTTATAACTCCGGAACCAGAAGTAAAAATTTTGGTGGATAAGGATCCAGTAAAAACTTCTTTCGAGCAATGGGCCAAACCGGATCATTTCTCAAGAACAATAGCTAAAGGACCGAGCCGAGTCCCTCGCTGACTACCGTTAGCTACGTTCCTGCTTGCCAACTAGGCAATCAGTCACTCCCCGTGCTTGCTTTCCGGAGTTTCTGCCAGGGTCTACCCCAACCGAGCCGGATTTTAGCTCCTACCTTTTGAAGGAAAGGGGAGTTTCACTTCGATTGGCTTTGTGTGAAGCCGACTGTACTACATATCATGCCACAAGCAAAAAGAAAAAAAGCACCCAAGTGGTCATCGCTATTGGTTCTCTTTAAAGATCCATCAACTCAAAGAGAATGATCGTCGGAAGTGACTTCGCGGGCGCGCGTGCCCCTAGGTACGCTCGGTTCCGGTAGAGCCTGGAACGACCTGAAGATATGGGTCACTTTTCCCAAGGAAGGTACTGTGGGAATTTGGAGCGAGTTGTCAATTATATCCTTTATGGAAATGGTAAACCAATTCGAAGAATTTCTGATACTAATATTCAATTAGTTCGGACTTGTTTAGTATTGAATTGGGATCCAGACAAAAAAAAGTTCTTGTAGCAGACGGTACGGTACTTTCTGCTTGAAAATGTTGCTAACGCAGAGAGCGACTGACCTCCTAGTCGGAGGGCAGGAGCGGGGGAGCTATGCGCGTATAGTGTGGTAGCGAATTCTCTTAGTCCCTAGCAGAACAGGAACGAGGGCAACAAGAAGCGTGGTAGTCTCGCTTGTTCTCGAATCAGCGCACTAGGGTCCGAAGGAGAAGATGATCTATATTATGTAAAATATTCTATGGAATTCGAACCCAAACTCTATTTATATTACGATTCATTATTTCTATCTTATTGGCTCTTCTTATTTTTATTTCAGCATATTGATTTACGCCTATAGCCCTTCCCGCACTATTCCTACCCACTAAAAAGAGCGATTGCGATGGAATCGACCATTTCGCTACATAAAAAATAATCAATTTGACAAGGCTGTCCGAAATGAAATGTCACAATATTTTTTTGACATATGCAAAAGTGATGGAAAAGAAAGAATCTCTTTTACATATCCCCCTAGTTTATCGGTATTATTTGGTCTACGTACCGGAATTGATAACATTCGAGATTATGCAGGATTATACACGAAAGATCCTTGTTTGGCTCTCTCTTTAGCCCTATATCTCTTATCCCTAGGAGGTCTTCCTCCACTAGCAGGTTTTTTCGGAAAACTCTATTTATTCTGGTGGTTAGATGCGTGGGGCAGAGGGCTCGTAGTACCCCCTTTTCTTGATCGATCCTTTTCTTCGCTTCGGTAGTGAATCACCTACTCAAAAAAGGGGGCAGGCCTGCACGTCTTATTTGAGACTACTAAGGCAGGCGGTGGAAAGATAGCTACCACTGAAGACGGAAAGGAATAGAGCTACTAAGAAGAACGTTCCGCTACTAACACTTGAAAAAGCAGCTTTCAAGGTCTCGTCGCTTCGGTGAATCACTTCAGCCCTGATACATTTTCGATGCCCATGGAGCTAGACCAGTGAGCTATTACGCTTTCGAGGGGGGGGGGGGCCCATCAGTGAGATACCACTCTGGAAGAGCTAGAATTCTAACCTTGTGTCAGGACCTACGGGCCAAGGGACAGTCTCAGGTAGACAGTTTCTATTGGGCGTAGGCCTCCCAAAAGGATATGCAAAATCATTCCATTCAGGGTCATTTATTCTATCAAAGCGTCGGATTTCTAAATTCTCATAGGGTCCCCCTGGAATTCCTTCCAGAGCCTATTGGATAATTTTTATGGATTCTGTCATTTCACTGATTCGTACTAAATACCGAGCTAATGAATCCCCTTCTTTTTGCCATTGGATCTCCCAATCAAATTCGTCGTAACACTCATAACGATCAACTTTACGAAGATCCCATTGTATTCCGGAAGCTCGTAGCATTGGTCTTGATAAACCCCAATTTACTGCTTCTTCTGCGCCAGTAATGCCTAGGCCTTCAACCCGTTCTAAAAAAATAGGATTCCGTGTAATAAGCTTTTGATATTCAACAACCCCGGTTAAAAAATAATCGCTAAAATCCAAACATTTATCCATCCAACCATGAGGTAGATCAGCAACGACTCCTCCGATACGAAAATAATTATGCATCATGCGCATACCGGTAGCAGCTTCGAATAGGTCATATATCAATTCTCGTTCTCGAAAAATATAGAAGAAAGGGGTCTGTGCCCCAATATCTGCCATAAAAAAGACAGTGGAAATGGCTCTTATATTGTGACTTGGAAGAGGGGTTTCTCTGTAGAGGAAGGGAATAACAATTTATTCCCATAGAAAATCTAGGAACAAGAAGATTGAATCGGAAATTTCGACAAATTCTTTTGAAGTCCAAAGAAATGAAATTCAAAAAAGGAGGTGGATTAATTGTTTTAATTTAAATTTCATCTCTATCGAATTTTAATATCAGAATAGCGGATATGGTCATAATTAAATGGGTTAGGTCCACTAACTTTTTCTTTTGTTTTGTTGATTTCGACTCTTCCCAATGAATTTGATTGGTATAATGAAAAAATAGGGATCTTTGGTGATTCAAGAGTTGACTTATGATTATTCATAATAATGAAAATTGACCCAACAAACGTTCCACTTTCTAACTAGAACTACTAGAATCTAACGCAGTATAATGATAACGTATTATCCTGGTTAGTTCCTTTTGTATTCCAAATAAAAAATATCTCTATTTTCTGAATGGACTTTTATGAAAAAAAAAAAAATAATAAGCCCCTTATCGAATTTGAACCGATGACTTACGCCTTACCATGGCGTTACTCTACCACTGAGTTAAAAAGGCTAGGCATTTTAGTCATTGTTTCTAAAAATATGTGTTTAGGTTGACCAGAGAGCGGTGTGATTCATTGTTCGTAACATAGGGTAGTTTTTTATATTGAAATTTTTATAGGGGGATTTTTTGATATTTTCCCATATCACACGGGGTCAAAATGAATTTAACCCCTATTTTTTGAGAAAATTGCCTTTAATTATCTTACACTTTGGCCCCGTTTTTTCGTTATTTATTGAAAAATTTACAATTAGTATTCTTTCAGCCGTAGTTTTGATTTGTTTGTAATAAAATATGTACAAAATTTATTTTCGAATATTTTGACATTTTCATCTTTTTATTTAGGGTTCGTTTGGTTCAAATGGGAGGAAAAGGGAAGGGGGAGGAAAATAATAATAGTTTTTCTTCAAGTTGTTCGGTAAAATTGGAAGGGGAGTAAATCTCAAATACTTCCCATTGTTTGGTACAAGAAAAATATATTGAGAACAAAAAACTAATTTTTGTAATTTTATTGTTTAATCATTTCTCTTTATTTTGTATTAGAAAATAAACAAGTTAATATTATACTAATATAATTTTAGTATATCAAAAATTTAAAAACCTTATTAATAAAACTATATATCAAACAAGAACAATAATATTTTTATTAAAAAAATATTCATCAAAACAAATATTGTTCATTTATTCTAAACTATTCAGTTTAAATAAAATAAAAATTACTACCAACTCCTTCAAATAAAGAATTCAAATTCAAACATCAGAGCCTTTGTTGACCTTAGAGTAAATAAAAATAAAATATTATTTTTTGTCTTTTTGGTCTTATACTTCCACTTTTTCACCAAATCTCGGACGAAAATGAAATTAGACTCCGAAGGGATTTCATATACATTCAGTTTTACTTTCTCCCCATCTATTCCCCCGAACCAAACGCTAAACTTTTTCTTATATATCTTTTTTTTACTTTCACTTCTCCTATATTTTCACTTTCCCCCTATCAAACATACCCTTAGTTAATTCAACCGACAAACTAAAATTGTATCTTACTAATATAATTTGTTTTCAGAACTTTTTTCGCCCATTACCTATATTCTGAAGACAAATCGTATTTATACAAATATATATATATACATATATATATATATGCAAGTATGCATATTATTCTATAAAAAAATACAAAATTATCAGTGATCATAAATAATGCCTGCATTAAATACGTGTTTTTTAGCCTAATGATTACATCAGGCCCAAGTTCAAGTTAAGGAGTCGGACCCCCATCCGCTCAGTCCAGCAAGCCCAAACCTTATTGGCTCAAACACACTCAACATACAGCAAGGGTATCAAACCAATCAGTCCAATCCCGTAGCCTATCTTATGCGGCAATGCCCAAAGACAGGGCTCATACCAATAGGCCTTGTGCCAAACAACAATGTTGCCAGGTCAATCGTATTATACAGTATATTAATAGGCCACGTCACCATAATAGAGCGCCGTCTGGATCCGACTAATGGAAGCAACAAATAACTAACCCTCTATATTTTTAGTTGACTTTGCAAGATTACTTGGTGCTAATTTTTTTTTGTGAGGATAGCTCTAATAGCTAGATAACATTATTGTACTTTTAAATATATCGTGCACTTAATGTTATAATAGCAATTGATCGCTTTAAAAATATTATTGTACTTTCAAATTAATAGCTCATCGCTCATTATCGGGGAAAAAAAAAAAAAAAAAAACTCTAACAGCTAGATAAACACCATTCCTAAAAAATACATATCCCAAAAAGTAGGGGATATCTTTACCACCTCAAATCAATCCTAAAACTTTCAAAATTTGCTCATAAATAGGGGTTTAGATAAATCGAGAACGCAAAATAAGCTAATTAAGCTCATCACACTTCTCAAACAACAAGGATGCACGAATTCTCACATTTTTCTTCACCCTCCATATGGTTTTTTAGCATTATTTTCATACTTTCAGCACTCCATTTTTAAAATTGGATTTTATTACTGTATTTGTTTTAGTATTATTTTTATTAATTTTTTAAATTTGATCTTAAAATATTAAATAAGCCCGTTCAAGCATCTCGAAATTTGATGGATCACGATTGGTCGTACAATTAGGTCATTATTACAAGTACCCGACTCTAAAATGTTAGATGTATTCTTTTACTCCATGTAATGATATTCGAATTATTCTCATGTAATCTTACTAATTTCGACATCGAAGTTATAATTTGGCTTCACTCAATATATTTTGGATAGGACTTTGTGAACATAGGTTTACAAGTGGATTGGATTTTATATTTTAAATAATGACGCATTTTCTATTTTAATTAATATATATATGTCAGGTGTATAAAAATGATGTAGTATACTTTATTTAGAAAAACAAAATCTGTACATATATTATGTATATATTAAATAAAAACATATATTTAATAAAATGAAAAATGTACAAAATTTGAAATAAAAATATAGTATATGTTTACGAGAGCAAGTGACTACAAAAGATGAAAATTTAAGGTACAATTATAAAATCGGTACACGTTGATGTGCACCTCAAATTAGGTGCATTATACATAGGGTTGAAATTAATTAAATTATTCGATATTTAATTGAAATTGATCGATAAAAACTCTTTTGGACTTGATTTGTTAGACTTAACAAATTAAACTTGAACAAAAGATTTTGTTCGGTAAACTTTTGAGCTCGGCTTGAGCACGATTGTATTAGTGCAAAAATAATAAAATATACTTAAAAATATCAAATTATTCGAGCTCGACTCGGATTTGATCCAATTAAAGCTCGTTCGAGCTTGATTAGAACAATAACCAAATCAAATTCAAAGACAATTTTTAAAACTCAATAATAATTTAAATAATAATGCGATCGGTTCAATTCGAATCATTCCCTTTAACTATACACGATGGTATAGTCACGTAAAAGTCTTGTACTTTTTATCCTTTTCATAATCACTATTTTATTAAGACACCAAATGACATCAAGTGGGAGTACTATAATACAAAATAGTGCAAAGTTAGAAAGCAAGATCCGGAATAGATTTGAAGGGTTGGTTGAAAACAAGTTGGTGGTGTAATGAAATCCACATGCATTAATTAATTATCACAAAAGTTTAACTCTGATTTGACAATTATGCACATTTGTCAAAAGTAAGACAGTGATCTATCAGCCAACAAGAGTTGTACAGTTGAGATTTTAGTGTACGAAAAAAAAAATTATAAGTTCGAATCTTATCAACGAGTATATAAATTATTATTATTAGTAATTTTTTGTTTCTATAAGATAATACATTGTTTATAAAAGTAACAAATCCACCTATACAACAGTCAGATCAGCAGAGAGAACTAAACTCATGACCAATTAACTGGAAGCCTAGAAGTACTGAACCTATTCTTATCAATTGAGCCAGCAAACGCTGGGAACAATTTATCGTACTAGATTTTCATGGTTGTAATTGTAATTTTTCTTCCACCAACAATAGCAAGTGGGCAGCTGAAAGAATATTAATGAAGTGGTTTCTATTTAAGTCTTCAAAAGATAAAAATATAAATAGGATTAATAACACTTATGCTTCTTCTAAAAATACAAAATTAACTTTTTTCTTTATTTTTTTTTTAAATTATAGTTGCACCCTTTCAAAGATTATCTATTTACAACTGTATCCTTTTCGTTGGGGTTCGGACGAAAAATGCCGACATCAATAAAAATTTACATTAACTTCTAGTTATACCCCTCATTCAACATTTCGTATAATTTATTTACAAACATACCCTAGTTATGATAAGTATCATAGGATTAGGGTTGGTTTCAATGTGCACAGTAGGTCGGGTTGGTTCAGGACCGGCAGGAACCAGCTTGAAAAAGTCCGTCCTAGTATTATTTATGGTCGAACTTGGTGATCTTGAGCCTTTAAATGGACCCCAATTGGGGTCCATTTTTAAACCTAAGCCCCCTATGGACCCTCGGATGAGGCCCAGACCAGGTCTGATTGGGCCAATTCTATTTGTATTATTTATGAAATTGCGGTATCTTTTTAATTACTTAAATTTATGATTATTTTATAAAATAAATAAATAATAAATTAAATCCAATAAAAAATTTATAACAGAATATAGAGTAGTTAAAAATGCATAATAAACTTAAATAGTAATTTGACTAACAAGTTTAGGCAAAATTGCAAACTTAGTCCCATAGATTAGGCCCATTTTAAATTTGATCCCACGCTTTTCGAAATTTTAATATTAGTCCCATGTTTCGTTAAAAATAGCAAAAATAGTCTCAAACTTTGCAGAATACACGCTCCCAACTAACGCCGTTAAATAATTAACGGGGCTTCTGCACGTTAGGAAAATTGCAGAAGAAATGAGACCAAAAAAATGGTTTTTTTCGCTATTTTTCACTTATATTTCATTTTTTTCGCTATTGATCATTATTTTTCACCTATTTTTCACATTTTTCACTTATATTTCATTTTTTCGCTATTGTTGAAGTAGCCATAAAATATTTCATCAATTCTTTGTCAAGTCACAAACGACAAAAGTAATGGCATTGTTCCTGTACCATCAAAAGTACTTAAACACTTCATCAAAGAAGCAGCTAAACCTATTCTTGAAAGTTGACAAAAATATATAGCTTCCAGCCTAATCATAATAATGTAAATACAAAGCGAAAAATGAAATATAAGTGAAAAATGTAAAAAATAGTGATCAATAACGAAAAAATGAAATACAAGTGAAAAATAGCGGAAAAAATCCATTTTTTTGGTTTCATTTCTCCTACAATTTCCCTAACATGCAGAAACCCCATTAATTATTTAACGGCGTTAGTGGGGAGGGTGTATTCTGCAAAGTTTGGGACTAATTTTGCTATTTTTAACGAAATATGGGACTAATATTAAAATTTTGAAAAACGTAGGGTCAAATTTAAAATGGGCCTAATCTATGGGACTAAATTTGCAATTTTGCCAACAAATTTACAATAATAACTTAGATAATAAAGAGTAAAAAAAAAGTTATTTCAGTGGAAAGAGGTGAATTGAGGGCCTGAGGCCCATAATTTAGCCGAATTTGACTGAAAAGTGAAAAGTTGACACTGAATTTTCATTAAAATAAAGGAATAACATTTACATTCTTTAATTTACAATTTATTTACATAAATTATTCATATTTTTTAAATAATTATATATATATATCCACTGAAAACATCAATATTATTTACCAAAATCATTTCTACTTTTGAAAAATTATACAAACACCTTTCAAAAGATTAATATTATTATACAAACTATCCGATATTAAAAATAATTTCTATAATTATTTAAAAAATAAAAATAATTTATATAAACAAGGTCATAAATTAAATCAACGTGTAAACATTACTATCCCTAAAATATATGTAATAATTTGGTTTGAGGAAGACAAGGAGACAAACTTTCTTGAACTTGTCTGCTAAAGCCTAAAGGCAGTGAATTGGTTCTTCCGTCCAAGAAAAGAAGTCAGCCGACTAATCATATTCTACTCTGAATTTTCTATTATTATATTAGATAGTATAATAGGATTTCATGTATTTATACCTTTTAAAACAGAAAACCCACTCTAATAAACAGTTCAGAGTCAACAAAGCTTAATTTAATTGGTAAAATTGATGTGCGATGACTAAGAGATCATGTACTTGAGTGTCACAGTATTAGTCTATTTTAAGTCTATTTTATACCAGTCGTTGATCTACTGTAATAATAATTATTGATTAAGTATATATACTTAATATTAATACTTAATGTATATTAATCATTAATTATTGAAACAGGATCTTAGACGTAACAATATTTACAACAGGGTTATCTCATTCATTTGAGCTATTGTGATCATTAGGGTATTGTCCTCAATTAATTTTGAAAATATTTTTAAAATTAATTTCTATTTCATTTGAATTCAACTTACATGGTTGTTGCGATGGAAATATGTTATTAATAATTTTTTCATTATCTAGAAAATATTTTCTTTCCAAAATATTCAGATATTGTTTGGAATATTTGAGTATAAACCAAGGAATAAAAGCAACAATTCTATTTCCTATAACTAATTCTTTATAAAATTGGTTAGAAATTATTTTTCAGGTTTTAAAGGAAAAATTTCAAAGAACCATCTTCTAAATAGTTCCCACGATTTCTCTAAAAATTCTTCTCTAATTTGTTTTCGTGCCGGAGATCCCGAACTAAAGTCTATTAAATTTGAATAGTCTACAAAAGGGACCTCTGTATTAAAATCAATTAAATCTGGAATATTCATCTATAAACAGAAATTTGTTTCCGAAGTTAATTATTCATTTAATCTTGGATCCTTATAAATTCTTTTAACAATATTATCAGATTGAATCCCTATTTCTTCAACTCTACTATCTTTTGAGCCTTCTGAACTATTTTCCTCTCTAATTTGAGAAGTGGATGCACTCGATGGAGATATTATCTCGACCGGCGAAAAATATTGAGTAGGTCGGTTATTTGGAAGGTATTTACCTAAACTTATATTTGGAGCCCATATTTAGGTGCGGACTTCTCTATACTATGTTGGATTTAAATAAAAATTAGAGGCCCATTTGTACCCAATCTTGAAGACTCAATCAAACGTGTATGTGGGTTGTGAAATTGGGAGGATGGGCTGAAACTGAAAGTTCACAACAATCATGCATGCCTACTCCAGTGGTGGGTTTTATTTATTTATTATATTATTATTAACAATAAAGCGATGTATTATATGAGAACCAAAAAAACGAATCAAAGTCTGGAAGAAGTGTTCAGACTTGACAAAACAAATAATTAAAACATAAAGGGCAAATTGTAATTTACCTACCTGTGTTAGCCAAAAATGGCAAATAGCCCCCTCGTGAAAAAAAAAAAAAATCCATCAATTTACCCCCTTCAATGTTAAAAAAAGTAGCAAAATACCCCCTTCGCGTAGGAGGTGTGTAGCACGCGCCTTGTGTGCGATTTTGCTTTATTTTTTGCTATAAAATTATCATTATACCCTTAATCATAAAACATTGGGTTTTGTTTATATATATATATCAATGGTTTAGATTTAATAAACAAATCAATGGTCTATATTTTTTCTAAATCAACGGTTTATATTTGATATGCAAATCAATGGCTTACATCCATTTAGATTAGATCAATGGCTCAGATGTTTTTTGTTGCAAAAGTAAATTTATAAACTAATAAACATAAATTTATACAATAAATAATATATAAAATATATACATACACATATAGATATACCATATATACACACACCATTAAAAAAATAAATAAAAATAATGAAAAAAATGGGGAAGTCGAAGGGTGAGGTTGGAGGTGGAGCTGGGGAGAGAGGGGGAGGCGGACGTCGATCTGAGAGGCTGGGAAGCGGCGGCCGGCGATCTGAGGGGCTGGGGAAGCGCGGTGGGGAAGGAGAAAAAACTGAGGTGGCTGGTTTGAGAGGTGGCCACCCAATGGCCGCGGATCTGGAGGTGCTGACGGAAATAGGGGGAGAGAGGACGATGGTGTGCTGGGCTGAGGAGAAAGGCGGCGCAGATCTACAAGGGGTATGGGGCGGGGTTGCTGATGGGTTTAGGCGTGAGGGAGGCGGTGCTGGGCGGTTTAGGCAGGAGGGTGGCGCTGACGACGGGCGACAATGAAGGGCGGCGGTTCTGGGCGGGTTTAGGCAGGAGGGTTGCGCTGGCGATGGGTGACGATGAAGGGGCGCGGTGCTGGGCGGGTTTAAGCAGGAGGGTGCCGCTGGCACGGGCGACAATGAAGGGTGGCGTTGGGTGGTTCTGGGCGGGGGAAGGCGGCCGCCGGCGTGTAAATATAAATATAAATATTATTTATATATATACATATTATAAATATAAATACTATTTATATATTTTATACTTTTTTATAAAGAATTATATATTAGAATTGAATTAGAACCGTTGATTTGTTTTAAATAAGATCTAACGGTTGTGAAATAAAGATAAGAATAAAAAAATTAAAGAAAGAGGAAAATTCGCGCGTGTAGCTCACCTCTCGCGTGAGGGGGATATTTTGCATATTTTCTAAGAATTGAGGGGGGTAAATTGTTTTTTTTTTCATATGGGGGCTTTTTGCCTATTTCCTGTAACACAGGTAGGTAAATTGCAATTTGCCCAAAACATAAATAAACTCTAAGAGTATGTTTGGTTGGAGGAAAAAGTAGAAGTATAGGAGAAATG
Source organism: Sesamum alatum (assembly GCA_034509735.1). Classification (NCBI taxonomy): domain Eukaryota; kingdom Viridiplantae; phylum Streptophyta; class Magnoliopsida; order Lamiales; family Pedaliaceae; genus Sesamum; species Sesamum alatum. Next base: position 50,320,268 of record JACGWO010000003.1, read on the forward strand.
GAAGTAAAAGGGGATGCATAAGAAAACGTTTAGTGTTTGATCTGGGGGTAGAGATGGAGGGAAAGTAAAATTGAATATATATGAAACCCCTCCAGGGTCCAACTTTATTTTCGTCCGAAATTGGGCGGAAAAGTGGAAGTATAAGGCAAAAACGACAAAAAGATACATATTTTATTTTTATTTACTCTATTGCCCATATATATATATGTATCCCTCCAATTCTTTTCTCCTTCCCGCTAATAACATCGTACATAATCGCCAGAGAAAAGATAACCAAATCGTTGGAAAAACTACTATGTCGAGGTCAACAATCCGGTAAATATACTTTGCATTTACAATTTTTTTAAAAATTTTAATTGCTAATTTGCTATTAATCTAGATTGAACAATCCTTTTTCTTAATCGTGTTCCCTCTTCTTGCCGTCGGCACGAGTAATTTTTATTTTATTTAAACTGAATAGTTTAGAATATATGAACAATATTCGTTTTGATGAATATTTTATTAATAAAAAATATTATTGTTCTTTTTTTATATATTTTTATTACTAAGGTTTTTAGATCTTTGATATTAGTATATAATATTAACTTGTTTATTTTCTATTAATCTTTTCTTCTCAATCTAATTTTCTCGTATCAAATAAGGAAAAGTATTTGAGATTTACTCCCCTTCTAATCATACCAAACAATTTAAAGGAAAACTAGTATTCTTTTCCTCCCCCCTCCCCCTCCCCCTTCCACTTCCACTTTCCCTTTTCTCTCATTTGAACCAAACGAACCCTAAAACCATAACAAACAAGGTACAGTATACATAGACAAACCAAGGGGTAATTGTAATTTTCGTCCGGTAGCTATAGGCTTCTGGTATTTTAGTCCTTTCAGTATCTAAGGTAGTAAAATAGTCCTCTATCTTTTTAATTTTTGCAAATTTGATCCTCCGAGCGCCGGATTTTCGCAAAGTTTCTGGAAGAGTGGCACATATCTCTCACGTGATGGATTAAAATTAGGGTTTTTTCTGCTATTGGTAGATACTTTACAACGTGGCAGTTGAAGTAAAGTTATTAAAAAAAATACTTACCGACGTGGCTAAAATAGCCAGGTCATGCTGTTCAGTTGAAAGTGGAGGGACTTACCGACATGGCTATTTTAACCATGTCGGTAAGTATTTTTTTTCTTTATAAATTTAATCCAGCTACCACGTTGGAAAATATTAACCAATAGCAGAAAAATGCCCAACTTTAATCCATCACGTAAGAGGCATGTGCCACTCTTCCAGCGATATTATAAAATTCGGCGACCAAAGGACCAAATTCGCGAAAATTGAAAAGATAGGAAACTATTTTGCTACCTTAGATACTTAAAAAACTAAAATGCCAAGAGCCTGTAGCTACAGGACGAAAACTGCAATTAACCCAAAAGAAAAGAACCATAAATCAGATCAATTTTGCTGTTGTTAACGAGCTTTTTTGATAACTTTCAAGGTATGAACAAGCGTCACATCGGCTCCTTCGTACAATCTTCCATCACCCGTTTGTTCCTATTTTGCCACAATGCCGACTGCAAGCTAACAAATTTTAGTTTTTGGTCCTAGTAACCTGCTCGAAGACCCTTGAAATCCACTCGGCCGCATCACCCCTTCCACTCCGACAAATACCGCCATGGAATATTGGATATTTCCTACACTTGTCGTGTGTACGAACAATCTAGCAACAAATGTTTTATGGACTCAGAACCCATCCCACATATGTGACATTGAGCATCAACACCAGACTGCCTACGTGCGAGATTGCCGAGCGTAGGAACAACTTCACAACAAAATCGCCATACAATACCCGAACCCCCAATAGAACTTTTATAGCCCACAATTTACGCCAAAATCCACTATGCGCACATGCGGTAAGTTCAAGTTCAAGTGCCTGTTTATATGCACTTTGAACTGAAAAACAACCATTAGCCATTTTTCCCACAGACGATCCTAGATGCACCCGAACTGCTAGGCTGAAATTGTACCCAACACCCTACTACAAGAATAGGCCGAGCACTAAGCATAATCCTCCAAGTTGAAGATACACTACAAAAAAGATTAATTTTGGCAACGGCCAAAAACAATGGCTAAAAGTCAATTTCCATTGCTAATACTTATTCACAACCGCTACACCACGGCTATCCAGTCATGGTATTTGCAAGGGTAGCCAATACATTTGCCATGGCTTTTAGCCATGGCCAATGTATTGACCACGGTAATTGTCATGGCCAATGTATTAACTATGGCAATTGCCATGGCTTTAGAGCCTTGGTTAAAAAGTCCACTATATGTGACATTTTTTACTAGGGCTTGGAAGCCGTGGCAAATACATTTTTTATATAAATACATAAATATTTTGGAACAAAAAATGAATTAAATTAAATTAGTAAATAAGCCAAAAATGAATTATCAACAATATAAAACACTAAAATGGAAACCCTGCACATGGCTAGATCGATGTTTCACACACTCCAAATTCACTAGCAATGGTTTGAGAATAATCAACACTCAAAAGGAAATCCTTCAAAAAACTGTATGCATTTGATAGAGATTAAACTAAAAATAGATTCAAAACTTTTTAACTAAAATCAAGATGCTATCAAAGTACAAAGATAATGAAATCTTAACAATGATAATTCATATTTCAACATCCTCAAAGAAAAATCTCATTGCCTTGTTTTTGGAGCAAACTTGTGGTGGTCTGTATACTTGTTGAGTAGCTCAAAACCTAATAAGAGGAAAGGATTGTGTTAGACTATGATCAGGAAACATATCAAGAAAACAAAAGTAAAGCGTAATGGTAAAGACTTAAAAATAAACTATTCAACTTGATTTTTAACTCATCATACACATATATTAATTTCCAAGAAAGGAGGACTGCTCATTATTATTTGATTTTCATTTGTTATTTTATCATTCTATCTCTAACTTCTATTGTACAATGAGATTCAAGGCATTGTCAATAATAATGCAAGCATCAAAATCAGAATATCAGATCCCAACCTCACCCAAATATTCGTTTCCATTTATTACTAATCAAATTTCAATACCAATACTACAAGTTAACTAACTGTTCTGGCAATCACATTTATTTATTCCATTTTCTTCCTTGGCAAACAAACAGAGCCTAAAGGTATCTTTTTTCTTCAATTACAACATAATTAGTCTTTGGTGTCTGCACTGTTGAGATGGAACAGCTGGAACCATTTTCAATGTAACATTGAAGAGAAATTGATTAGAGAAACAGGTGAGAACATCCAATACTTGACACATTCTTTTTCATAGTTAACAATGTGTGTCTTGCAGAAAACAACATTGCAGAAACAACATTACTGAAATCAATAAATTCTCACCTTCATCTTCTCCATGGTTAGAGCATTTGTCATTGGCGTTGTAACTAGGACCGCAACCGAATATTAGAAAAGTAATATCGTAAATATAAATACATAGAAACACGACGCATCTACAATTGCAGAAAATGCAAGTCAATTATAAGACACTGACACAAACAAAATTACATTTTCAAATTCTCTAACACGAATTAGAAGGGCATTTTGTAAGATATTTTATGTTTATTTTCTATTGGTAGGTCAAAGGTTCCATGAATTGGTAAAACTATAGATCTTTAAAAGTGGTACACCTGTTTGTATGTGACATTCTACATAGTTCAGATTCCCTCCTAGCTAAATCATAACTTGATATACTTGCACTTGTTGTCAATACATAGATGCTCCACTTGTGCTTGGTAGATCCTGAACCTAGATTTGTAAATCATGTTAGAAGCAATAATAGCAATGTAAACTATCAATTTAAATTTTTTTTGTATACTTGACTAATATGAAAAGGCTAAAATGCACTTACAGTTGGTCTGTATGAAGTTGTGGCTGTTTGAAATGGAGCCATTGAAAAGCCACCAAGCCCAAAGTATGACACTACATCTTCTACCACTTCTTGAGTCATCTTTGCTCGTGTCTTAGCTATCTTTTTTGCCATTTGTTCCATTATCTTTTTCATTTGTTCCTTCTCCTCCCTCATTTCCTCTATTTCCTTCCTCATTTGCTCTCTTTCCTCCCTTATTTCCTCCTTCACTTCTTGGACCACCTCTTCACGGAATTTTCTTGATAGCATCATTAGAAGACAAGGTATGTCAATATTGAGATGGCTTAACCCCTTGACCTGCACACCTCACACGACCACGACTATCTACCCCCATAAACTCAGTGAATACCATCTCTTTTAACTCTCTTGTGCACTCTACCTCTGATACTTGAGAGGTAGTCTCCTTCAATTGGTTTTGTACTTGAAGAGTAAACCATTACAAAAAGTATTATAGATAATACGTAATTTTCAAAACTTACACAATTTTCATACTTACAATGATTTTAGATGTCTCTTCATTGGGAGGGGGCTTGCCATTTCACGAACGAGACATATAAAATATGTCTTAACGAGATGACTCAATTCCTTCGATCAATAACTGCACTAAGAATATATTCATCAATAACAGTTCAAATAAATAATAGAAAAAACTCAAATATGGGTAAATTTACCTGTTTCTCAAGTTTGAGGATTGGGGTGCGACCTAGTTGGTGAGGAAATTTTTACTGTGCTATATTTTGAGCATTCCTTTGTGCTTCTGCCTGAAATATGCAAAGCTTACATCAACACTTTATGGCTAACAGAAAAAATAAAGAGTATGTCAAACACAATATGGATTTTCGATAACCTTCGTCTTCTCCAATTTCCAATAGCCAATCATAGCTTTCAATTGCTCAAGAGGAATACTATCAACTGAAAGTGCATCCAACCTCTCTTCATCATCCTCACATAACATAAAATGATATTTCTTTAATTCATATTTCCCTTGCTTCCACTTCCCGCTAAAATCTTCAATAACAACATTTTTTGCCTCATCAGGAAGAGTTGTGTTCTCCTGCATCACGAGTTAATTAGAGGACACAATTATAAATAATAGATATAATACGGAAACACTGGTCAATCAAGGTAAAATTTTACACTTGAGCAACCTTTATCTCATTCCAAAGGTCATCAAGGAGATGTTCATGTATCTGGCGAAATAACGTATAAATAAGTGAAGACCTGTATGAATTTCTAGCCATAACTCCAAGTTGTGTTTTAAATGCAACTCTATCTGGTCCATCAATTTTCGAAGTAAGCTCTAGTTGAAGCTTTACCCCTGAATTCCATCTTACAAGAGGTTTGCTCCGACCTCGACCCTTTCTCAGATGAAATAATGTATTTGTACTAAAATCTAAAAATGAAAACTTTAAAATGATAAGTGAAACTAGTAAAAATAAGATATGTATTACATATATACCATAAAAAATGCATTATCGAGCATTTCCCAAAATGCATTCCGTTAATTTGGATAATGCTGCAATATACTTCAAATCCTCCAGCAACGATTTTGAACTATTATTTCACATTATCAATGAATTTGAAATCCACTAAATGCTAAAGTCATTTCAGACCATCAATTCTTCTCTCCAAAGAAAACATAAAGGACAATAGTTTCTTTAGAAGTACATAACTATTTCAATGAACCAAAAGTGAAAATAAGAATTAGATGAAAATGATCTCTTTTTCTCATAGCAATCATATACTCCTCCATTCCCATTCTTAAATATTCAGTTGGACGAGTTTTAAAATTCTATAGTCAAAGAAGGAATAAAAAGAAGGCAATATAAAATTAAAAAAAGAAAAAACTAATAATGAAATAGTTGAAAACGAAATACATCAAAGTCAAACTGGTGAAACTAATGACCAAATTAAAATAATATGAAATTAACCTGAGCAGAAGGGTGCATTAATCCCACTGAGATGTGCTGAGGAGGTTGGTTTCTTAAATTGATTCCTAATGTCATGCTTGTCCTCTGATGAAAAACCTATAAAAATAAATAATTAAGTGCGTATATGAATAAACTAATACTTATACTAAAGTTCTGCGTATATTTTTCAAAATTAAAATTGTAGCATACCTGATCTAGTACCATCACTAGCCTTATAGAAAGTTGGGCCAGAAACAGATGCAAATTGTGTTTTGGAATTGAACATGACTTCTTTTATCCCCCGAAGGTGAGCCACACATAGTAGACAATTTATTAGTCTTAGATATGACATCCATCATTGTCCTCCCACTATACTTCCTCTTGCTAGCCATAAAAAAACTGCAGATTTAAACAATTTAAGCAATCATAAATAAGAAAAAAAAAATAACTAGGTTGAAAAACTAAAGAAAAAAAAAAGAGCATATAATGAAAAACATAGTCTTTTCATCACACACCCAAATTATATCAAATGTCGGATTCATCCTGTACAAAGTCTTCTTCCTCAGTATCATTAGTCTCAACCCCTTCTCTTACCCAATTGCGGTCATTAAAGATTGGACGATCATCTAGTTCAAGTGGAGTATGTATTTCAGCTTGGCATTCCCAAGATTATATATCAAAATTATCTCTTCTATTCATTTTCACAACCACTTTCCAATCTGATTCTAGTGGATCATCAACATACCAAACTTGCTCTGCTTGATTTGAGAGAATATTCATCGGAGTACTTTGTGCCCCTATACATCACATGGTTGAAGTTTACTAATGTAAACTTTAAGTGGTCTATCTTTAGCCCCTTCTCATTGTTTATCCATTCACACTTAAACATGATATACTCTAGATCACTTGAGTAATGAATCTTAATAATGTCAGTTAGAACTCCATAATATTGGACTACTCCAGTTTGAGGCCTTTTGTCTTTTAGAGCTAGCATAACAACTTGTATATGCACTTCAAAACACCCCACTGTTTTGTGTTTTCTTGGTTGCTTCACGAGATTTTATACGAAATCGAAATCCATGTACAACACAAGCCTTATATCTCCTTCCCCAATCATTTGGGCATTTGGACAAGGTGATGATGTCTCTTGGTACTATCTCACCATTAGTAATCATCAAAGTTTGTATCTGTTTCATCATTAAATGAAAACATAATGACTTACTCTATGTAAATTTTTTATGTATTGATTGTAAACACAAAATTTAAATATATCACTTATTGAACTTACATGTTCATTGAACCACTCATGGAATTTTTCATGATGAAGACGTCCAATTTCCTTTCTATTGACATGAGGAAAATCACCTCTGAGTTGAGATATATGTAGGATGTTCATGAACAATAGTCAGTTCATGATTTTAATATATAAAATTCTATGTTTTAAAAGTACAAATAACTTACTCTCGATAACTTTTCACAGTATCTAAATTTTGCAGCACATAGCGGTGAACTTGAACCTAAGTAACATGATCGAGATGACATTCTTTCCCATTGCCTATGAGGCGACCAATTGAATTATTTCCATCATGGTTTCAGGGAAGTTTGTTAGCATTATTCTCCATATTATTAAGATATCTAGAGCAAAAGGTCATACATTCTTCAAGAATGTATCATTTGGCAATTGAGCCCTCAAGATGAACTTTATTTCGCATGTATTTTTTCAAGGTCATGAGAAACCTGATTTATACGTATAGATAGTTAGATAAAAGCCTAGATGATAAACAACATATATAATATAAAAGATACTAAAAGACTGACCTTTCGATAGGATACATCCACCTATATCGGACTGCACGGGCAATCAAAGCTTCCTCGGCCAAATGGATAGACTAATGCTCCATGATATCAAAGAATGATGGAGGAAATACTCTCTCCAAATGGAAAAGTGTAAGTGCAACTAGATCTTGAATCTTTTCCAACTCTTAACTTTTGAACAAGAGCTTTCGGAAAAAATGTTGATAATTCAATCAACACATTGACTACATGCTTCGGTAATGCTTTATGTACAACAATAGGAAGCAAGTTTTGCATCAATACATGATTGTCATGACTCTTAAGGGCCTATATTGTTCACTTCTCAACTTGCACAACTTTGAAATATTGGATGCATATCCATCAGGGGCTCTAATCGACTTTAAGATCTTACAAAAAACATCTTTCTCATGCAAAGCCATATTGCAAGGCCCAGGCGACAAACACCAAGTTTCACTAGGACGCTTAAAAGCATGCAAAGGTTTCCTAACTCCAAGCTTAACAAGTTCACGCCGAGCATTCAAGTTATTCTTAGAATTACCTTTAACATTTAGCAATGTAAAAATCACATTGTCACATACATTTTTTTTTCAGTATACATGACGTCCAGATTGTGGCGTATCATATTATACTTCCAATAAGGCAATTCAAAGAAGATCTTTGTTTTTCCAATATCTATGATTATTGACATCATAGTCTCCTCTAATTCTCTTCCTTAAATCTTCTTTTTTATATTCTGTAAGGATACCATTTAACTCTAATTGCTTCAAAACATCTGTTCCTGATAGTCTTTTTGGTGCAACACCCAATTCTACAGTACCATCAAAGGATATTGTATCTCTACGAAGTCTATGACTTCTACTCAAGAACCGATGATGATAAGTGTATGAATATTTACGTGCAATCTCTAACCGTCGGCACATGGTTTTCATTCCACAACAAGGACACCATTTATCTGTTTTGTACCCCATCTTGAAAGCATGGTATAACCAGGCAGGTCACTGATTGTCCACATCAAAGTTGCCTTCAACAGAAACATCTCATTCCTTCATATATCATAAGTTTCAACACCATTATCCCATAATTCTTTCAATTCCTCAATCAATGGTTCTAAATAAACATCTATCTTGTTCCCAGGTCCTCGAAGGCCATCAATAAGCACGGATAATAAGAAGTTACCTTTTTTCATGCATGCCCATGGAGGCAAATTATATGGAATTAACACAACAGGCCAACTACTATTGCTTACGTTCATCATCTTAAAAGGACTAAATCCATCAGCAGCTAGTCCTAATCTGACATTTCAACATTCCCTAGAAAATGCAATATTTTTCTCATCAAAATCCTTCCAAGCTAATGAATTAGCAGGGTGCCTAAATTTTCCATCATCTACTCGTCCCTCTGCATGCCATCTCATAAGTATAGCAGTCTCTGATGACATGAACAATTTTTGCAATCGTGGCTTCAATAGAAAGTATCGCATTCTTTTAGAAGCCCTCTTCCCTTCACCTTTTTTATATCTTGAAGTACCACATATATCACATACCTCAAGCATGGCGTCTTCACCCCTTAACAACATACAACTATTTGGGCATACATCCCATGTCTCGTAAGTAAAGCCCAAGTCTTTGGTAATCTTATTGGCCTCGTCAAAATCTCTTGGTAAATTCACACATTCAGAAAATGCCTTTTTTAATAAGCCAAGAAGTAGCGTAAATGACTTATTAGTCCATCCTGAGCTCACCTTTAAATTCAACAAGTGCACGGAGAATGATAATTTTGTGAAATTAGTACACCCAGGATATAACTCGTGATTTGCATTTTCTAAAAATTGATAAAGCTTCGATGTTTTCTCATCGGCTCCACTTACATAATCATTTTCTGTACTTTGTGTATCATTTTCTATATCAACATTCATATGTCCCATTCCCATTGCTTTATAAATCATCCCTACCATATCATCTCCTCTTTCCCCCTCTTGCCCTTGCTCATCATGTCTATAGATAGGTTCATATAATTCTTCATGATAAATCCGATTTTTGTAGTTTTTACAAAAACCATTGAAAAAACAATGATCACGAACATCCCTTCGACTCTTGAAATAACGATTTGCACACTTTTCACAAGGAAAACAAACTACAAAATCATTAGGTCGATTCCTAAAAGCAAAATTCAAAAATGCATCAATTCCACGTAGATAGACATCCGTCTTGCCTTGTAGATATATCTAACTCTTATCCATTATGAAAGCTTTTCTCCACTTTATTACATGAAAATGAAATAAAACAAACAAATAAACAAGGACTCTATTTAAAAAACTTAACAATTAAAAATTATTAAAATATTGATATCACAATATATAAATTTATTGAATCATAATCTGATTTGAAACTAAGGCTTCAAATATATCTATTTAAGAATATTGTTAATCAAATATTATTTCATTAATTTTTACATTGTTATTACTCTTAGAACTTATTTGAAATAAAATAATAGAGAAAATAAAAGTAATATTTCATATAATGAATGAGAAAGTAATTTTTATAATATGCCATCCACAATTAAATTATTGTTATGGAATCATTCAATTAGCAGTTTTTCGATATGGCGAGTGCAAAACTTCATTGGTTAAGAGTAAGTTTTTGATTATGATCTGTTATGTTTTTCTATTTCCACATTCTCTCACCAAATTCCAATTCAATCTCTCTTTCTCCAACTTCTACTTCTGTTTCCCTGCTTTCAATAACTTCACTATGCTTATAGTGGTTTATCAATTTCTTCAAAGTATATTCTCAAAGGTGCCGAGCTAGTTGTTGTTTGGTGCATGGCTAATTTCTCCATTACATTTCTCCACTATGTTTCTCCTGTGTCCTGTATCAATTTGTAGTATGGTGTCATGGCTAATTTCTCCACTATTTTTCTTCTCTAGATTGTGTCAATTTGCTTTCCATGTATCCAAATTTTGATCCTTTTGGCAAGTACAAGTATTCATTATAGGTGGACTCTCAGTGCCACTAAATCAGAAGGAAAATAATATGCTATACAGGTTTATAACATTACTTATAGTCTTTTAGTACCAACCATTTTGAATTTTCTATTTTTGTTTTTAAAACCACATTTGATCTCTTATGTTCTATTCTTGTCTGGTTCTTTTTAAATTCCATTTCTTGAAATTAGAAAAAGGGTAAACATGTAGACCCCTGTTTCTAGGTGGAAAACTGATTAGATCATGCACATGTGGAAAAATGTTAATAAAGTTTGCAGACCATGCAATTCACATGAAATTTAAGATAACTAAGAAGTACCAAAACACCATGTAATCAAAAGATTATTAACTGGAAGCTTGAATCAAAAGATCTAATGCAGGTTTCAATCCATGATGGCCCACTACCTTGCCGTCCATTGCAGATAAAAAAGATCTATCTAGAATGTTGATTACAGAGGATTTTAATCCTGCACAGTTCAAACTACTCTATGTATGAGAAGCCATGAATACCCCCTTTTGAAGGTAACATGATCCTTAAACCCCGGTAAAAACAAACCCGGATTCTACGGATTTCTATCAGATTGTCATCCAATTGTTTCTGAATTTATGTCTATGGGATGGATGCTATTAGATTGATGCACCAGACTTGGTTGAGAAATAAAGTAAAGCTATAAAACATACTCTTCCTTTTCTCTTGTCTAAGATGTTTTAGTTTTTCTCGAGTAAATCTCTACCCACTCCCACTGTTAGAATCTTGTTGATTTGTTTTTCTAGTACTGAAGTAGAATTTGTGACAGCTCTATGAATCTGTTTGATTGTATCATCTGTATATCCAATTGTTGTATATGATAATTAGCAATCGGTACTGTTGCAAATCCTAGGTCTTGCTATAATAGAGATTGGTTTATCCATGTGGTTGTTAAAGTCCTATTTTTGCTATGTATTGAGCAGAACTTTCAGAAAAACACCTCTTTCAGCGTTTTATTATGCATTATGATAGATTTACTAGTTCGTTGCTCCGATGAAACTAGCATGCATAAAACTAGCAACAGAAGATTTGCACTGCTCAAACATCAGATAAACCCTTGTGATCTAACATTGTTTAGCTCATCCAAGTACTTAAAGAAACAGTAACATAAACAAAGCACATATGAGAAGCTTGCTGTCTGAATCACCATATAGTCCTAACTCCTAATCTATAACAGTATCTTCATTAACATTCATGCATGTATGAACCTTATTATTTTCTAAATGCTATCTTGCCAAATAGTAACAACATCTCAAACTACACTACATCATTGTAAATATAATAGAGGGAAAAGCTACTGGACCTTACTGTAGCATTCAACAAAAAACACAGACAGCGGGAAGAGAGAGAGAGAGAGAGAGAGAGAGAGAGAGAGAGAGAGAGAGAGAGAGAGAGAATTTTTAAGATCTTCATTAACAAGCAAACATGACTCACAAAAATCAACTGAAATTCTTAAGTAAAAGATACAAATGAGGCTGTAACAGGATTACCATTCCACAAAAATAAAACTAATTTATCAAAAATAATTGGAGTCGTTGAGAGATAAACTAACCAAATTACAATTTGAACTCAAGTTTCTACTCCACGATTGATACCAGCATCCCCTCTTCTGAGTCTTCTAGATCGCTTCTGGAAAAGGAATTTTTAGACAATAGTGTGTTTAGGGTTTATGGAGAGAGGAATTTTTTGAAAAATGAAATTAAGATGAAAAGGAATGGCAAATGAGTTTGAAGAGAAAAAGAATTGGAAAGGAATGAACAAAATGAGTTGGAGAAAGATGGAGATGAGAAGCTTTGTGAGGAGGAGAAAGAGCGATGACTGAGCTAGAGTGAGGAGGAGAAAGAGTGATGAGTGAGGAGGAGAAAGTCGGAATTAGAAAGAAAAGAAATAGTGAGAATAGGAAAAGACAGCAACAAAGAAAAAATTTAAAAAAAAAAAAAAGTATCCACCTTGGCTTCAAATTAGCCAAGGTGGATAAAGATTAATAGCTACTGTTCTAAATCAGCCGAGGTGGATAAAAAGTTTTAGCCACGGCTAAAAATGCCATGGTTTTTTCTTGACATTCACCATGGCTTTTTAAGACATGGTGAATATTGTGTTGTTAATACTCAATTTTTTTTTGTAGTGATAGTCGATATCAGAAACGAGCCTCCCAAAATGACGTATTTAGAAAATAACGGGTTTTCAATTGTCGGAAAAAGAAATAGAACAATCGTACTAACGTTTTGAAAATCCAATCAGATTTTAGCAAACAGTTTTTTAAACCAAAAACACAAATAAATACATTGGAAAAATAATAAACAGTTTAGATATGTTGTTTTACAGGAAAAATAAATCGAGAAACTTACGATGAGAGTTGTATCGTAACAACTCTCGGTTCAAAGTAGTGAACTAACCGAATCACAGAATTATTCCATTTACCTTGAAGAAATTATACATCGTATTTCAACATGCACCGAGTAATACGCAACTTCTTCCAGGATAAGAAAGTTCAATTTAATAGTACTGCACTATATTGATAATTACCTCGAACAACACTCAGAAGCCTTGTTAGAAACAAGACGGCAAAACTCAAATTTATGGAGAAATACCGAACTCGGATTTTTGGAGAAAAATCCAAAACTAGAGAGGAATTTCTAAAGAGAAGATTTTTGAGAGCTCGTTATTCAGATTGTGAGTTGGTGTGAAATGCTTGAAGTGTGAACAACCTTTTATAGGCTTCACCAACAACCCCATTAAAGCAACCGAATTAATCAACCATAAACATGTACAAAACAACCATAAATCTGATTCAAAAAAGTAAAAAAAAAATGTGCAGATTTTAAATAAAAAATATCAACAGTTTTCAGGTTTAAAAAACCTTATTTAAAGACATCAAAGTTGGGTTTTGATTGAGTCAATTTGAAATCAATTTTCTACTTTAATCCAGATAAAGTCAAATGGTTTTTGCTACAAAAATATATATTCTGAGACATTCGCCCTAATGTCGGCGCCCAAAGCTAAAGCCAGAGTCAGGACAGGCGGTCGGGTGGCGGCGATGCACGTGCAGGGCAACTTCATGTTCACTCTAGTCTCCATAACACTTCAAACATCACTTGGACATTGAACTTAATATTAGGAGTTTATTTTGAACATAAACTTCCAGTGTGGGACAAGTATGAGTGTAAAAACACTCATCCCCACATACACCTTATATACTTATCAAAGCCCATATTTTCCCATATCATATTCCTATGTGGGACTGATGTAGAAAGAAATCGAACTCTAGAGCAAATTCAGAAATACACTCTGGCTGTCTTTCCCTTTGAATTGGAAATCGAAGGGGCATTTATAGGGTTCGTAGAAGGTTATTGTTGTAATAAGAGGAGATGATAAGATCTTCTCTAGATTTTCTTGTTGATATGATTGGATTTTCCACTAGATTGCTTTCTAGGCTATTCGCTTTCCCTTCAAGGTAAGATCTTCTTGCGTTGCCCTTAACGGTGAGGGCTGAATGGTATGAGGCATGCCCTCGTAGGGTAGGATGAGAGTTCGAGGAGTCCTGCTGAGGTGGAAAAATTCCTACGATTACTTGTATGGCCTCCCCAAGTGGCCCACTTTAGAAAAACATAGAGAGAGAGAGAGAGAGAGAGAGAGAAAGCATATCTTTTTGGGGATCTGATCAAATCTACTTTTGTGAATCCTGTCGGCCATGATTCGAGGCACGAGGCGTTACCTCGTAGCTTGAGGGTGTCCCGAATAAGGTCCTTCCTTCAAGGATGAGGATCTTGAGTTAGAACCATGCTCCTCGTATAGGCCCATCGTCATGGCCACCAGGAGTCTTAGCTCTACGAGGGGTAGGATGAGGCGGAGGCCCGAACACCCTAATCCGACACCTTCAATTACCCACATCACAAGCCCCCTAAGTTTCATTCCTCGAGACTCGAGGATGAAACGTTTCAAATTCTGAAATTTCCCGCCCAACTTTTAACGCCCCCGATTACTAGTGTCTCTTGGGATTGCGTCCCTTCACCTCTGCCCTCTTTTCACCCAGCAATGATTGCCCTCCTTACCACCGCCTCTTTTACCATAGGTTTGCCACATGTCGCATTCCTATAATCGTGACCGCTCGTCTTCGTCATCTGGAAACCAACATGTGGCGTTTCATCACGCCTCTTCATCTTTTGTACGCTCTGTAAATGCCGCATCCATTTCTTCATTTCCTACATTCAAAACAATTCCTTCCCTCGGTCATCTTCTTTAAGTAGTCATCCTCCATTTTTATAAAAGAGGTATTTCTTCTTTCTCCCCTATTATATATTTTGAATAGCCAAGCTTCTCATGCCAGTATGTGACTTCCTGTAGTTTTATGGATACTGGGGATACTACCTCAGATTGGACTTCCTCCGCATCCTTTTCTTCTTTGTCTCCCCCTCCAATCTCTACGAAACTTCCTTTAAAAATCCGAGGCAAAATGTTGCGTCGGACTCGTGCTTCATTTTCCAGGGAACCTTCTTCTCTAGCCCCGAGCGAAATCTCTTTCGATGCCTTTACTGCCATATCCTCCACCCCATGTCGTATGTCTTCCAAGTCCCTAGTCAGTTTGATTCAACCCATGGCTCTTCCAGAAGGGTATGATATTGTAACTCCCATAGATTATCAACGTGCCAATAATCCCCCTCCCGAATGTGTCACCGTATATGCCGCCCTATGTACTTCTGGTTTGAGGTTTCCTCTTCCCCCTCTCTTAGTCGAAATACTCAATACTTTAGGCACCCCCTGGCCAGTTAATGTTGAATTCCTACATATTAGTGGTAGGCTTCATTTTGTGCTCTCAATTATATCATTTTGAGCCTTCCTTGGAGAACTTCTTCGATGTGTTTGTCCCTAAGCTATCTTCGGGGAGTGCTTCTTCTACTTCTTCCCCCATCCGAACCTAACCTTTATTGGAGAGAAACCATTCTCTTATGGCTCTTGAAAATCGTGATATTTCTTTGTATGGTAGGCCCATAGTACCCCTGGGATGTCGTCTACCTATCCTATTTTAGCTTTACCCAGCGTACTTTTGAGGTTCTAGAGCAGAATCCTATTAGTGACCTCTGTCTGCTAATTGGCTTTAGGATTGCCTACAGAGGTGAATACTTGCTCGATCTTTAGGTCCTGGTCCTGGCACCATTGTTGGAACCTTTTCCACTGGAATTGGGCTCCATTATCAGTGCTAACCCTTTATGGGATTCCAAAGTGACAGATGAGGTGTTTCCACCCGAACTTGATGACCTTGGATTCTGATATTCTGGCCAACGGGTCTGCTTTTACCCATTTCGTGAAATGGTTAACCGCCACGATCAAAAAGTTCTTCTGTCCCCGCGAAGATGGGAACAGAGAAACCAGATCCATTCCTCAATGGTCGAACGGGCAGGATGCCGTTGTTGGTTCAATTTTTACCCCAGGAACATGAGTCACGTTGCCATGTATCTTCCAGTGTTAACATTTTTTGACCATCCGCATGACATTGCGTTGTATCGTAGGCCAGTAGTATCCATTTCTGATCAACTTCAAGGCCAAGCTATGACCTCTAGAGTGGTTTCCATAACTGCCGTCATGGATTTTCGTTCATTGCTCTTAACGCTTCTTCTGGGTCAAGACATTAAAGCGCAGGCATGGCGATGGATCTTTTGAACATATTTCCTCCTTCCACAAAAAATCGGGTCGCTATTCCTTTGATCCTATGAGCTTCTTCTAGTCTGTCGAATAATTTACCGCACTCCAGGTAGCCTCGTATTTCATTTATCCATGAAATGAGCCTTACATGTGCAATTTATCCTACCTTCTTGGCTCTTCCCTCTGGGCATACTCTCAAGAAAGTTATCTGCGGTGTGTCCACTTCGTCCATGCAGCTATCTATTCAAGCCAACACGTCCGCTTTCGTGTTTTCGGGCTGCAGTATTTGTTCGAGCAACTTTCAAACGGTTCTTGTCTTTTTTTGGCCATGTGGAGGAGCCATTTCATTCTGTCATTTTTTGCGTTGAATCTTCCATTGACTTGTTCCACCACTATTCGTGAGTTGCTTCGTACTAATACCCGTCGAATTCCTATTTCATTTGTCATCTTTAGACCAATCAACAAGGCCTCGTACTCGGCCTCGTTATTGGATAGTGCATCTTCGAATTTCACGGCAAAGTTCATCTCCGCACCCTCTGGGCTGACCATCACGATTCCATCCCCTACATTTTTTTCCATTGACGACCCGTATGAACATCGTCCACGTGCCTTCCAGACTTTCGACTTCGTACGTGGTCTCTACCAAGAAGTCGGCTACTGCCTGCGCCTTGTAAGCCACGCACTGATGGTACTCAATGTTGTATTCGTTGAGCTTATAAGACCATTTCACCATCCTTCCACTCGGGCCCCGGGCAAGAATTTGCTTAAGGGGTTGTCTGGTGAGCACGCTGATGGGATGCGAGAAGAAATAAGCTCTCAATTTTCGCGCTGCATGGACGAGCGCCAGTACAAACTTCTTCTCATGGCTGTATCGTGCCTCGACCCCTTGCAGCATATGACTCGCATAGTAGATTGGGGAGTGGATCCCCTCTTTTTCTCGGGTCAGGACCGCACTCGTGGCCTCCTGGATACTACCAAATACACGTAAAGTCGTTCCCCTTCTTGTGGTTTGACCAACAAGGGTGGACTTGTTAGGCATTCCTTTAATTTGGCAAAGGCTATTTTGTTGTCCTCGTTCAACTGAAAATTCGGTGCCTCCCTAATGCTTTTAAAGAATGGCAATCCTTTATCTGCTGCTCGTGAAATGAATCTATTCAAGGCGGCTATCACCCTATCAGCTGCTGAACTTCTTTGATTGATCTTGGTTCTCTCAATTCTTGTATGGCTTTTATTTTATTTGGGTTGGCTTCTATTTCTCTCTGCGTCATCAGATATCCTTGATATTTTCCCCTCTTCCATATTGAATACGCATTTATCAGGGTTTACTTTTATTCCGTATGCTCTTAGCTGTTCGAAGCATTCTTGCAAATCCGCTAGGTGTTGACTTTTTGTGGTACTTTTTACTAACATATCATTCACGTATACCTCCTATTTCTTCCAATCTGATTTGCAAAAAAATTGTTGACCAATCTTTATTATGTGGCTCCTGCATTTTTTAGGTCGAATGGCATCACATTGTAACAGAGCAGTCCCCTATCCGTGATGAAGTTGGATTTTTCTTGATCCTGGTGAGCTAATTTTATCTGATTGTACCCTTGATATGTGTCCAGCATACTTAGCCTTCCACATCCAGATGTCGAGTCCACCAATTGATCGATTCAAGGCAGAGGATATGAATCTTTCGGGCACTTTGTTCAAATCCGTTAATTCGATGCACATTCTCCATTTGTTGTCTCTCTTAAGCACTAGAACCACATTAGCTATCTAATCTGGATATTCCACCTCTAGTATATACGCGCTTTGAGCAACCTAGACACTTCATCATTGATGATTCGCCCCTTTTCTACCCTGAAATTTCTTTTCTTTTGTTTCACTGGGGGTGTCCATCGCGTACGCGCAATTGATGCTCGATGACTCGCGCATCTATCCCGTGAAACACCCCGGTCCCCTATCCGAACACGTCTTCGTGCAGTCTCAGGAAATGAATGAGATCCCGTGTTTCATCATCGAGTAGGTTTCCGCCAATTTATACTGACTTATTCTTGTCCCCTGGTTTCAAATGGATCCTTCGTACTGCTGACCGGCTCCATCCTTCCAGTCTCCTCTTTTTCCACCGCCGTCAACTATTTTAGTGAGTGGCACCGACACTCCTTTGCCCGCTTTTGATCTCCTCTCACCACGCCGACCCCCACGCTGGTTGGGAACTTCATCTGCAGGTATAAAGTCGATACCGCAACTCCTATGGGTTTCAAGGTTGGCAGTCCCAGGATAACATTATAGCTAGACTGGGGCGATTCCACTATAAGAAACTTAGTCATGTGCGTGCGTATTCGAGGTTCCTCTCCTAAAGATATTGGGAGGGTTATTTCTCCCGTTGTCCGTACGGTGCTTCCCTCGAACTCCATCACGGTCGTAGTTTGCGAAACAACCAGATTTGCCCCCAATCCCATTCCCTGGAATACGGTCAAGAACAATATATCTACCGAATTGCCAATGTCCACTAATATCCTTCTGAGCTCCACATTGGATAGATTGTGGTGATTACCATAGCATCCTCATGGGGAAATACGATCCCTCGCTCGTCTCCTATTGAAAAGGTGGTAACCACATCCTCCGATGCCTAGGCGTCTTTTGGCCTAGTTCCGGTGGCGGCCATGGCTACTATTTCCCGTGCATGTCTTTTCAGAGCGAATCGAGAGGTAACACCGTAAGCCCCTCCTTCCACGATGCTCATTATTTTTCTGTGTTGCCAAAGTTCAATTTTTTTGTCATTTTCCTTCGGACTCGTATCCCTCTCTCCCCTTTTCCTTCTTTGGATTTGGTGCTACCTGGCCATCGCACGAATTCATTCAGGTGTCCTAGCTGCACTAATCTCCTTTTCATCTTTTAAGTGATAGCATTCCTCCGTGGTGTGGCCTCTATCCCTGTGAAAGTTGCAGAATTTATCGGACCTCTGTCTTTCTTCACTCTCTCTCATTTTCGCAGGCCATCTTAAGTGTCCGCTTTTTTCAAGGCTCGAGAGCACTTGGGTTCGGGAGATGCTAAGGGCAGTGTATATTTCTTGGCAGAACCGGGGAGCGGTGCGAGGCTCATCGTGCCTTCTTCAGGTAGTTTCCCGCTTTTTATCTCTTCCTTGACGATCCATATCTTTAAATCTCTGGGATTCCTCAATAAGGATGAACCTTTAAGCTCTAGCCAAAAGCTCATCCCAACTACCTGGCAATTGCACGAATTCATTCAGGTGTCCTAGCTGCACTAATATGGGTCCACTAATATCCTTCTGACCTCCACTCGGGTTGTCCTGTCCCTTGAATTAGAAATTGAAGGGGTATTTTCGGGTTCGGGTTCACATTATTCACTTTCTTTTTTCTGATTATGAAATTAGCCCTTGGTTGATGCTCAACAGGCATCTGTGGGTCTGATTTCTATGCTCTTGCTCAATACTGATGGCGATTATAAGATCATCCATAGACCATCTTCCTTTCTAATGCTTGAGTGTCATGCCAACACTTTCCCAAGGTTTAGGAAATTCATCCATTATGGACATGACCAGAAACTTCTCAGTAAGCTTCATCTCAGCATTAGACAGAGCATGCTCAAGATTAATAATATCATGCGTCTGTTCAGTGACAGCCCTTCCCTCAGCCATCTGATACCTCATGAACTTTGGAAATAGAATACTTCCCGAGCCATAGCTCTTCAGTATTATATTTCCTATTCAACTCATCCCATAGAGACTTTTTAGTGTAAGAGTCGGAATAATAGACATCAAAGAGTGTATTTGACATTGCTAACAAAATAGCCCCTCGACCTATTTGATCCCGCTCAATCCACTGGACAATCTCAGTAGTTTTGGGATCGATTTCAGTTGGTTCATGTCTAGTCACCTGAATCACCGACAAAATTCCGTTCATCGTCAACTAACTTTTCATTTGTTGTTGCTAACATTTGAAAAATTGGCCTGAAAACTTCTCCAACATACCAAATGAGTCGACTTTCGGGGTGATCGGAATAGTGACAAAAATAGGTTCGCTCATTTTAACAATTAAGAATCAGAAAGTAAACACAGATTTTTATAACAAAAAAATCCGAATTTGAAACTTCAAAAACAGCAAGTAAACACTGATTTTGTTCCAACGAAATTCAATTTCTAGAAATGTATAATTTCTTCAAGGTTCTGAAAAAATAATAGAATAATCGTAGTAACGTTTTGAAAATACAATCAAATTTTAATAAAATAGATTTTAAACCAAAAACACAAACAGACAGGTTGGAACTATAATAAACAGTTTAGATATGTTGTTTTCCAGGAAAAATGAATCGAGAAACTTACAAAGATAGTTGTATCGTAATAACTGGTGGTCCAAAGTAGTGAACTAACCGAATCATAGAATTATTTTGTTTGCTTTGAACAAATTATACGTCTCATTTCAACGTGCACCGGGTACTACACAACTTCTTCCAAAATAAGACGGCTTAATTCAACAGTACTGCACTATCCTAATGAATACCTCGAACAACACTTAGAAGCCTTGTTAGAAACAAGAGAGCAAAACTTGGATTTATGGAGAAAATATTGAACTTGGATTTTTGGAGAAAAATCCGAAACTAGAGAGGAATTTCTAGAGAGAAGATTTTTGATAGCTCACTATTCAGATTGTGAGTTGGTGTGAAATGCTTGAAGTATCAGCAACACCATTAAAGCAGCCAAATTAATAAGACATAAATAGGTTTAAAACAACCATAAATCTGATTCAGAATAGTAAAACAAAAAAGAACGTGCATATTTTAAATAAAAACATCAGTAGTTTTCAGGTTTTAAAAACCTGATTTGAAGACATTAAAGCTGGGTTTTGACTGAGTCAATTTGAAATCAATTTTCTGTTTTAATCTAGATAAAATCAAATAATTTTGCTGCAAAAATATATATCCTGAGACATTCACCTTAATGCCCACGCCCGAAATCGATGCGGGCGGCGACGGCGGCGGGAGTGTGAGGCAACCCCATTTTCACTTCGGGCGCAAGCGGCGACAGGTGTGTGGGGCAACCCCATTTTCACTCTAATCTCTATAACACTTCAAACATCACTTGGACATTAACCTTAATATAAGGAGTTTATTTTGAACATAAACTTTCAATGTGGGACAAGTATGAGTGTAAAAACACTCACTCCACATACACTTTATATACTTATCAAAGCCCATATTTTCCCCATCATATTCCTATGTGGAACAAATGTACTTCTTCATTTTTCTCTCAATCTAATCTATGATTCTCATTGTAATTGCATCCATATTTTAGACTACATTGTTGTTACAAATTAACAACTTATTATGTCAACTATAACATCAACATCCTACAAAGGAGTGAAGTTGGTTGGGAAATCAAACGCCATCCTTGCTTCGCTAGCAAACCCAATCTAAACTCTCTCAACCTACAAAAACCTAAACCCCCCAACATCTGTTGCAAGGCATAATTTATGCTACGCAACCCAATGAATTCGTCGGTCTCCTCAATTTTGCCACCAAAAATCAGGCACTATCAATTCAAGACTTCATAAAAAATAATCTGGCAATTTAAAACAAAACATGACATATGTAGGTATAGCTTGTAAAACAGATTAACCAAGATACCTTTGTTAGCTTGAGATAAAAGCTTTGAATTCCAACTATGTACCTTTGTCCAAAACTGATCACGAAGACTTCAAAATAAATTACCACTTGATCTTTTTGCCACAGCTGGTAATCCAAGATACCGATCATGCCGAGGGACAAGCCGTACTCCCAACAGATTTTCCATATGAAGCTTCAGTGACTGTTGAATGCACCCACTTACAACAATGCTAGACTTTTGGAAATTTATCTCCTGACCTGATGCTCAAGCATACAATGAGAAAATGCGTCGAAGCTCGCCACTTGTGCATCCTTGGCCTTACAAAAATGAGACTATTCGTCTGCAAATAAAAGATCTGAAACACTGGAAGCATCAGGTGCAATAGATACCCCTATCAATCAGCCGGCACATTCGACCTCTTGAAGCAACAAGAGAACGCGACTGCACAACAAAATGAAAAGATACGGAGACAAAGGGTCCCTTTGATGGATAAGCCCCTCTGATCGAAAGTAATCAAATTGTGCACCATTTAATGTGAGAGAATAGGAGGCAGTTGTTACAACCATCGTAATAAGCTTAACAAACCTCACATCAAATCCTAATTTAAGAAGGACTTGTCAGAGAAACGATCATTCAACCCGATCATAAACATTGCGTATATCTAATTTTAAAGTAATGTAGCCCTCTTTTGACCGAGTTGATGTTTTTAAATGGGGATTTAGTTCAAAAAGCTAGTAACACATTATCCATAATCCAACAATCTGGGATAAATGTTGATTGTGTTGGAGACAGAATAGAATTCAATAGACACTTCAACCAATTAACTATACACTTGGATGTAATTTGTAAGGTGACATTACTAAGACTAATAGGCAGTAATTGAGAAACTGCCTCAGGGTCATTACATTTGGGGATCAGAAAAAATATGTGTATAATTTAATTTATGTAACGGGATTTGATCATTTAAAATACGAAGCATAGATTTTGTGACATCACAACCTATAATATTCCAAAATTTCTGAGAAAATAAATGGAACTTTTAAGAAAATTTGAAAATCAAAATTGATGAGATCGGAATACTAACTTGGGGACCAAAAGTAAAATTATCCTTTTATAATGTAAAGAATAATCCAATTTTTTTTTTTTTTTTGGTAGTGGTTCAAAAGACTAACTTAATCTAAATTAATTCAAAATTCATTTTTAGTATTCCTAATTGATAGGACTGCGTGTTAATTTCACGAGACAATTTATGTGAGTACTTTTAATCTCAATAATGTAATAAGTTTGAAGTTATGGGTTCGAGTCTCATCAAATATATGGGTATTTGTTTCAGTTTTATCTGAGTGTATTGTAATTTATTTAATTGCTTTTTGTTATATTAATGTATGATCAAACTGATTGATATACTACTCAATTTATTATAATATTGATGTAATGTTTAAAAAAAACAAGTACTAAAATTCGAGCGTACACTTATTTTAAATTTTGTTGAGGAAAAATAAAAATTAAAGAAAAGGAGAAAAATACTATCTGAAGAATGAAGTTTATCAATCATTTAAAGTGGGAATAATGTTAAGTTGGTCTTTCCCTAATTAGTGAAATCCAACGATCAAGCCAATATGGTTCATTGAGGGTTTTCCGATGCGTGTCTTCAAATGGACACCATCATTTAATCCTAGGGAAGAGTCGCCCATTGTCCCGGTATGGGTTCGCCTGTCGGAGCTGCCGATACAATTCTTTGAGCGAGAGGCTTTATTTAGCATTGCCCGATTATTGGGGGCGCCCCTCCGAACAGATGTTTCAACAGCCACCTTGGTTCGCCCCAGTGTGGCACGGGTGTGTATCGAGATTAACCTGCTAGAGCCGTTGCAAATGGAAATTGGCCTCGGCTTTGGTACTGATGTGACTATCCAAAAAGTGGTCTATGAACGACTCCCTAAGTATTGTGGGGCGTGTAAGCACTTAGGGCACTCTGAAGATGAGTGCTATGAGAAATAGAAGGTGAAGGCCCCAGCTCAACAAGTGGAAAGAGACGGTCAGCAGACGCCTGGGCCTGCTCGTGAGGATCTTCGTGTGAAGTTAGATGCGCAACGGGCGCAACGAGCCTTGGATGATCGTTGTAGAGGCAAACGAGTAGTCTTTGCAGAGCATGATACCCGTCCACACCTTGGGGCAAGTACTAGTGGTTCCAAGGGGGATGGTGAAGAGACATGTGGGGATATGCCCCACGAAGAGACAACTGAGCCTGTGATAGAAGAGGTGCCGCATACCACACCAGCGGTTGACCAACAGACAGTTGAGGAGATGACAGGGAGTGGGAGGGAGCCGGTTGTCCAGGGACCCACGATTGGCCAGTCCCAGGACCCTAAGGTGCCCACACCTAGGCATGTTGAGCACGGATTCGGGGATTCTCTTGAGACGCGACCCAATGTAGATCAGGCAGGGGGACACACACCTATAGCCCTGGCAGCAGATACAACCAGAGATGAGTTGCCAGAGTGTGTGGAAAATACGTCGGATTAGGATTTGTCCCACTTGGTCACTGGTACAGAGGACGAGGTCATTGCACTAACAGGAGAGGGTGTGGTTCAGACTGATGAGGAAGCTGTGACTAAGAGGGTGGCACGACACCGGCGTGGTAGGTCCATGGGGGAGGATCCTTCAGGTCAGTCTGCTTCGCCGGACTATGGGAAGGCGGTATCCCCGCCTCGTCGAATCGTCACGAGGAGTACAGTCCGATCCACCATTCCTTGACCAATGAGATGCTTATTTTGGAATGTTCGAGGGATTGGGAATGATCCTACACAGAGGATTTTGAATCGGGTTCGACAGCACCATCATTTGGACTTCCTGGCTATCATGGAGCCTATGGTTTCTCTTGATGGGAGATTTATGGCGCGGCGGCTGGGTTTTTCGGATGTAGTTTCGAATTGTGGGAATCATATTTGGTTCTTCTGGGGTCCGGATGTGCAATGTCAGGTCTTATTGGATCATGAACAGCTCCTGCACCTCCGGTTGGAATCAAATAAGTGGCCGAAATCGTTTTTTGTGACAACAGTGTATGCTAAATGTGATACGATTGAGCGGCGTAGTCTATGGGATGCCCTTCGTGCAGTCTCTATTGGCGCCTCGCCTTGGATGGTGGGGGGAGATTTCAATACAGTCCTTAGCCTTGATGAGCGGTTGGCGGGTGCCGCCCCGAGTAGTGTCGCAATGTCGGATTTTCATGACGTCATTGCTGACTGTGCTCTTGTTGATGCAGGTTATATTGAGAGTCCTTACACTTGGTATAGTCGCCGATTACGACAGCGTTTGGATCGGGTCCTTGTTTCGGATTGTTGGGTGGACGTGTTCCCAAAGATGCAGGTGACTCATCTTGAGCTCTCCAAGTCAGATCATCGTGGGTTATTGGTTGAGGCAGACTATACTGAGGTACGGAAGGCGTCATCCTTCCGGTTTCAGCATATGTGGACCACACACCCGGGATTTCTGGATGTTGTGCGTCGGAACTGGCAGTATCCGACGATTGGGAGTGGTATGGTACGGCTTCAGCAGAAATTGTATCGTCTGAAGCAATGCCTCAAGGAATGGAACAAGACAGTCTTTGGGAATGTGTTTGACCGAGTAGCAGCGGCAGAGCGACGACTTAAGGAGGCAGATGAGGCATATGATCACGATCCTTGCGACCGTATGCTTGTGGAGCGGAATCGGTGTTCGGCTGAGTTGGTTCGGGTTTTGGCCCAGGAAGAGACTTTTTGGAGACAAAAGGCGGGCATCAAATGGGCCAAAGATGGGGAGCGAAACACGAGATACTTCCACTCTTTGGTTAAGAAAAGGAGATTCCGGGGTACGATCTTTGGGATCCAGCATGAGGGGGAGCACCTGACAGATCCGACGGCAATTAAGAACTCCGCGGCTGCCTTCTTTCAGCAGCTCCTGACAACGGAGCTGGTGTTTCCGGACGAGATGGATCTGGACTGTTTGGAAGACGGATTGACAGATGAGGATAGGAGTTCTTGTGTGAGATGCCGACCCGGGAGGAGGTCCGAGAAGCGGTTTTTTGTATCGAGCCAGATAGTGTGGCTGGGCCAGATGGGTTTGGGGCGATGTTCTATCACACGTGTTGGGACTTAATTGCTGAGGATGTCTTCGGAGCAGTGACTGAGTTCTTTCGTGGTGCAGAGATGCCTAAAAGTTTTACTGCTACCACCATCTCCCTCATACCGAAGACTGCGAGCTCGACTTCTTGGAGTGAGTATCGACCGATCAGCTTGTGTAACGTGACGAATAAAATCTGCACAAAGCTGATGACTATTAGGCTTGGGCGTATCTTGCCAAAGGTGTTGTCGCTCTCTCAGAGTGGTTTTGTCCCAGGGCGATTATTGAGCGACAATGTCCTTTTGGACAGGAGTTGATCCATTCATTGGAGTCTCGTCGTCCGGAGACAAATGTGGTTTTCAAGCTTGATATGGCCAAGGCCTATGATCGTGTCAGTTGGGAATTCCTTTATCAGGTTTTGCGACGGAAGGGTTTTCCACAGCGCTGGATTGACTTGGTGGCTAATGCTGTCTCGAATTGCTGGTTTTCGGTCTTAGTAAATGGGGAGCATGCGGGGTTTTTTCATTCAACCCGAGGCTTACGACAGGGAGATCCTCTCTCTCCGGCGCTATTTGTGCTTGCGGCTGATTACCTATCACGGGGTCTGGACAAGTTTTTTTCAGCACATCCGGCGATGTATTACCGGACGCCGGGGCAGGTTCGGGTATCTCATCTAGCCTACGCTGATGATATGATGATTTTTACTAACACCTGCAGGGAGAACATGGAGTTACTCTGGGATTTCTTGCGAGCATATGAGCGAGTGTCGGGACAGCTGATCAACGTCGCGAAGAGTTCTTTTATTGTGGGTCGGCAGGTATCGTCTTTACAGACACAGTTGGTGCAGAATGTTATGGGATATCGGCTGAAATATCCCTCTGTACAAGGGGAATAGGAAGGCGTGTTTATTTGATCCGATCATTTTCCGGTTACGGAGTCTGCTCCAGGGGTGGGCAATGACGAACCTTTCTCATGGAGGGAGGTTGGCCTTGATTAGAAGTGTGTTGCAGGCCACGCCATTACATCTGCTTCAGGTGATTCACCCGCCTAAGTCTGTCTTGATATCCATTGAGCGAATATTCAATGGATTTTTCTGGGGCTCATACAATGGTCGTCGGCACATCTATTGGTCTTCTTGGGAAAAAGCATGTTTTCCGGTGGTAGAAGGTGGCCTAGGAGTTCGGAGTTTAGCAGATTATGTTCGGGCCTTCTCAATGAAACTATGGTGGCGGTTTAGGCATCGATCATCTTTGTAGGCGGAATTTTTGCATGGCCGGTATTGTAGGAATCTGCACCCTACGTTAGTACCTTATAATCGGAATCATTCCCCCGTTTGGCACCGCTTGTGTCACATTCGGGATGTCGCGGAGCCGTTCATCTTCTGGACTTTAGGCCATGGGTTAGTGTCTTTTTGGCATGATAATTGGTTCGGTGAGAAGCCCCTAGCTCAGCTCGTTCAGAGGGAAACCGACACCATGGAGTCGGTACGATACTATTGGCATGAGGGTGAATGGAATGTTCCAAAGATCTTTCGGACAGTTCCGGCCCACATTGCATATGCTATTTGCCAAATTCCTATTTCAGCAGGTCAGGGGACAAGATTGTGTGGACGGGCTCCAGTGAGGGAAGTTCTCGACGAGATCGGCCTGGGAGGCTATCAGGGTTGCATCACCTCGGCGGCAGTTGTTGACATATATCTGGTATTGATCCTTGCGGCCGACGATGTCTGTATTCTTGTGGCGGCTTTTTCAGGATCGGATCCCAGTTGATGCCCGGATGAAGCGGAAGGGGTTTAGCTTTCCATCCAAGTGTCAATGTTGTGAAGCAGAGGAGACGATCCCGCACCTATTTGTCGAGGGGCCAGTAGTGCAGGGCGTGTGGCAGCACTTTGCCACCCTCTTTGGGCTTCAGCTTTGTGAAACGAGGGTGTTAGAATAGGTGACCAGAAAGCCAATAGGTTTGGTGATTTGTAACCTATCTGACAACTTGATGTAAATGTAATATTATTATGTGATGAATAAGATGAGTGTTCGTCACCAATGGTACCTTCTTTGTTGCGCTCATCTTACATTTGTTAAAACGGTGTTTAACTTATATCGCGACAAAGCCCACAGGTCATGGATAACAACTCGTGCAGTTGGGCCACGCATTAGATGGTGGTCATGAAACCAACTGATTAAGAGTTGGGTCTGAAACGTTCCAAGTCGAGGACCTCGAGACAGGGCATCGAGAGTCCTATTGAGACTTGCGTCAAGAGTCGTGTTCATTGGATGAGTGCCGTGTTTCATCGGCGACAGGCGTGGGATGCCTACACGATCTTGATGGGTTGGTCGACTAGGGTCGAGCCGACTGGACTGACTCGCGGGGATCATCATATGGAAGCCTTGGAGGCTTGGTCGGTATGATTGGATTCCCCGGTTCCGATAGTACGGGAGTAATCCTCAAACTTGAGGAATCATGGCAGTCACGTGCACAGGACGGCTGTATCTTGGATCTGGCGAGAGGTGATCATTCTGTAAGATGATCATTATAAGCCTTGTCCAGTGCAGTCAGAATGTGTAGCGAGGACGGTGGATTCCAAGAAGAGGATCCGTCCCCTGTCAGTATATGACAGAGGTATCTCCTATGCACTCGGAGACACGTACACGCTGTTTGAAGCTGTGGCCACAGTGGTTGGTCGAACAGGGAATGGTTTCCTGTGTCGATGCAATGAAGCATATGTGGTCTCGAGTATTAAGCATAGATGCCTAGTCAAGGATGGGAACCGACGCCCAATTCCATACCCTAGACTAAGGCAGGGAGACGGTAGACGGAAGGATCGTACCCATACGGAATCGGCGCCTAAATGTTCACGCCAATTCACCTAGTCTCTAGTGCCATGGACCGTTGCTAGACGGCCACCCATGGTAACGGGCCCTTGTGGGACACGGGCCCAAGTCTAGCTGAGGGTGAACCTAAAGGGTCACACACAAATCACCGAGGAGGTTGAGAGATCGACTTGGAGTCAATCTCGAAGGCTAAAAATAAGTAATTGGATTACTTAAGGGAAAGTCCATTGGATGGACGGGCCGATATTGTATCGGGCTTTCGTTTAATCAGTAAATTGGATTTTCGATTAAATATGGAAAGTTGAGATGTTGAGACGTTGGATCTTTTAATTGGATTAAAAGATCAATGGGAATAATTTAAGTGGACATTAAATTGGATTTAATATTGGGTTCGTCGTAATTGGATTACGATAAAACCCGGTCAGTTAAATTATACCCGAGAGGAGAAATAATTCCTAATTTGGAATAGGAAGAAGTTGGACTTCTTCCCTTAATTAAACATGGCCGACATGCTCCCTTGGAGGAAGCAAAATCAGCCATGTTGCAGGCTAGGTGGTATGTTGACTTGTCTCTTTTGGAAAGAGACAAATCAACTCCAATCAAGCTCTTCCCTTTTGGTATGATTTGATCATACAATAAATGTTGGTAGGCTTGATTGAAGAATTGATGGTGATTGATTGCAATGAATCTAGACATCCTTGGATGAACCTAGACACATTCCAATAATCACATTAATTATGTATATATATTAGAATATACAACACCAAGCATAAGTGATTCATTATTCATCTTTTTCTAGGAAAAAGAGAAGACAAAAATCCTCTCCTCTCTCTCAAAATTTCGTGCTCCCTCCCTCTCTTACACTTGTGTTCTTCACTTGATTTTGAATCAAGAAGAAGAACAAAGTAAGTTTAACAGAACACTAATTCATAGTGTTCTTCTCTTAAACCGATTCCTTCCTAAACCCGTTCTTTTCTAGCAAGAAGAATGTGTGTTTCTTCAGGTGTGGTGTGGATCACCTTTGGAGAATTCATACGTTTGGATTTCGTGAGCATTCCGGAGAAGGAACAACGCTAGTAGCCGGGAGCATACGCTAAACAATCAAAGGTAACGGTTTATTACGCTTTGATTGATTTCATTTGTATATCTATGCCCTATGTGTTTAAATATATGTTTTAATATTTACACATCCTACATCGAATGCCCGGTTGAGCACCCAAGGGTACACCCCTTAGGATTCGCGTATTTTGAATTTGATTTAAATTTATGCACTTTTCTCGCTTCCTCGCTTCCGCTCGCGCTCCCGGGCGGATCCGCTTGTCCTTCAAGTGGTATCAGAGCCCGGTTCGATGTAAGGGGCATAGATCTATGTGTTTGGCATGATCTACTTGCTTTTAAATGGCTTTATTCGCATGTTAGATTACATAAATATATGAATAATATGATGATTCAATTGTTTCGATTTAATGGACTTTTGGCATGCTTAATTTTGTTAGATTGGATCTAAAATTGCATGCTTATTTTCAGAATAATACTAATGTTATTGTGCTGAAACAGTTTTGAAAAAAAAAAAAAAAAAATTTGGTCGGGCCGGCAGTGGCCGCGCCAGGCGCCTGCGCGCGCGCTGTGCGCAGCCGGCCGCTGCTGGCCGAGGGCCAGCGCGCGCTGCCCTGTGCGCGCGGCCGGCCGGCCAGCACAATGGTTGGGCCGTTTTTGTACCGTTTTTCGACTTTTTCCGGAAAATTTAATTTTCTGTATTTTCTGCACAATATTCTGAAAATATATTAATTTTGCATTTTTTGATTTTGGAATAATTGGATTATTCCTTGGATTAAATTTGCTTAATTAATTTGGGATTAATACATGCATTGGATGCATTGTTTAAAATGTCCATTAAATTTAAAATTTGAATTTTGCATATTATTTGTATATTTATGCTTTTGTAATGTTGGATATTTGGAATATCCATTGGTTTTTATTGCATGATTATTTGGAATAATTATGTTATATGTGAGTTGATGGAATCAACATGGGATGATCACAAGAGCCCTAGACCTTGTGTATGGTTGAATGTATGATCATTTATTTTCTGTTGGGTGGGGCCTGCGTGCCTCTTGTTTTTGGGACTATCATCTCCCGTATTTTCAGCCTCATGATGTTAAGACTTGTTTTCCTTATTACCAATGTATTACTTTCAGTTGTAATGAGAGTAGATAGGATTGGTGAGGTTTTAATTTTAACAAGCAATTGGAGTCGGAGACCCAAGGAGGAGCATCAAGGCGTGAAACAAGAGCACTACAAGGCCCATTGGAATGACACTGGGTATATTACTATTGTAATAATTTAGGACCACCATAGACAGACCATAGACTCACTGTGGGCTCAGTGGGTCGCATAGGTTGGGCTTTTGATCATCCTAACAGGGGTATGCTATGTTTTATGCATGCGGCGTTTTTTATTTATCGCTTTAAATATTGGATATTTATGCATGCTAAAACACCATAATGTGATGAGGTCTCGGTCACACTTAAACTCTCATTTGGTTGGACCAAATTAAATATTAGGCCCAGAACGGACTTGGATCAAAATGGTATTTTGGTCTGTCCGAGCCTTCCATCCACAGCAATGTGGTAAGGAAGCTACCACTACCCAAGTGTGGTCTCACGAGTCGTGGAACACTTGGAATAGGGGAAAGCTGCACTATTGTTGTGAACAAAAAGACTGCGCTCGCTGTTTCCCTGTCTCACGAGCCGTGGGGGCGACAGTTTGAGGCATGATTTGGTTGATGGGTCGGGCCCAACACTGAGTAACATGGTTCGCTTGGAGTCCTCGGGACCATGTGAATAGGTGAGGCAAAATATCTTGGGAATCTCATTGGATGAGAATGATATTGGATATCTCCCACAAGGTCTTCTTCATGTGAATCGTAAAAGCGGGGCATGGAGATTACGCTTGTGGATCCCAAGCCCACTAGGAAATGGTTTCCCGAAACTCCGCTTGAGAGTGGCGGATTTTCGTATAAATAGTGGGAGGGTTAAAGACTAAAAGACCAAGTCTTCAACTTGAACAATAATATTACCATCATCTGCTAATTTCTGCTTTACATTTTCATTAATGTAGATATGTCTAAGAACCCGTTAACCATGATTCTTGAGACTAACAAATTCAACGGAACGAACTACTCGGACTGGCTGAGAAACCTGAGGATTGTCCTCGGTTTCGAGAACCAAGGCTACGTCTTGGACGAGCCGCCACCGAGCAACTTACCTGAGGGGTCCACGCCTAAAGAACGTTTGACGTTCGAGAAATGGCATGAGGACAACCGGAAAGTACGCAGCATCATACTGGCTTCAATGTCTAACGACATCCAAAAGCAGTATGAGAGGCTGGACAATATCTCTTCCATAATGCTCCGCATGAACGAGGTTTATGCGGTTCCGGATAGGCATATTAGATATGCCGCCACAAAAGCATTCTTTGGCACCAAGCTCGCTAAAGGAGCGTCTGTACAGAGTCATGGGGTCAAGATGCTCTCCCTAGTGGAGAAACTCGAGGACCTTAAAGCTGGGCTTAACAATGACACGTACATTGACGTGATCCTCCAGTCGCTTCCTCCATCCTATGACCCGTTTGTTGTAGACTATAACATGAACGGACTTGAGAAGTCTATTCATGAGTTGATCAACATGCTGGTCCAATACGAGGCAACGACCCACAAGTCGGTGCCGGCGGTATTGATAGGAGAGGCTTCGACCTCCAAGGCGAATGGCAAGAGGGCCGGACGCTGGAAGAGGAAGAAGGGCAAAGGGAAGACGGTTCTGGCCCCTGCTCACGCTCCGGGCGTCCCTGTTGCTCTGGTTGGACCGAGCAAAGGGAAAAGGAAGGCCCGTGGTTCTCAGCAGTCCAAGGCAAATGATGTCTGCATGCATTGCCAAGGGAAAGGGCATTGGAAGAGGGAGTGCCCACAACTCCTCTCCAACCCAGGTGTGTTTGTGGTTGAAGTTAATATGATTACTAATTCTGCTTCATGGGTATTGGATACCGGGGTGTGGTGCTCACATCTGCAATGATTTGCAGGCACTGCAAAGAAGCAGAAGGCTAACCAAGGATGAGATGATCCTGAGGCTAGGCGATGGCAAGGCCGTTGCTGCGGAGGCCGTAGGATCACTAGAGTTAGCCATTAGTAGTCATGTTAGGATTGTACTGAACGACTGTTTCTATGTACCTAGCATGATTAAAAACATTGTTTCCATCCCGGTCCTTGATAAGGAGGGATATGAATTTACCATCAATAAAACGGTTTTTTCATTATCAAAGATGGTATTTCTCATTTGCTTGGTACACATTGGTCAACAGTCTGTACATACTTCAACAGTCTAATTGGATTATGACTGCAGAACACAAACGAAAACGTGATGATCATAATAACGCACAGATATGGCATGCGAGGTTAGGTCATAATCTCTAAAGATAGGATAAGAAGGTTGGTGGACTCAAAGAGTCTAGAAATAGACGATTTGGACAACCTACCGACCTGTGAATCCTGTCTAAAGGGAAAGATGACCAAGAAACCCTTTGTTGGACAAAGTACGCTAGCCAGTGGTCTGTTGGATTTGATCCATACAGATGTCTGTGGTCCACTAAATACTCAGGCTAGAGGTGGGTACTCGTACTTCATAACCTTTACCGATGATCACTCACGGTATGGTTATGTTTACCTGATGAGGTACAAGTCTGAAGCCTTTGGAAGGTTTAAGGAATACAGACTTGAAGTAGAGAACCAAATCGGTCGAAAGATCAAAGCCCTTCGGTCGGACCGAGGTGGAGAGTATTTGAGTGTTGAGTTTACTGATTATCTAAAAGAGAATGGGATTCTCTCTCAGTGGACCCCTCCTGGAACACCGCAGCTTAATGGTGTGTCTAAAAGGAGGAATCGGACCCTGTTGGACATGGTCCGATCCATGATGAGTTTTACCGAACTCCCCCTTTCCTTCTGGGAATACGCTCTTGAGACGGCGGCCAAGTTTTGAACTTGGCGCCATCTAAAAGGGTATCCCAGACGCCATATGAGATATGGCATGGCAAACCTGCCTCCTACAAATACTTGAAAGTGTGGGGTTGCCCCGCATATGTCAAGAGATTAGTGGAGATAAACTGGACTGGAGGTCTAGTTTATGCAGGTTCATCGGCTATCCGAAAGAAACTGCGGTGTATTATTTCTATGATCCCTTCGAGCAAAAGGTTTTTGTCTCGCGAAACGCAGTGTTCTTGGAAAAAGGTTTTCCATCGGATAGTCGACACGATGAGGTGCTCCTTGAGGAATCAAGTGAGGCACCCCATGAGGCGGCAGTGACATCTGAGCCAGTGGTTCCCACTGATATTGTTCCAGTCCTCCGTAGGTCGGCCAGAGTATCCCATGCACCTGATAGGTATGGATTTCTAGGCCTGACCGGTCAGTTGGATAATGATCCAAAGACGTACGGAGAAGCGATGTCGGACATCGATTCAGACAAGTGGCTTGAGGCCATGAAATCCAAGATGGACTTGATGGGTACAAACAAGGTTTGGACCCTAGCAGATCCACCAAAAGGGGTTAAACCCGAAGCTGGAACATACGTTTTGATGAAGTCATACGGGGATATGATTTCATCAAGAACGAGTCCGATCCTTGTGTATACAAGAAGATCAGTGGGAGCTCAGTTGCGTTTTCTGGTGCTTTACGTGGATGACATCTTGCTCATTGGGAATGATGCTAAGATGTTGGGTACCACTAAAGCTTGGCTGTCAATGCAATTCTCCATGAAGGATATGGGCGAGGCATCCTACATCCTTGGCATCAAGATCTACAGGGATAGATCTAGAAGGATGTTAGGAATGGCCCAGTCCTCGTACATTGAGAAAGTCTTGAAGAGATTCAAGATGGAGAACTCAAAACGAGGATTCCTTCCAATGAGGCATGGAATTAAGTTATCCAAGAAGCAGTCTCCTAAGACTGATGAGGAGCTTAAACGGATGTTGGACATCCCCTATGCTTCAGCCGTAGGCAGCATACAATATGTTGTTCAGTGCACTAGACCTGATGTGGCTTTCGCTTTGAGCATAACTAGCCGATATCAGTTGTGTGTCGGGAGGCACACTGGAGTGCAGTCAAGACTATCCTTCAGTACCTGAAAAAGGACTAAGGATATGCTCTTGATCTACGGCGGTGGAGAGTTGATACTGGAAGGCTATAGCGACGCTAGCTTCCAGTCGGATGACGATGATGCCAAGTCTCAGTCTGGTTTTGTATTTAGACTAAATGGTGGCGTGGTTACTTGGAAGGGTTCCAAGCAGGCTACCACGGCGGACTCCACCATAGAGTTTTGAATACATAGCGGCTTTGGAAGCTGCTAAGGAGTGGTTTGGTTGATGAGCTACATCCAAGGGTTGGATGTAGTACCTAGCATTGCTAAGCCTGTAATTATCTTTTATGATAACAACAAGGCGATAGCACTAGCAAAGGAACCGAGATCTCATCACGATCCAAGCATACTCTTAGACGCTACCATCTTTTAGAGAGATGGATAGCAGGAGTAACGTTCGGTTGGACCGAGTCAGCTCCGCAGAAAACATAGCAGATCCACATGCTAAGCCCATGTCGCAAGTTGCCCATACTCACCATCTGAATAAGAGGTTCGAGGTCAATGGGTGATTGGCTTTAGGTCAAGTGGGAGATTGTTAGCATAGGTGACCAGAAAGCCAATAGGTTTTTGGCGATTTGTAACCTATCTGGCTGTATCTTGGATCTGGCGAGAGGTGATCATTCTGTAAGAGATGATCATTATAAGCCTTGTCCAGTGCAGTCAGAATGTGTAGCTGAGGACGGTGGATTCCAAGAAGAGGATCCGTCCCCTGTCAGTATATGACAGAGGTATCTCCTATGCACTCGGAGAGACACGTACATGTTGTTTGAAGCTGTGGCCACAGTGGTTTGGTCGAACAGGGAATGGTTTCCTGTGTCGATGCAATGAAGCATACGTGGTCTCGAGTATTAAGCATAGATGCCTAGTCAAGGATGGGGAACCGACGCCCAATTCCATACCCTAGACTAAGGCCGGGAGACGGTAGACGGAAGGATCGTACCCGTACGGAATCGGCGCCTAAATGTTCACGCCAATTCACCTAGTCTCTAGTGCCATAGACCGTTGCTAGACGGCCACCCATGGTAACGGGCCCTTGTGGGACACGGGCCCAAGTCTAGCTGAGGGTGAACCTAAAGGGTCACACACAAATCACTGAGGAGGTTGAGAGATCGACTTGGAGTCAATCTCGAAGGATAAAAATAAGTAATTGGATTACTTAAGGGAAAGTCCATTGGATGGACGGGCCGATATTGTATCGGGCTTTCGTTTAATCGGTAAATTGGATTTTCGATTAAATATGGAAAGTTGAGATGTTGAGACGTTGGATCTTTTTAATTGGATTAAAAGATCAACGGGAATAATTTAAGTGGACATTAAATTGGATTTAATATTGGGTTCGTCGTAATTGGATTACGATAAAACCCGGTCAGTTAAATTATATCCGAGAGGAGAAATAATTCCTAATTTGGAATAGGAAGAAGTTGGACTTCTTCCCTTAATTAAACATGGCCGACATGCTCCCTTGGAGGAAGCAAAATCAGCCATGTTGCATGCTAGGTGGTATGTTGACTTGTCTGTTTTGGAAAGAGACAAATCAACTCCAATCAAGCTCTTCCCTTTTGGCATGATTTGATCATACAGAAATGTTGGTAGGCTTGATTGAAGAATTGATGGTGATTGATTGCAATGAATCTAGACATCCTTGGATGAACCTAGACACATTCCAATAATCACATTAATTATGTATATATATTAGAATATACAACACCAAGCATAAGTGATTCATTATTCATCTTTTTCTAGGAAAAAGAGAAGACAACAAAATCCTCTCCTCTCTCTCAAAATTTCGTGCTCCCTCCCTCTCTTACACTTGTGTTCTTCACTTGATTTTGAATCAAAGAAGAAGAACAAAGTAAGTTTAAGAGAACACTAATTCATAGTGTTCTTCTCTTAAACGATTCCTTCCTAAACCCGTTCTTTTTCTAGCAAGAAGAACGTGTGTTTCTTCTGGTGTGGTGTGGATCACCTTTGGAGAATCCATACGTTTGGATTTCGTGAGCATTCCGGAGAAGGAACAACGCTAGTAGCCGGAGCACACGCTAAACAATCAAAGGTAACGGTTTTATTACGCTTTGATTGATTTCATTTTGTATATCTATGCCCTAGTGGTGTTTAAATATATGTTTTAATATTTTACACATCCTACATCGAACGCCCGGCTTGAGCACCCAAGGGTACACCCCTTTGGGATTCGCGTATTTTGAATTTGATTTAAATTTACGCAGAGGGACCTTACTCGTATGGTACACTTTTGGCGTTACTCCACCCCGTTCCACTCGGATTTGCATGTTTGAAACACTGGTGCTATTTTTTTGATCTTATGGTTTTACATGGACGCAGCGGAATGCTGCGAAGTATCGGGGGGTACATTTCTCGGCCGACGGCGTTATCATTGAGGTTCAACGCCACCTTCGGACACTGTATGCAGCACGGGTTATGACGAGCACACAGTGGAAGGGTGATCTGCACCGAGCTTTGGCTATGGGGTTCATATTCAGGCCGACAGGACCTCAGGCCCACAGAGTGGTGCGTTGGCGTACCCCCTCTCCGGCTTGGTTTTAACTCAGACGGGTCTTCCTTTGGGAACCAGGGCAGCAGGGCGGCAGGCATTATTCGGGACGCAACCGGACAGGTGCGCCTCGCATATCAGTATGCATTGGGCACTACAACTAGTGTGATTGCAGAGCTTACTGCTGTCTGGGGTGGTTTGGAGCTTGCATTGGCGCATGGCCTGGCCCCCTTAGTGGTTGAGGTGGATGCAACGACAGTAATCCAGCTTTTACAGTCTCGGGCTTCAGGGAAATGGGAGATACAACACTTGCTCATGCGTATCATACAGATCCAACAGGTGCTAGGCTCGGATGTCCGACACATCTTTCGGGAGGCGAATGGGGCGGCTGATCATTTGCGAAGGAAGCCGCCGGACCTGCAGGTGACTAGGGTGTTGCATCAGGGTGAATATTACGGGAGTATTACGCGGCATTGTCAGACTTGATAGACTGGGCACCCCCTACCTGCGTAGAGGGTAAGAGTAGACTGTATTTGGACAGGGGTACTGGATCGGCACAGAGGAGAGATGGGCACGGCAGGAGTGGAGGTATGTCACGACGACTGGTTGCTAGTTTAGGATCTTTTTTCTTTGCTAGGATAGCCTTTGTATTGTAAAGGAGTAAGTACTCCTTGTTTACTGCTTTTACAATAGGATAGATTCTGACTTGTAAAGGGAGTAGTACTCCTCGTTTACTGCTTTCAACATTGTACAAAAAATTGAATTTTTTTTGGTAATAAACAGGTAGGGGTCCGCCAAACCCCCCGCCTAGGCACAGGCGGCTTTTCCAAAAAAAAAAAAAAATATTGACAGAGAACAATTAAGAAATTGTATTTGTACGTGAGCAATACATTAATGTCAAACGTGGTAATAATTAACTATTAAAAACCAGCGATGATTTATTGTTCGAGTAGTGAGGTTGAGATCCTACAATCAAGAGGTTATGGGTTCAAGTACTATGATTGTAGGGTATTGTTTAGTTTATAGGATGTTTGTATTATTCTTTTGATTGATTTAATGTTGGTGTTGGCAATTTAAAAAATGTTGTTTATACTATGGACTGAATATTTGTAATAGCAGTTTGATTGCTTTAGAAACATATTGTATTTTCAAATTAATAATTCATCGTTCATTATTTAAAAAAAAAAAACTATTAAAGACCAAAAAAAGAAGCTAGAATAATTAATTATTAAATTTAGATTTCTATCTACCTAAGTTCATTCCCATGAACTATGATCTTCCGACCTCGGTTGTATCTACTAAATATATTACAGTGCATTTAATTTTATTACAATGGGTACCTACCATAAATATAAACATATGGAAATTGTTTTTCTTTGACCAAGAAACATAAGATTAATGGGAAAAAATAAAAATAAAATGAGTGATGAAGAAAAAGGTTTTGTCAATTGTCAATGTTGCCGACCAAAGTTCAAATTCGTCCTGCTCCAACATTAGATTTGATTTTCTATTTCAATTTTTCGTACGTTTTATATTTCATTTAATATATACATAAAATATGAAAGTATAAAAATTATATTATTAATTTTACTTCAAAAAAAATACACATACTGTATATATTAAATAAAATAAAATTAATAATAAGAATTTGAATGAAACTCATTTCGACCAAATCAGATCAAGACGTGACCAAACACAATGGGTTTAAAAATCATGGCAAATTAATGCCGTCAACTACGATCAAAAAAATCGATGCGAAAATATAAGGTTTGATCAAAGTTAATCAAACAATCGTCATGAATTTTACCTAAACTCAAACATTGGTCATAGTTTTTAGTTGTAGCTAATATTTTGCAATCGTTTGTAGAAACAACCGGTTAATAATTGTTTGGGCAATTGTATTAGTAGTCACAATTTATTTTATTTTTAACCATGATAATTATCATAATAAAAAATATATATACACATACTGCGTTTATATTAAATGAAACAAATCGACCAAATCAGTAGATCAGAACAACAAATAATAAAAAGAAATATTATTAATATTTTGATCAGACTTGCAGCAACATCAATAATAAAAAAAGATGAAATTAATGTCAGATTGGCCTACCAATAAAACGCCGGTCATTTGCGTTCACAAAACATTGACTATTTAAGGGAAGGAAGTTTAATTATGTCTTATTTATATATATACTATGTGGCACGTTGTTCCTATGTGTACAAAATAAATAATCTTTCACATTTTAAAATATATTATAAATAAGAGTAAAATATATAAATCAATACATTATGTACGTTAAAAGAAAGAAAGAAAAGAAACTAATTTGTAAAAGTTAAAAAGTTGAATAAATTAGTTATGTTATCGATAGAAGGGCATATTTAGCATCACAAAAAATTGATACGACGTTATCATTAATCATCGTTGGTGAGTATGAAAGTTATTTTCATTTTATATAAGTCGTTGTTTGACAAGAACATATTGTTTAAGGTTAGTTAATTATACACATGTTTTAGGTTGTTTTCTTGGACTTAAATGTGTATCATGATTAGTTTAAATACTATGTATATCTCATGTTGAGAGAGACACAACTATATATTAAATATTTATGCATTTAATAATTAATGTGTATGCGATGGGGAGTGTTAGTTTTTGACCTTCCGACTCAATTGACTATATATATACCTACAAATTTGAATTGGGATCAAATGTTAGGTGCTAACAAACAATCATTTATTTCAATTTTCTTTTATGGGTCCGAGAAAATAATATCATATATTAATTATTTGTGTTTCTGATTAAACGGGCGTCTTGGTGGAATTTATTTAAAATGTATTATAGATCTGTACATATTGTAATGAATGAATGAGTTAGATAGTGCGGAAAATTGTGTATTACAAAGTCGAGGCAAGAGTTAGACTCTTTATCTTTAAGACAATTATTGCCCCGCTCTGGTGCTCACGGAATTGGCAATTTGTCTCCCAAGATACAACGACTTTATATCTCAAAGTAGCAGCACTGCAAACTTTGAGAAACGGCGAACCAAATGATATCTTGAAACTCTCAATTGCTAAACTCTAAAATGCTTTGTATGCTTAAGAATGCTATGAATAGTTGAATGCTTGAATAATGCCATGAAATGAAAATGGGAGATCTATTTTATAGGAGTTGGAAAAGTGTTTCGTATGGATATGTCCAATCAGAAAAGATGCCTTTGAAAAGTTATGACCTTTCAACCGAATGGATGCATCATTTCACCCAAAGGACATATCATTTAACTCAAATGGATGCATCCTTTAATCCAAAGGACATACCATTTAACTCAAATGGATGCATCCTTTTATCCAAAGGACATACCATTTCACACAAATGGACACGTCATTTCATCCAAAGGGTTTCACCCAATGGACATATCATTTTCAACCAAAGGATACACCCATTAGGTTGATCAGACACGACCGGATGATGATTGGGGCCCATCAACCATCATCTACGTGTCACGAGCTGTCACAAGCTATCACTGAGTCCGTTTATGTGTCACACATCGTAACCAATCACTTGTCACGATTTATCCTTTAATTTATCATTCACCATTTTCCAACAATCCCCCACATGAATGAAAATTAATGCATATGAGCATGCAGACACTCAAGAGAGTTTCAACCGAGAAATCATTGCATCAGGATAGGTAGTTGGTGGCTTTGAACCTTCCTTAGGAGAATACCATCGGATTTACTTGGCTAATCAGTGAACATGATGTCTTGAACTGTTCAGCCGTTGGTGTAAACCAAGACAATGGTACCCCCCACAATGCCTTCTCTAATATCTTTGGTTCTCACGGTTGAGTCCGTTTTGGCCCTGGACTCCATCTTGGGATTCATAAGTGTGTTTTACATTTGAAGCGGCCCGTCTTCACACTTATATAGGTGATCTCCTATAATGTCCTTGACTTAGAATAGGAATCATTAAAAGCTTATAGCTTAACCTCTACCCTTTACTGATAGCACTTTTGTCATAGGAATGGGAAGGAGTAAAACTCCAAGTGCTTTCCACAATCTTTATAACTTAGTTTGTCCCATTGAACCAAGATCTTGGATCTCCAGTCAACAAGGTTGGGTTACCGCTTATAAAGATTTAATTGGCGGGTTTTAATCCCATTCCCCTCGACGAACAGTATACTTGATCTCGAGAAAGGCCTTTCGTTAATGGATCCGCTAAATATCCTTTGACTTTATATAGTCAATAGATATGATCCATTAGAGATCAACTGTCTTATGGTATTATGTCTTCGACGTATATGTCTAGACTTACCATTATACATACTGCTTTGTGCCCTTCCAATAGCCGACTGACTATCACAATGTATCACAATTGCAGTCACTGGTTTAGTCCAACAAGGAATGTCCTCCAAGAAATTACGAAGCCATTCCGCTTCTTCTCCAGCTTTATCTAAAGCGATAAACTCAGATTCCATTGTGGAACGAGCTATACACGTTTTGTTTTGAGGACTTCCAAGACACTGCACCACCTCCAATGGTGAATACATAGCCACTTGTGGACTTAGTATCTTTAGTATCGGATATCCAATTGGCATCACTATATCCTTCCAACACCGCTGGATATCTCGTATAATGTAGCCCATAGTTGGAAAGTGTATTTTAGGTATCGAAGGACCCTAATTAACCCCTTCCAATGACCTTTGTTAGGGTTACTCGTAAATCTACTCAGTTTGTTTACTGAGTGCGCAATATCAGGACGAGTGCAATTCATGATATATATCAAACTACCAATTATTCTTGAGTATTCAACTTGACATTCGGGTTCACCTTTGTTCTTGGCTAAGTGTAGACTTAGATCTACAGGAGTCTTAGCAGGTGGACCGTCGTAAGCCTTGAACTTTCTAAGCACAGTCTCTATAATAATGAGACTGTGATAAGACCAGTCCGTCAGACGTTTTAGAGATCTTAATCCCTAGTATCACGTCTGCTAAACCCATGTCTTTCATATCAAAATATTTTGTTAACATTCCTTTGGTAGTCAAAATGACGTCACGACTACTTCCCATTATCAACATGTCATCTACATATAGACATACTATGATAAAGGAGTTGTGAGTGCTTTTCACATATACACATTTATCACACTCGTTGATTTTGAAACCATTTGACAACATCGTTTGGTCAAATTTTTCATGCCATTGCTTAGGAGCTTGTTTAAGCCCATACAATGATTTGACGAGTCTACAGACCTTCTTCTCTTGGCCAGGAACGACAAACCCTTCAGGTTTGTTCCATGTAGATCTCTTCATCTAATTCGCCATTCAAGAATGCCGTTTTAACATCCATTTGATGTATTTCCAAATCATACAGGAATTGACGTCAATTCTAGTAACTGGTGAATATGTATCAAAGAAGTCAATGCCTTCTTTTTGTTTGAATCCTTTAGCTACCAACCTTGCTTTGTATTTATCTATAGATCCATCAGCCTTGTACTTCCTTTTCAGAATCCATTTACATCCTAACGGTTTGCAACCAGGAGGGAGATCCACCAACTCCCAAGTATGGTTTTGCATAATGGATTCAATTTCATTGTTGATAGCCTCTTTCCAGAATGGTGCTTCTGGACTTGACAATGCCTCATTGATTGTCTTTGGTTCATTTTCTAAACAAATAAGTTAAAAAAATCGGGACCAAATGATTTTGGCTATTTTAGCCCTCTTTGCTGCGTCTAGGTTTCTTCATCCTTT
Organism: Sesamum alatum; assembly: GCA_034509735.1. NCBI lineage: Eukaryota > Viridiplantae > Streptophyta > Magnoliopsida > Lamiales > Pedaliaceae > Sesamum > Sesamum alatum. The sequence goes on from JACGWO010000003.1 coordinate 50,363,522, forward strand.
TGAAGATCACCATTTGCATCTTCATAGGTTCTTTTCCTAGAACTCTCTTCTTCTTTCCTCTCATTGCAAGGAAAGATATTTTCAAAACACAGCATTCCTTGATTCAATGATTGTATTTTCATGTATATCAAGGATCGTTGACTTGTGCACTAGAAAAGCGATATGCACTACTGTTATTTGCATATCCAATGAATATGCAATCAACGGTCTTTGGGCCTATTTTTACTTGTTTAGGCTTTGGTACTTCTACCTTAGCCAAGCACCCCCACACTTTAAGATACTTGTAGGAAGGTTTTATGACCTTTCCAAAGTTCATAAGGAGTTTCATTTCTATCTCTGTGTGGTACTTTATTAAGAATGTGATTTGCTGAAAGAATCGCTTCCCCCCACAGGTTTTGGGGTAAGCCTGAACTTATCAACATAGCATTCATCATTTCTTTGAGAGTACGATTCTTTCTTTCAGCAACGCCATTCGATTGAGGTGAATAAGGAGCAGTAGTCTGATGAATTATGCCAAATTCTGAACAAAATTCATCAAATGGAGCTCCATATTCGCCACCTCTATCATTGCGTATGGCTTTTTATAGTTCTGCTAAGTTGATTTTCAACCTCATTCTTATAAAGTTTAAAGGCCTCCAACGCCTCATCTTTACTTCTCAACAAGTATACATAACAGTATCTTGTGCAATCATCAATAAAAGTAATAAAATACTTTTTCCCACCTCTAGTTTGCAACAAACTTTAAATCACATATATCAGTGTGAATTAATTCTAGAGGTGATGTCTTTCTTTCGACAGATGGAAATGGCACCTTGGTCATTTTCGCTTCAACACAAATTTCACATTTGTGTTCAGTATTTATTGCAAACGAAGGCAATAAATTCAAAACTTACTAATCTTCGTAGAGTGTTAAAATTAACATGTCCTAATCTGACATGCCATAAGTCACAACACTCAATCAAGTAAGTAGAAGCCGTAATTTTATTGCTTTCAAAATTACGCATTACAGTCATTACATTCATCTTGAACAACCCATTCTCGGCATAAATCCTTTTCCTATAAACTGGTCGTTCTTTGTAAGTACAAATTTGTTGGACTCAAACACTACTCTAAACCCACTCTTCACTAATAGTGATCCAGACACTAAGTTCTTTCGGATGTCTGGAACGTGCAGCACATCGATCAGAGTGAGTTCCTTTCCTGAGGTCATCTTTAGTACCACCTTGCCGAGCCCAACAATGTCGGAAGTCATTGCATTTCCCATAAACAACTTCCTCCCATTGACTGGTGTGTAAGTGGAGAACATACTCTTGTCAGAGCAAAATATGGCGGGTAGCGCCAGTATCAATCCACCACTCTCTCGGGTTATCTACCAAAATTGGCTTCAAACACCATGGCCGAGAGGCTAAGTTCTCCCAAATCTATAGGTACAGACTTGACCTCAGAAACATGCGCTTGATTTCTCTTAGGGAGTCGACAATCCTTAGCCATATGATTAGGTTTGCCACAGTTGTAGCAATTTCCTTTTATCATTTTGGCCTTCCCCCTTTTTCGACTTATAATCAGCGCGCTTTCGTTTGTTGCTAGCATTTCCATTTGATTCCATCAAATTTGCCTTGGCCTCAATTGGTAGCCTTTTAGATTTGACTTCAGACAATCGATTGTCTTCTTCTATCCTCAGTCTGACAATCAAATCCTCAAGCCCCATTTCCTTCCGCTTGTGCTTGCAAGTAATTTTTGAATTCCTTCCATAACGGAGGTAGCTTTTTCAATCATAGCAGCTACTTGGAAGGATTCACTGAGCCTCATTCCTTCCGCATGTAGATCATGCAAGATCATTTGGAATTCTTGGACTTGGCTCATTACCGTTTTGGAATCCACCATTTTGAATTCCAAGAACTTGCCGACTATGAATTTCTTCAAGCCGGCATCCTCCGTTCGGTATTTCTTTTCCAAGGATTCCCAAAGGGTTTTTGCAGTCTTGGCTGAGCTATACACGTTGTATAAATTATCGCTCAAGCCATTGAGGATATAATTTCTGCATAGAAAATCCCCATGACCCCATGCATCAAAAGCAACCCTTTGTTGGGTATCATTCTCCCCCTCAGAAACAACGGGGGCTTCCTCACTTAAGAACCTTGCTAGGTTCAACGTAGTGAGATAGAACAACATCTTTTGATGCCATCTCTTAAAGTCATTACCTGAGAATTTCTCCGGTCTTTCTCCTTGGGCAGCAATCGGTTGTGGCACATGTGGTTGGACAACCATAGTAGCCGGATTAGCAGCAGCAAATCCAGTTGCCATAGCTGGATTGGTAGCAGCAGACTCACTCGCCATAATACACAATGACAAATAATTGTCTTAAACTTGTAATGAATGAATGAGTTAGATAGTGCGGAAAATTGTGTATTACAAAGTCGAGGCAAGAGTTAGACTCTTTATCTTTAAGACAATTATTGCCCCGCTCTGGTGCTCACGGGAATTGGCAATTTGTCTCCCAAGATACAACGACTTTATATCTCAAAGTAGCAGCACTGCAAACTTTGAGAAACGGCGAACCAAATGATATCTTGAAACTCTCTTGCTAAACTCTAAAATGCTTTGTATGCTTAAGAATGCTATGAATAGTTGAATGCTTGAATAATGCCATGAAATGAAATGGGAGATCTATTTTATAGGAGTTGGAAAAGTGTTTCGTATGGATATGTCCAATCAGAAAAGATGCCTTTGAAAAGTTATGACCTTTCAACCGAATGGATGCATCATTTCACCCAAAGGACATATCATTTAACTCAAATGGATGCATCCTTTAATCCAAAGGACATACCATTTAACTCAAATGGATGCATCCTTTTATCCAAAGGACATACCATTTCACACAAATGGACACGTCATTTCATCCAAAGGGTTTCACCCAATGGACATATCATTTCAACCAAAGGATACACCCATTAGGTTGATCAAAACACGACCGGATGATGATTGGGGCCCATCAACCATCATCTACGTGTCACGAGCTGTCACAAGCTATCACGAGTCCGTTATGTGTCACACATCGTAACCAATCACTTGTCACGATTTATCCTTTAATTTATCATTCACCATTTTCCAACACATATTATATATTAATTTTTTATGGATCCAAAAAATAATAATATATGTTGTTACGAGAAAATAATATCATATGCTGATTATTTGTTTCTGATTAAGTGGACGTTTGGTGAAATATTTATTTAAAGTATCTTATATATCTGTGTATATATATATTTTCAGTTTTTTTATGGGTCCGAGAAAATAATATAATATGTTGATTATTTGTTTCTAATTAAGCAGGCGTTTGGTGGAATTTATTTAAAATATCTTATATATTTGTATGTTTTATAAGGTGTTTTTAGAATTTATAATACAAATTTTATTTTAAAAATAAGTTCCGAGAGTGTTTAAATAGAATAAGATCGTAAAATTTACAAGATGTCATTAATAATATTTTTGTTATTAATGTAAATAATACTGAAGCAGCTTGCTGAAATTTTAAGAATAAATTTGGAACTCCCTCCTCTTTTGTAAATTATCTCATTAGTTCATTATATATATATTTTTAAGTTTACAACCTTATTTTAAAACAAAAAACAAAAAATTGAAGATTTTACAAGATAAAATTGTTGTCCCATAACTCAAGCTTTGTATACTTTTAATCCCATTAACTGCTTATGAGATATTCTCGATAATAGTCCAATAACTTTAACAAATTCTCACTTTCAACTCTCTTACAACAAACTTTCTCTTAAGAAATTGATTGAAAAAAACAAACTTCGGTTCCTTTCATTTTGAAAAGATAATAGCCATGTGACTTTCATGTGATTTTTTATGTCAATTTTCTAATTAATGAAAATTGGCAAGAGAATTGAAAATGAGACGTTATCCAAGTTATGTGAATTCGAAACGTTTGCAAGTTATTGATCAACGAAAAAATTATCGAAATCACCCCCAAAAAGTATTTTATTAAATTAAAAAGGGCAAATAACACTTCGTCCTGTATATTAGGGTCTTTCCACTTTTGATCACATTAATTATGGAATTATCACTTTTGGTCCCGTAACTTTTAAAAAGTAGCACTTTTAGTCCCATGTCACCTTTCCGTTAAATTTTTTAACAAAAAACATCACGTGCTTAGCACGTGGCCATTAGGACCTTCACATTTTTGGTCTCATATGTTATGGAATTCTCACTTTTGGTCCCATATGTTATGAAAATTTCACTTTTACTCCCATAACTTCAAAAAAGTAACACTTTTGATCCCATGCACTTAACGGCCACGTGACACTAGAAAGTGTCATGGAATCGAAAGTACTACTTTCTGAAAATTACAGAACCCCAAAAGTGAGGATCCCGTATCCAATGAGATCAAAAGTGGAAAGACCCTAAATTATGTAATGAAAAATGTTATTTTCCGGATTAAAAATCATAACTGCATCTACTTAATTATGTGGTTTCTTGTTGCGGACTCTTCTAGATGCATCCTCATCAATAAAAGTTAAAATTTTCAAGTACTTTAAATACCAAGAAGAAAAAAACAAATACTACTACCAAATTGGCTGAAATACTATGAAGCAGAAGCATAGATTCCGGACCATAATTATTGTCTTTACCTCAAAAGCAAAACCCAGATGATTGTTTGGGATGAGAAGAGGTTCATTCAGACATAAATTTCTGTGTCCCTTTGCATAACTAAAAGTTGGCCACAATTATTACACAGGCGCCTACTCAGGTTTGGTGACAAAAATGTTACACAAATTATGTAAGAAAAAGTTCTGGTAGTCCATATACTCGGCAAAGTATTCTCGATTTTGCTATGGTTTTAATTGAAGACTTGAAATTGACAAAAATCTTGATTGATTTACCACATGCATGAGATTAATTAGGAATAATTTAGGTAAGTCGAGGTGGAGAATTAATGAGATATATAAGAGCTTAATTCAACTCTACCATGTCGATTGCGATCATCATAAACTAGCATATATATATATATATATTTACATTTCCTATCTAATAATTAAACAAAAAAAGAATAAACAAATACCGAAAACAAAAAAAAAAAAAAAAAGATTGATAAAAATGAAGAACCCTTGATTTTCTTGGTTGCTACCTAGCTAGTTGTTAGCGCCGTTGATCCTTCTACTCGGGCCGGATGCCGGAATTCGCCCTTTAGGCAGCATGCTCATTAGCGAAGGTCCGTACGCTATTCCGAGCTTTCTATTCTTAATTGTAAACGCCTTGTCGACTTCACGTTCTTTCTCCATTTCATTGCAGGGCGTAATTTCAAACGATTTTTCTGTCAAATTCCTCTGATTCTTCTCTTTAGGAGAGAGTTTAATCGGGACAGAACGGGCGGAGGCGAGGTCGAGAATGAGAAGGGTAAGGAAGAGGAGAGTGGAGAAGGTGTGGACGGTTTTGGTGTTGGCCATTGATGTGAGGGAAGGGGTTTGGGAGAAGTATGATTGTGTGATGATTTCTTTGCAAGAAACTCAAGTACAAGATTTGGGTTTGGGACTAGGCTTTTTAGAGAGGTTGGGGGTGGGGTGGGGTGGGGTGGGGTGGGGTGGGGGGTGGGTTGAATTGGGAAAAGGTCAGCGTATGAATGAGAAGAAAGTCGTAGGTGTGAAAAGAGAAACACAGACAAAAAGGTCCAAATTATTGCAACGCAGGAAGGGCGAAAGTCTACGCGCTTGTACCACCCACGCGTTGAGTTTCTGTGTCTTGTTTGGCTGATTGATTTGGGTTCATGATACTTTGTGTGTGTGTGTTTTCTTTTTTTGGTCTCTCCCTATTATTTCCAATTGTGTATCAACTGTTTAAGATATTGCCTCCAAATTTTAAAGGAATCTAAAGAATTTTGATTTTACATTTATATGACATTTGATTAATAAAAAAAAAAAAAAATAGAGAGAGATACTTCGAGATATGTCCGGGGTTTGATAAAATGTTGGGGCAAAAATGTAATTAATAAATTAAAGACAAAGAAAAGTATAAAAAAATTGGGAAAAAATAGTCCGGTACTAGCCAAAACAATATGATGAGGGGTGGCCCCTCACCATAAGTGCGAGGGTTAACTTTATCATGAATGGAGGATCACGCGCGGTGACAGATCGTGGAGGATCACGCGCAATGACAGATCGTGGAGGATCACGCGCAATGACAGATTGTGGCGAATCACACACACATATAAATTATCTCACAGTGTTTTTTGTATAAAAAGTTACATGGCAAACTATGCAATTCGATACTATTATTTGAATTCTTGTGATCCAAGCGTTTTCAAAACATATACGAGTCTTGTTTTCACGTCATAAGTATTGTTAAGCTAAATTATTAGCAAAAGATACTGAATACTAACATATATTGAAATTATGCTAAAATTGCTTAGTTTGATTGTGTATTAGTATTTTAATTGACATTTCTTATTAATTAGCTAAATGAGTATGTAGAATTATAAACTCAAATTGACTTTTTAACTTTTCGAATAAAAGTAAAATTTAAACATGTGACATAAGATATTTAACTATAGATAAAACTTCTCAATAAAAACTTTACATTTACTTATTTTGGTAATAAATTCAGCAATAATGATAAAATTCTAAGGTTATATTTAGGTTCATAGATTTAGATCTGAGAAAGGGATCTGAAAAAATGATTTCAAATGACTCTATATCAAAAGAATTTAAAGTTTATCAGTATTATTCAATAAAATACAGTTCAAAACTAGGATCAAAGTATACGAAATCTCTTGAATTTAAAATCCAAAAAGTTTATTATTCGGAATTGAAATCCATTATTCTAAATTCAATCAATGCAAATATAACTTAAGGGTACAATCATTAATTATCTTCTTGAACAAACGATCATTACATTAATAAATAAAATCACGATAAACATTGATGATTGCTTAACACATTAATTAAAGTATTTCAAAAATCAGTTAACAGGAATTGATGCTAAAATATAAGTAAATACTCAAACGTCTGAACACGTTTCAGTATTATATTTTAAAATTTAGTTTCTGAACCAATCTGATTATTCATTTCCACTTTCTGACAATTTTCACTTTTTTTATATTTTCGAAAGCTAAGATTATCTTTTCTTTTTGTGCCATTAATTTTGAGATAATCTTGAACTCATATATTGTGAACTATGTGAAACCCAAAAAAGATAAAAGGAAACAAACCAAACAAAGCCTTAAAACTGTGCAATTTGGAGGTGAGAGGTAATAATTTTCATTGTATGGCACGCGCTGAACAACAGCACGTGTGGAAATAAAGCGGAAAGACGGGGTTGATGACGTCACAACGTGAGTGCGCCGCCACTGAGGAGCGTCCACCTGGAACTTTCTTGGCAATTAATCCACTACGTGACGGTGCATCGTAAATCCAACCAAAGTTGGGGCCTCATTGGCCAAGACTTGCCATCCAAGTCACCTACATTTTTGCTAGCTGTCCCTCTACGTGGTCCGATTTCCTACAGGCCTGTTGGTTTAATATAGACTCTCACATAGTGGATTATGTTTTATCAAAGAATTGAAATATTATTTTTTTATTGACATAAAAAATTGCATTGATAGGTAACTTGTAAGTATTTCTATAGGATGCTGTTTACTTGGCCTGTTAAGAATGGATAACGACCCAAATTCATTCTTAATAAGAGTTTATTTTCATGCATCGCGGCCCACCCTCAATCAAAGGGGCCTGGTATGGACGGTAGTTAACTTATCAGATTTGGGAGGTCTGATAAAGTTATTCAGCCCGACTCATTTTTCTATCATGTATGTTCTCTGACTGTTTTGTCCCAAATTTGTGGAGAAAAAGGAAAAAAGTCTTTTAGTTCACTAACTTTGTCCTCGTTGAATTTTAGTACATTAACTTTGATAATTTTTAATTTTATACACTATGTTGTAAAAATACTTTAATTTGATTCTTCAGTAACCGAATTTTGCTTTATTGATCGGAAAATAACATGGCCGGAGTTGCACGCGTGCGCGTTGTTGCCTTCTTTAGGCTTGTTGTACTCTTTAATCATATATTTTACCACTTACCTTAAAAAAAAAGTAATGAATATCTTTTTGTTTCCAAGTAGTTATCTGATTAGATTCACATGGAATAAGAACTCTTTTCATGAATTAAAAAAAGGGATAATTACACTTCTCTCTCTTGAGGGATAATCGGGGACAGGATGAAGCCCCGCCAAGGTCAACAGGTCCTCCTCCATCAAGGCCTTAGCCTTAAAACCATGATCAAGAAGGCCCGCGGCCTTCACCCTCTCCCTCACCAACTCGAAATTGATAGAAGGCAGATCGTTCAAAGAGGATCGCCAAGTCAAAGGGACCTCTGATTCGGCCTTACAAACGAAGAAAAAATGGTTCTTCCAAGCCCCATAAGAAGAGGGCTTATCGTGAATAAACAACAAGCTTGGGCGAGGAGAGAAATGAAAGAAACACTCCCTCAGGGTAAGTCTTGGGGCAAAGACACCTAAAAAGGTTTCGACCGAAGGTTCTATGTGGTAAAGCTGACAACACAGAAGGAATCCGACCACTAATCTATAGGAGTTGGGGTTTAGCTGACTGGGCGGAATTCCTAGGACAACCAAAAGATCGACGAGAAAAGGATGAAGGGGGAAACGAAGCCCACACACACACTAGGCTGCATAAACAGTCAAGCAACCGGGAGGGGAAGACCCAGGAGATTTATGGTCTTAACTATAGACTTGGCAGACATTTCGGAGGAATAGAGGAAAGTGCGGCGAAGCCATCGGCGGAGATCTCGTTGGCCAAGGAAGAGGAGGCCTCTTTGGAGGAGGAAGCTCTAGTGCGACGGGTCATCTTCCCCCTAGTTTTCTGAGGTAAAGAACGGGTAGTAGGAGGAGGAGATGAAAAGGAAGAACCAGATGATGTCCAATCAGAGGTGGTATAACCACAGTCCATGAACTACACCAACCACACGCCCATCACAGACATGTTCCAAAGGAAAACCAAAGATTCACGCGAAGAAGAAGAAAAAGGAAAGGAGTAGAAGGGTACCTTAAGCGAACGGGGGAGACGAAGGTGCGACTAAAGGAGTAATGCTGAGAAGTTTTTTTTAGCGAGAAATGATGAAAGGAATCCTCAAACTGAGCGCTGATATATATGGCGTATGGAGGAGGTAAAGAGGGAAGGTGAAAAGACACACGTCCGGAGGAGGAAAGGCAGAAGACGAGGCGATCAAACGAGGGAGGGACACGTGCAGAGGACCTACGGTGAAAAGGGCGGTGAACCTATGCAGAGCAATCATTACTGTAGGTGGGGGTAAAAACGAAGAGACGGGGGTTAAAACTAGGAAGACCGCCAAAGGTTTTCAAATCGAAGAGAAAATTTTTTTTTCAAAAGTTCCTTCCCCCCTAATCAAAAGATTACGCGACAAAGAACTTGAGGGACTGATGATGTGGGCAGGAGAGAGGAATACGAAGGAGGATGAACGAGGAGAGGCCACGAGGGAGATCTCAGGGCCTCGAATTGGGACCTCGTATTAATTCAGGGGAAGACCTCGTATTAATTCAGAGGGAGGACACCACGGATCCGATAAGATCCCCGAAAATTCGAGAAAATCCTAAAAAGACAAAGCAAAAGATATCCTATGAGGCATACCCGAGAAGGAAGGCTACGAGGGATCTCTCATGGTTTCGAATTGAGACCTCGTATTAATTCAGGAGGAAGGGCACCATGGATCCGACAAGATCCCCGAAAATTCGAGAAAATCCTAAAAGGATCAAGCAAAAGATACGCTACGAGGGCGTGTGAGTGTATCTCCCTCCCCACCCTCGGGGGCCTGCTTATAAATACTCCCCTCACTGATGATGAAAGGCAAGCCTTTTCTGAGATACAAACTGAGTATAATAAGATCTCACCACATCAGATAGATAACTTGTAAGTACTTCTATAGAATGCCGTTTACTTGGCCTATTAAGGATGGATAGCGACCCAAATTCATTCTTAATAAGAATTTATTTTCATGCATCGCGACCCACCCTCAATCAAAGGGGCCTAGTATGGACGGTAGTTTACTTATCAGATTTGGGAGGTCTAATAAAGTTGTTCAGCCCGACTCATTTTTCTATCATGTATGTTCTCTGACTGTTTTGTCCCAAATTTGTGGAGAAAAAGGAAAAAAGTCTTTTTAGTTCACTAATTTTGTCCTCGTTGAATTTTAGTACATTAACTTTGATAATTTTTAATTTTATACACTATGTTGTAAAAATACATTAATTTGATTCTTCAGTAACCGAATTTTGCTTTATTGATCGGAAAATAACATGGCCGGAGTTGCACGCGTGCGCGTTGTTGCCTTCTTTGGGCTTGTTGTACTATTTAATCATATATTTTACCACTTACCTTAAAAAAAAAGTAATGAATATCTTTTTGTTTCCAAGTAGTTATCTGATTAGATTCACATGGAATAAGAACTCTTTTCATGAATTAAAAAAAGGGATAATTACACCTTTCTCTCTTGAAGTTTTGTGTAGTTACACATAAATTTTATGTGGTTTGAAAAATTAAACTTAGTATTTTTAATTATAAAAGATGTCAAGACCCCCTAACAAAAATAATCAATTTACTTTTTTACCCATAAATATGTGGCTAAAAAAAACTAGAAAAGAACATGAAAATTTGAAAGAAGACAAAATTGGCGCCCTTTATGTGTAGATGTCAAGACCCCCTAATTACAAAATTGTAGCTTTAGACTAAAACAACAAAATTATAGAGAATGTTTTTTGCTATTATTAAAGGGTTAAGTACACTTACACCCCCTCTGAGAATGTATAATTACACTTTCTCCCAAAAAAGTTTTGAAATTACAGTTACACCCCCTTCGAAAATTCTCTGTTTACACCTGACCCCCATCCGTTAGAGTTTGGACGAAAAATGTTCACATCAACAAAATTAATTACACAAATTTTTAATTTTTCCCATCATTTAACATTCTCATGTATATTTTTGTACTTATAAGAGAACAAGTGTAACGTATATGTATGGAGTGAGGCCAATATTATTATATTTTTTCCTTATAAGTACAAAATTATTGCACGAGAATGTTAAATGAGAGGTAAAATCGAAAATTTATATAATTATTTTTGTTGAAATGAATATTTTCCGCCCAAACTTTAACGAATGGAGGTCAGGTGTAAACAAAAAATTTTCAGAAGGGTGTAATGTAATTTCAAAACTTCTTTGGGGGAAAGTGTAATTATGCATTTTCAGAGGGGGTCTAAATGTAATTAACCCATTATTAAAATATCACAAGGGATGTAAATACTATATTTATATTATCATAGTGATATGTTTGTATGATTAAGTTATTAAAATATATATTTCCTAAAATATTTAGTTAAATTACATAATATAATGTATATATACAGTTTTATAGTGTATAAATATGTCCAAAATAAAAACAAATAGTGTATATCTATGTTAAAAGCTAAACGTATTTTGACCAATCTAATTTATTTATTAATTGATAATTAATTTAATATAATAATACTTTAAATATATTAATTATATTACACTATTTACTCTTATGATTTAATTTAATTATAAGAACAAAATCACATGTATAAGTGTGTGAAATGTATAAGGGTAGTTTGATAAAAAAAATCTATTTATTTGACTTACACTAAGTCAACCAAGAGCAAAAATGGATTTTCACTCAATTTTTCTGCAGATGTCAGCAAATTTTGTCAATTTTATTTATTGAAGGATCTATTTGTTAGATGAAAATAAAAGTAAGGGTACTAGATGTAATTTTCCAACCACAGGTAGTTTATATGTAATTATACTAAACTTCGAGGGAGGAGAGTGTAATTATTCCTTAAAAAAATTAAAATAAAAAAAGATAAAGTAACATAATTATTTTGTTCCGATAAGATCTGGCGAACTCAATGAAATATGTTTTTATTTTTCTTCAATTGTATAGCAATACACGTCTGATGAATAAAACTAATATATTATATAATTTATTTTGATTTGATCATATTTAAATCTGATTTCTGTCAGTAAAATCTACTTTTAATTAACTTGTCTGGTCTGCAAAATATAAGTCATTTTATTTGTAGAAAATTAAACCAAATTTGGTTAAATCAAGCTCTGCTGCTCTGGCTTGAAGATGACCTCCTTTCACAATTGTCCTGAGCCCCAAATCATTATAGCCGTTGTAATTTGCTTTCAATATAAGTCTATAAATTTAAGGGATAATTACATCGCTCTTTCGAGATTTTATGTAATAATACATTGATCCCCTATGATTTAAAAAATTATATTTAGTATCAATGACGTTTGTTTTTTTAACAAATAGATTCATACCGAACCTCGCAGAATTTGTTGATGAAAAAAAAAAAAAAGATTAAGTTACTGACTTATTGTAGGCCATAAATATTTTCTTCAAATTACCCTTATAAGGTGAAGATATACCTTCCAAAGTGTATTAGTGCATAAAAGATATATAATAGTAGTTGATAAAAAAAAATTATTTAATTTCCAATAAGTAAGTAATTAGTCAATCAAAATTAAATATAAATTTTCAATCATTTTAAATATTTCCAATTCACGTACACTTAAGTTTTATGTTTCCTGAGACGCAAGCTTGTAATAGCTACTGATATTGAAAGAAAAACTAGTGATGTGAGTTCAGAAGTGCATGTTGAATTGCAGGAAGAGCTGCAAGATTTGTATGAAACATAAAATATAAAAATAATAAAAATAAAAAGTGATTGTTCAGTTAGGGCCAACCCAGTCAACTTTTGGAGCCAAGGATGCACCGGCATGTGATCCTTCCACTGCAAAGAGCAGGGCCAACCCAGTCAACTTTTGGAGCCAAGGATGCACCGGCATGTGATCCTTCCACTGCAAAGAGCAAGAGGTTTTCGCTGCTCTGTGAAGCCAACCTAACGCAATACCCTCCACTCTAAGAGCCACGAAGCCCAAACCTTCACTTGAGCTACATAGCCCAACTCCTTGCTTGGAACGGGCAAGCCAATAATTAGCAACCAATGGCTTAGCTAATTGAGACGACTCAACGTTCAATCACTTTGAAGCCCCCGCTTGGGTTACAAGCTTGCGCAACCAAGCTCGGCAAGCATGTGTGGCACGATGCTTTTTTATAAATCTGGTCTAAAGTTGGTTTTCTAGCAATGTGGGATGCGATTAACTTTCTTCGGCCACAATTTAAGAGAAAGAGAATTGGTAATCTTTTATCCCTACTCCTCTGGACTTATAGATTCTTTAAAATTAAAAATGACAGTTACATAATCATTTATGATAATACGAATTTTGGAAAGGATCAACAACACTTGTATCAAATCATAACATGTCGGTTGCCTGGTAAGTTTTTGCACTACAAAAGATCTTAAAAGAGGTAATTGGAATGAGGCATTTCAAAAGTGAGAGTATAACTTTTGTTTTTTTTTTTTTTTTCAGAGAGGCAAAAAGTTTTAGGATGTATTTACCACTTGGGATTGGGTTATACTAAATTATTAGTAGGGTAAACATCATTTTTGGTCCCTAAATTATGTCATTTATCCATTTTTGGTCCCTCATGTATCCTATTCATCAGATTTGGTTCCTCAACTTTAATAATTTCATCAGATTTGGTCCCTCCGTTAATTTTTCTGTTAAAGCTAATGGACTTAAAAAAAAAAAAGATGAATTTGTGCTCAAGGGAGTTTGAACCTGGACCACAAGTTTAACAAAACAAACTTGTTACTACTTTGCCAAATCTGCTACTCAAATTATTACTAACCTGAAATTTTACTTATTACAATTTTTTTTTCTGTAGCAACCCCAAGTTTGTTTCTTGATTTTTAAGCCTCTCAAATTTACAAAACGTTTTTAAAGTTCTGTATTAGCCCCAAACAACAAATCGAATACAAAAATCATAAAAATTCCACAAGACTAATTCTAAAAAATACACAAGTCATGAAAATACCAAACAATGTCATAAAAGTCATAAAAAATACATAAGTCATTCATTAAATACATAAAAACAGTCTTAAAATTTTCTAAACATCAATTACAATATAATTCAAAAATTAATCCATTACACATACTTCACAGCAAAGACAATAATAATTTTTCAGCAAATAAGGTTTATGAAACAACTTGGTCTAATGGTAACAAGATGGTTTTGCTAAACTTGTGACACAAGTTCAAATTCCTTTGGCTACAGATTTGTTTGTGTTTTTTTTTTTTTTTTTTTTTTTTTTTTTTTTTTAAGTCCGTTAGTTTTAACAGAAAAATTAACGGAGGGACCAAATCTGATGAAATTATTAAAGTTGAGGGACCAAATCTGATGAGTAGGATACATGAGGGACCAAAAGTGGATAAGTGGCATAGTTTAGGGACCAAAAGTGATATTTACCCTTATTAGCACAACCCAACTAATTGTTTATTTGCCTTTTTACAGCCCTGTATAAATAGTCTGGCCCAGAACGGATCTATTAACAGTTGTACTATTTATCTACAACTTTTGGGTTGGATTTTTTAATCTTGCTATGGAGAAACTTTTTGGTCAAATTAAAAAGATCATTTTGCCCCAACTTTTGACTAAATATTACCGTCTTGTCCTCAATTATTTTGTGAGGTACGGTCTGTAATTATCGTGAGGTGAATTCAATATTGATATATGGTAAAAAGATCAATTCAAAGGTGAAGCCACAAGCCCAAAAGACGTTAATAAAAATTCACAGAGGAAGGCCCCATATGAAGGCCCGTCTGCATAGGGGGGGAGGCCCATTCCAGAATCAAGCCCACGATCGAGGGACTCCAAGATGGAGGCCCAGGCTTAGGACGAGACACCCAGCCAAGGGGCCCAAGGCGGAGGCCCAGGATCGTCAGCAGAAGATAAGGGTTGACCCGACGTAACCTCTATCCTTATCCATAGAAGACCCCTTCAACAGACTCCCTACTCTCAAGGATTCCAGGGGTTGCTGAAGCCTGGGAAGGATAGCACGTAGTCCCTCTAGAGTGCTAAAACAACTAGGAGTCTTTCTCAAATGTGACTCTTCTCCTATAAATACCAGCTCGTATGGCTGGCTCAAGTAACATTTTCTAGTGCTCTAATACACGATTTTCATGCTCTCACACTCACACTTTACTTATTTCATATTCTTTAGTCACGAGAATTCACTTCTCTTTCATTACATTTACGTTTATTCTTTCATAATTGTTTACTGACTTGAGCGTTGGAGTGTTAACGCTTTTTTTGCAGGTTCCCGTTTCATAGCTTGCAAAGAATCAACGGCCACTTCGTTCAAGCCCAAGAATGAGCTCTTTCAGCTCATATCAATTGGCGTCATCTGTGGGAACATAGAACTAAAACGTGAGAATCATGGACACTCCCAACAGCGGATCGAACAAGCAGAAGGCCGTGGATGCTCTTGTTGACCCTCAGGCGTTGCAAGTACTGTTAGGAGCCCCCTTGGTTCCCTCCGTTAGGGAGGAGGCTGGACCTGCCGGTCCTTCCGAGCCTCTATCGGATCCTCCGCGAGACAGTACCCCCTCGCATACCTCCTCTAACAAGTTATCCCCAGGACTGATGGCGGCCATCCAGCAGATGATTACGTCCGTTGTATGGGCATAAATGGCAGCGGTCGACACTGCCACTTTGGCCACGAGGGCCCCCGGTGCCTGTCGGGCCGGCGGAAGATCATGAAGCCCTCCCAGGGCAAGGTTTCCTCGGATTGCAGGAGGGGGAACCAGTTCCACCTCCCCAGACGCGAGATGGTCCTCCCCCGCGTTGAGAGATCCAGTTGGAGTACCTGCAGAAAAGCTTGCAAGATGTGCAACATAGGATGATTGAAATCCCGTTGGAGGTGCAAGGCGGCATCCCGTTCAATGAGGAGGTCATGGCGGATGAGCTTCCTCCCAATTGTCGAACACCAGCCATTACAGAGTATGATGGCACCACTGACCCGCAGGATCACCTATCGCGGTTTGAGAACACTGCAGTGCTACATCAATACACGGATGGAATCAAATGTCGGGTCTTTGTGACCTCCTTCGCTCGGGCGGCTCAGTAGTGGTTCAACCAGCTGCCCCCCATTTCGGTGAGGAGTTTTCGAGAGTTTCGCTCGCTGTTCCTCCACCAGTTTGCCAGTAGCAGGAAGCACTACAAGACTTCCCTCAGCCTTTTCACCGTTCGCCAGAAGGATTCCAAATCCTTGAGGGACTACCTACATCTTTTTAATGCTACCGCCCTAAAAGTGCCTACGGTCACGCAGGAGGTCAAGGCAAGCACTTTCTCTCAAGGGCTCTTAGACAGGGATTTCTTCAAATCCCTAGCTAAGAAGCCGACGCTAGATTCTGATAGTCTGCTCGCAAGAATAGCCAAGTACAATAATATGGAGGAGGCCCAAACCTCCAAGAAAGAAGGACGAGGCGAGAAGAGGAATGAGGCACGTGAAGAAGGATCCACCAAGAAGCCCTGCGTTGAAGGGAGGGATAGGAAGCCCCCCTTCCCAAGGGGACCTCCTGTCTATACTCTCCTCAACGCTCCCATCACTCAAGCCCTAATGGCGGTAGAGGGGAAGGGACTGTTGATACGACCTCGAGGAGCGAGGGAAGGGCCAACACAACCCAAGTTAGATAAATTTTGTCGATTCCACAATGACTATGGGCACTCCACGAAAGTGTGCCGACTTCTCAAATATGAGATCGAACGGCTCATTCAGAATGAATACCTCCAAGAATTTGTCTGCAGAGAGAGGTCCCAAGGCATAGGTCCCTACCAGAAAATGGACCAAACCAACGAAAAGCCCTGGCGGGGTCCAGTCCCGAGCCTCCTCAAGCGGAAGGGCATAGACAGGCCTCAGCCGGATCGCCAGAGGACGCGAACCCCCCTTGAAAGGGAGTCATAGGCATGATTGTAGGGGGACCTATAGGGGGGAGACTCTCATAGAGCCCGTAAGGCGTTAGTTCGAGAAGCTGAGGCCACGCCTCACAAAAAAGTTTTGGATGTAAGTGCAAAGACGGGCACGCCCGTCATCCAGTTCGGCCCCATCGAAGGGGTGGGGATCATCCTCCCCCACAACGACACCCTAGTGATCACAGCTACTGTGGCTAACTACAAAGTCAACCGAGTCTTTATAGACTTCGGGAGTTCAGCAGATATCATATATGGAGAAGCATACGACCAGATGCAGTTGGGGCAAACCCCCACGGAGAAAGTTGACACCTCGCTATATGGGTTTGCGGGAGAAATTGTACGCCCCATGGGGGCAATAGCCCTCCCCCTGTCCCTGAGAAAGGAGTCTTTAAGGCGGACCTGCCTAATCAAGTTTTTAGTGGTGGATGCCCCCTCAGCTTACAACATAATTTTGGGGAGGCCCTCCTTAAACTCTTTCCAAGCAATCATCTCCACCTTTCACATGAAGATCAAATTCCCTGTACCGGGAGGGATTGGAGAAGTAGGTGGAGACTAACAACAGTCATGGAGGTGTTACGTGGACGCCGTTCGTAAGGGACAGAAACAGGGTGCTATAGAGCCACCCCTCAAGGAATCTTGCAAAAAGCAGGGGAAGAACCCCTCGGGGGAGAAGAAGGCGGCATGCCCCGAGGCTTCCCCACAAGAAACCTCACCCAGCAAAGAGGATCACTCCAAAGTCCAGCCGGCAGAAGAATTGATGACCATTGAATTATGCCCAGAAAACCCTGGCAAAACTGCAAGAATAGGCTCTCAGCTAGAAGGCACCCGGAAGGAGGACCTGATCCGGTGCCTATAGCGCAATATGGATGTCTTCACTTGGACTCCCCAAGATCTAGAAGGGATAAGCCCTGAAGTCGTAATGCACCACCTCAACATTGATCCTTCCATGAAATCGGTCAAGCAAAGAAGAGGCACTTTGGTAAAAAAAAAAGATAAGATCATACAAGCTGAAATAGAAAGACTGACGGAAGCAAGCTATATACGGGAAATTCAGTTCTCTGAATGGCTCTCCAATGTGGTGCTAGTACCTAAACCCGAGGGAAAGTGAAGAATGTGCGTAGATTTCCGAGACCTTAACAAGGCTTGCCCAAAGGATTTCTACCCACTCACTCGCATCGACCAGCTAATAGACTCTACCTCCGGGTGCGAACTTCTGATCATGATGGGCGTTTCACAAGGATACCATCAGATCCTGCTGGCTCCAGATGATCACAATAGGGTCAGTTTCATTACCTCAGCAGGAACCTTCTACTACGTGGTCATGCCTTTGACTTGAAAAATGCGGGAGCTACATACTAATGCTTGGTGGACAAGATTTTCTGCCCCCAGCTAGGGAGGAACATGGAGGTCTATGTAGACGACATGCTCATCAAGAGCCGAAAGGCAGACGACCATACCGCAAATCTAGAGGAGACGTTCGCCGTCTTTCGAAAATACTGCCTGAAGCTGAACCCCTCCAAGTGCGCCTTCGGGGTACGAGGAGGGCGCTTCCTGGGCTTCATGGTAATTAAGAGGGTTATTGAGGCCAATCCCCTCAAAATCAAGGCCATTTTGGACATGAAGGCTCCCACTAACATCAACGAGGTACATCGCCTCACACGAAGGATAGCGGCACTCAGTCGTTTTTATCGCCAAATAAACGGAATGATGTTTGCCCTTCTTCAAAGTACTGTGAAAAGTCAAGAACTTTGAGTGGGGGGAGGAATGCCACAGAGCCTTTGAAGAACTCAAGCAATACTTGGTCAGCCTTCCTTTGTTGGTCAAACCTTCGCCAAGAGATACCTTATACATCTATTTGGCAGCCACCTCTCAGGCAGTAAGTTCGGTCCTCCTTCGGAAGGAAGGCGGGCAGCAAACGCCCATTTACTACGTAAGCTAGAGAGGATAGCCTTTGCACTGGTAATAACCGCCCGAAGGCTGCGGCCTTACCTCTTATCATATCCAATCGGGGTTCGTACCAACCACCCCCTCAAACAAGTCTTGGGGAGACCAAACACATCCGGCTAATTGATCAAGTGGGCCATCGAGCTCAGCGAATACGACATCTCCTACCTCCCGAAGACGGCCATCAAAGATCAAGCACTAGCTGATTTTGTTTCAGAAAGTACCTCTCCTCTCCCAGACAAAGGGACTTGGCTCCTGCATGTGGACGGGTCCTCCACTGCCTAAGGAAGCGGCGTGGGCGTAGTCATAACCTCCCCAGAGGGGGTAGACTTGGAGTTCACCGTCGAGTTCGGGTTTAAAGCCTCCAACAACAAGGCCGAATACGAAGCTTTGGCTCTGGGCCTGAAAATGGCCTAGGAGGCAGGAGCTAGGCACCTGGTAGCCTATTCTGATTTCCAACTTATCATTAAGCAAATAGAGGGAGTATACGAGGCTAAGGAGGAAAGCATGAAACAGTACCTCTAGAGGGTAGAGGAATGGAAAGCCAAGCTCGATACCTTCTAACTCATCCAAATCCAGAAGGAGGAAAACAACAAAGCAAACTACCTGTCCAAATTGGCTAGCACCATGGAAGATTGTCGAACTGGGCGGATCACAATACATTACCTGCCAAAGCCCGGTCTTTCTCTAGAGATTCAAACTATACTCCCTTGGGGGGAGGGGGGGCTGGATACTGCCTGTCCTGGACTGGCTAAAAGAAGGTCGCCTCCCCACTGACAAATGCAAAGCTGTCTGTTTGAAGAAGCGGATTGTTCGTTTCCTGCTAATAGGAGACACCCTTTACAAAAAGTCTTTCACACATCCTCTTCTAAGATGCTTATCCAAAGAAGGGGGCACATGTCCTCAAAGAGAGTCATGAGGGATGTTGCGGAGCACACATAGGGGTACTAGCCCTAGCCAACAAGGCCCTGAGGGCATGATACTTTTGGCCTACGATGAAACAAGATGCTAAGACTCTGGCAAAACAATGTGAGAAATGTCAAATACATGCCTCCTTGATACACCAGCCTGCCGAACCATTGGCCACACTACTGGCCCCATGCTCTTTCGCGCAATGGGGGATGGACATTGTGGGGTTGTTCCCTATGGCTAGGACAACGAAAGTTCTTGTTAGTAGCCATAGACTGCTTCACAAAATGGGTGGACGCCGAACCTCTCTCCCGCATCACAGAAGGAGAAGTCATGAAGTTCTTATGGAAAAACATCATATACCGCTTCGGGCTCCCCCGGGAGATCATTTCGGACAATGGACGTCAGTTTCAAGGAAACAAAATACAAGAGTGGTGCAAGGGATTACGCATCAAGCAAAGATTAACCTCTGTGGCTCATCCTCAAGCTAATGGTCAAGTAGAGGTCACCAACCGCACCCTCCTACAAGGCATCAAAAGAAGACTCAATAGAGTCGGGGGCAACTAGGCCGAAGAGCTCACCAGTGTGCTATGGGCTTATCAAACTACTCCTAGAAATTCCATGGGTGAAAACCCCTTTTCCCTAATTTATGGGATGGATGTTGTAATACCAGCCCAAGTGGGCATGCCTTCCCATTGAATAATGTGTTATTCGGAAGAATACAACAACAATTTGCTTAGCGAGAACCTTGATCTCATTGAGGAGCTCAGAGAAAAAGCCTTCCTCCGAATGCAAAGATACAAAGCATAATGATCAACGCTTACAACAAACGGGTTAGGCCCCAGGGATTCCATGTTGGCGACTTGGTACTCCGAAAGGTGGAAGCATCAAAACTAGTGGGCAAGCTGGACCCTACCTGGGAAGGACCCTTCAAAGTTAGGGGTATCCTAAGTAACGGAGCATATGAGCTTGAGGACGGGGGCTGACACCCACTCCCTCGACCATGGAATGTACACAATCTTAAGAAATTCTTTACACAAGTCCCTTCAAACGGACCTATTTGGGGGGGGGGGGGGCATCCCCATGCCTTCACTAACGAAAGATCAACCTTATTGACCAATGCAGGCTCCTCACAGAAGGACATCTCCTCATCCCTCCTAAAACCAGGGACCCTTCAAACACTCAAATAAGCCCTGCTCTTTCGCAGACAGTCTATCCCATAAGCCCTGCCACAGTGCAAGCAGTTCACTCAATAAGCCCTGCCACTACGCAGGCAGTCTATCCAATAAGCCGTACCACTACGCAGGCAGTCTACCTCACAAGCCCTGCCAATGCGCAGGCAATAAGCCCTGCCACTGTGCAGGCAGTTTACTTCGCAAATCCTGCCACTGCGCAGGCATTCTACCTCACAAATCCTACCACTGGGCAGGCTCCCTATCTCAACAAAGCCTTACCTTGCTGCAGGCTGACTGTTAAACAAAGCCTACTTCCTTAAAGGCACTCAATCAAGTCCTACTACCTTATGGGCGAGCCTAACGAATCCTGTTGCATCACAAGTACTAAAGTATAGCACGCCTGGGATTCGCAAGCTGTCGCAGGCGAACAAGACTCATTTCCTACCTCAGATATCACATAATTCATCAAACAAGCATCATCTCCTCTCCATGAGTCATCAAAAAGCATACATATGGCGGCTAACCCACACTTATCAGAAAATCCACAAAGACATGCCAGGTGAATGCAGGAAAAGATGCATCATATTAGAATCCCCCAAGCCAAACCGACTTGGGGGGGGGGGGCAGTAGCAGCATTCAAAAAGAAAAAAATAAAAACAACGATAGAAATATAAAAATTGTTTCACCCCCTTGCGTCAGGGGGGCAAGCATAACAAAAAGATTGGGAGAGAGGTACAATCAAACATTCTTCTCCACATACAGGGTCTTCTCAGGCGCCTCCAAGATTTTCAGCTCAAAGGAGCGGGGAACCACATCAGCAGACTCGGCCAAGGGGGCTAGGTTAGTTGCAGAAGGCTCATGGACCAGGGTCTCTCTATCCTCCCCTTCCGGAGCCCGAATCTCCTCCATCACCGTCTCCAGCACATGTTCCAGCTCCTCATCTGAAAAGAATTTCCCAGCCATATCATTCATAAGCCCCAAGATTCCAGACAAAACGGAAGAAAAATGGGCAAGCTTGTTACCTGGATCAAAGGGAGAAGACTCACTCATGGGAGGAGGATGGGCAAAGGGATTCGGGGCCCCCTTCACAACCCCGTCATAGTCCAGGAAGGAGAGATCCGCCCCCTCCGGAGGATAGCCTTGAGCCGCAAACAGTTCCTGGCATGCAGTAAAACCATATTTCAAGAATGGCCCCGCAATCTTGGTCACCTCTCCCTGGAATTCCTCGGACTGCTTATAGTCTAGGAAGCGGTTGTCCCAGTATGACTCCAAGAACTGTTTGCCCTCCTTTTGTGAGGAAATTCCAAGCGAGCCTTGTCGGCCGCCTACTGAAGGGCCTCTGATTGATCTTGGGACAAAGCCAAGAAGTCCTGTTGCAGCTTTTTCCTTTCCTTCTCCGACTGCTGGTACTTCCCCATAATCTCCTTCTTGGCCTCCTTCAGCTTAGCCAGGTCAGAGCCCAGCCGCTCCACACGATTCTCTAGCCGTTTGTGCTATCAGAAGGAGGATGGAGGGTCCCCAAAGGGCGGTTCAACAACTCCCCCACCATGGAAGCCGCCTACAAGAAAAAATTTCAAGTTCAAGATTTCACAAAGATGTGAAAAGCAAAAGCCAACACCAGGGTAGAATATTGTACCTTGGCCAACTGGAGGGCGAAGGCCCCAGCTAGCTCCTCCCTAGGAAGGGAGCCCAACGAACGGCTGTCTACCGAAAGGATCAACCTCCGCAAAAACTCGGTAGCCAACCCGGTCTCTCCTTCCCTCTCCCGTAAAAGGGAATAGTGGGCATACACCCCCCAGTCTGGAACAAAGCGCTGGTGGCAGGGGGAGGAACCCTCAGAAGGAGGAGGAGGGGGTAGGAGCCGTGGTCGACCGAGTGGACACCCGCAAGGAACTTCCCGAAGGGGGACGGCAGGATGAACCTCCCTTCACCCGCTTGGAAGATCCACCATGGGAGGGGGTAGCAACACGCTTCCCTTTTCCATCGCCCGGAGCTGGGGTCCCCTTTAGGGTACGCGTAGCGGAGGGCGTCCCCGCTGGACTCCCATGAACGGATTCCTTGAGCAGCTTGTCGAACATGACTTTATCTGCATAGAAGGAGGAGTATTATATCAGAAAACATGCAAAGCTAGCAAGAAGGAGGAATGAGTTGGGAGTTAACTGATTCAAGGGAACCCTAAACAACTTAGCAACATCTTGGTAAAAGGCAGGGAGGGGAAACCTAAGGCCAGCTCTCAATTGGGCCCAATAAAAACACAAGCAGCAAGGGGGAGCGCTCAGGCGAGCTGTCAAGGGCGGGAACATAAATAGTATAACCTTGGGGGATTCCATAATCCCTCGTCAAACGGGAAACGTCGGAGGCCCTGAAGAAAGAGGCCCTCTCCAAAGGAAGAGGACTTGCCTCCCTCTCTTCCTCCTCTCCTCATCTACATCCTCCGCCTCCGGCGGCTCCTCTTGTTCCTCCTCAGGGGAAGAACCCGCTTCATCGTCTCCCCCAGATGGATTCCCCACCTCCTCCACACTATCATCATCCTCCTCCTTATCCAACAAATGCTTAGGGACGTAGTTAAGGTTTCTCATGATCTACCTCCGGCCGCGGTGGGCTGCGCGACCAAATGCTGCCCCCACGGAAGAGGCGGTGGAGGGATCATCACCTCTAGTCCACTCCCCCATAAACTGTATGGACTCATCGGACGGAGAAAAAGAAGACATTGCTCATGAAAAATTTAAAGAAATGCGAAGAAAGGAAGAAAGGCACTTACAGAGGTAATGGAGGTATAAAATTGTGGTTCTCTCTTGTGAAGACGTGGGAAGACGAAAGAATGAAGGGGACAGACGTAATAACGCGAATGAAGGGGAGTACGTAGGGGGAGATGCAGTTACCTAAGGTTCGTGCAAGAAATCGCCCCTCATTGGGAGGTTACCAAAGCTGGAGAGATAACCGACGTAGGCAGTTATGAGTAACTGCCCTCAGTCCAGGCGCGTGGCGGACACTCGCGTAACCTCGGTGCAGGCCTATGGCCTAGCCTACCTCAAAAGCTGCACCAGTCATCATTGCACGCAGACGCCCAGAGCCTTAGGCGACTGTTTCGCTTTCTTAACCAGGAAGGGAGCTCGTCTAGAGTTTGACAAAGGAGCAAGGAGGCCACACCTCCCTCAGCAACTTCAGAAGGCCTCTACTCTGAGTGGGAACGGTAGTGCACCCTCCCTCTCAGAGTGATGGGGACTGAATGATATATGGTAAAAAGATCAACCCAAAGGTGAAGCCCACAAGCCCAAAAGACGTTATTAAAAGTTCACAAAGAAAGGTCCCATACGAAGGCCCGCCTGCATATGGGGGGAGGCCCATTCCAGACTCAAGCCGACGACCGAAAGAGTCCAAGATAGAGGCCCAGGCTTAGGACGAGACACCCAGCCAAGGGGCCCAAGGTGGAGGCCCAGGATCATTAGCAGAAGACAAGGGTTGACCCGGCCTACCCCCTATCCTTATCCATAGATGACCCCTTCAACAAACTCCCTACTTTCAAGGAGTCCAGGGGCTGCTGAAGTCTGGGAAGGATAACACGTAGTCCCTCTAGTGTCCTAAAACAACTAGGAGTCTTTCTCAAATGTGACTTTTCTCCTATAAATACCAGCTCGGATGGCTGGCTCAAGTAACGTTTTTTAGCGCTCTAATACACGATTTTCATGCTCTCACACTCATGCTTTGCTTATTTCATACTCTTTAGTCATGAGAATTCAATTCTCTTTCATTGCATTTACGTTGATTCTTTCATAACTGTTTACTGACTTAAGCGTCAGAGTGCTAATATTTTTTTTGCATATTCCTGTTTCATAGCTTGCAAAGAATCAAAGTTCACTTCGTTCAAACTCAAGACAAACTCTTTCAACTCACATCAAATATAAAAAAGCAATACAAGAAAAAAAAATTCCATGAATTAAAAATGTTGAACCAGCGTGAAGTGAAGAAATGGTAATTTAGTTTGTATACTCTCCATTGTTAATTCCCAAGAAGTAAACTTCTGTACAAATAAAGATACTACGATGGGTTTTTGGTATTTCAGTACTTGTCCAATGTTTAATCCAATGTAGTAAATCATACAGATGAGAAATTATTAATCCAAAAAATCAATTTCTGTAAAGCAAACAACCTACTATTTGTCTAGGTCCAATTCAAAGCTACATTTAATACAGCTTAGTCCGATCCTGTATTTAATCCCAATACAAAAGTAAACACACCCTTAGGCCCCATTTGGTTCGCGTGATTAGGCATGATAAATAATTTTATCATGCCTAATCATGCATTTGGTTAGTAATATTATGGCCCGATATTAATACTGGGCCGGATCTTATTTATCATAATTTAAAGGAGAATGGATCACACCCACCACCTAGGATCTATAATACCACCAATTAGTATAAGCTGGTATTATTTTTTTTTTCCTGATTTACCCTTCTACACACACTCCCTCTCCACCGTTTCTACTTTCGCTTCTTTCTTTTTTATTTTTGACATTTGTTTTTATGCCAACGATAAGCTTCAATAGACGACTGGACAACTATTTAAATACATGTAAAATTTAAAATAATTTTAATTTTTTAAACTTTGTGTGTTTGTATTTTGAGAATTACTTGTATGACTAAAAATATATTCTAAATTATAAATAATTAAATAATATAAAATTATAAAAAATTGTACTTCTTCCTTTCTTGGAATTTTAAAAAATACTTGAGTTTTATGTAATTACTAAATTGAATAAGTATTTTGAAACTCTACTTCATATAAATATAGAAAAAAAATATTTATAAATTTATTTTATTTTAGCATTTGAATTTCAATAAATAATTTTGGGGTTTTTTTTTAATTTTTTTTAATCATTCACAAGGTACAATATAAAAATATAAAGAATTTTAAAAGATGATACGTTTAACAGTCTTTTTACATTTAATCAAACTTTATAATCCCTTCAACCAAACACCATGTTATATTATCACATAGGATATTTTGTATATAATACCTCAAATCAAACAACATATAATGTAAGAGATGATTAATTATCATTCAATTTTCTATCATATCAAGTTATATTACGCTTAATTTTATCACATGAACCAAACGAGTCCTTAGTCCACTATTTATCCCATCTAAAATTGGGCCTTTTGATATATACACAGGCCCATCAATTTCTAAAGTAAACGTTAAATAAAGTCCGGCCCAATCCTGCATAAAAGATACGGCCTAAAAACTAATTTAATTCTCACAGATTCAAACACTATAAAGTATGGAGAAAATTTTAATGGTGAATTACAATGAACTCCTCCAAATTTTGGTATAATTATAATATTTTTTTATTTTTTGAAAAAGTATAAGTACCTTTATGAGGTTTGTAATCGTCTAACAAATCATTTTCATCCATTTTTGTGGGTGAATAGGCCAAAATATTCTTATGCAAACTGAATTATTTATTTAATTTTTAAAGTTTTCTGGATTCTTTTGGAAACTAAAATGCACAGGAAGTGATTTCTTACATTTTTTAAATAGAGGGGCAATAATATAATTTGCTTCGGCTACTTTTTCTCCAATTTAAAAAGAGAGAACAAGAAAAAATAGACAATTTCAGACATTTAATTAAAAATTACAAACTTCAAAAAGATATTTATAATTTTTACAAAAATAAAAAGATATCCTTAATACACCAAACCTCATAGAAAATCATTGTAATTATACACAATTTTTAAAGATTATTGTATATGAGAATTGGGAAATATATATTTCCGTGTCTGAATTGTAGTAGGCAGGACAAAGGCCACGTCTTCTCCTCTTAACCATCACCCATCCTGAGTGGTATAAGCCATGCAATCCTCCACTTGAAATTCAAAACAAACACATTCCTGTGGTCCAAGAAAACCTAAACCCCCCTTCAGACACACAAATTTTATATATTTCCTTGCAGCCTCATATTTTCTCTTCTTACATCTCCCACCCCGACATATATATACATACTGGTATTCAACACTGCAAATCTGCTTATACTTGTAAGGAAAACAAAGATGGGACTAAGGGCACTTCCCTTATCACCGGCCTCACAAAAGGGCCTTCTTCCTCCCACACACACTAAACACTACTCTCGGTACTCATCAAGTGTAGTAGTAAGAGTAAGTTGTGCCAAGAAAGAGAATAATGGCGAGGAAGAACCAAAGAAGAGGAAGCAATCCCTGTTCTCGAGCGTGACGGAAGCTCTGGATTTCTCGCAGGTTAGATCAGAAAAGGACGCAGAGCTGCTGGAGGAAGCTAGGGAGGCCACCCGGTCCGGAGAGAGGATGTCCAGAGAACAGGTGACTACTACTCGATCGTACTAGGTTTTCTTTCATGTTTTCGAACAGCTACCTTTGATTTCTACATATATATAATATATCAGGGTTGAAACATGCACGTTTTTGTTTGGTTTCTTGGTGCAGTATGGTGCTCTGAGGAGGAAGATTGGAGGGACATACAAGGATTTCTTCAAATCTTATGTTGATGGTACCTCTTTTTCTTCCTACTACGTACTCATATATATATTTGGTTGCTTTCTTTCTAGTATTTTTTTATTCTTCATTCTTGCTCAAGAGCTTAACAACTTAGGGATGATTAATGTTTGTAGAAAATTTTTAAGACATGTTTTTTAGAAGAAAAGATATTGTATTATTTGTAATTATTAAGTTTTATTTCTGGAAAAAATGCAAGCAATCCCTTGTGATTTACAAATGAGCAAATTACCCTATATGAAAAATAAAATATCAATTTACCTTCCTATATTTTTTAAAATGAATCAATTTAGCTCATCATGTTTTTTAAAACAGAGCAATTTACCTCTCTGTCTAGAGAAGTAAATTGCGACAGGAAAGTAAATTACTCTATTTTAAAGAACACGAGGAGGTAAATTATTTTTTCTTTTTCTATATGAGAGTAATTTGCTCATTTACAATATGACAGGGAGGTAAATTCTATTAAACCCCTTTATTTCTTAACTAACACTTTTTATCACATCCACTCTTGTTAATAATTTTTAAACTTTTATTTTGCATCCAAATAAACACATTGAAAATCAACTTTATTTTATTTTATTTCATCTTATTGCAATAAGATGAAATATCGAGCAATACAACTCCAAAACTTATTAATAAACTAAGAAGGCCAGAAAAATTAGCACATCTTTTGGCCATTTTAGCAAATTTGACTTACTTTTGTGAAATTTTTAAAGTTATCGAAATGGGTTCACACATGATTAAAATTGTCCCTTTGCCGCTTACAGAATTAAAATTACAATTTTCTCATGTCACATTGTTATTTTTAAATTCTTGATTTTTTTCAAAATAAAATAAAAGCAACAATTTTGTGATAGTGGGAAGTACAAATATGAAATATAGAAGTCGTAATATTAATTAAGTGATGATTGAAGTATACATATATGTTTGTGGTGTGTAACAGTGGACGGAGAGTTTGTGGAAGAGGGATGGGTGGACAAGACTTGCAAAGTGTGCAAGAAAGACACAAAAGGAGAGGCTAGACAAGTGGACAAGCTTGGGCGATACGTTCATGTTGCCTGTTTGCAGCAAAAGTCTTCTTCCGGCAACTTCTTTACAAGGCTCTTCTCCGGCTGATTAATCATTGTTAATGTCCAAATAAATACATCAATCACACCTAGTACTCTCTTCTCTTCTGTCTGTCTGCTTTTTGCAATACATTTTTTGAACCATAATTGGTGGCCACAAGTGATCGTCGTTCAAGGGTTAGATATATACTACTCAGACTATGTTTTGGTTGATTTTCTATGTATCATGTGCAAAAAGTTTTATACGCACATACAAATTATGTTGCATGATCAGTATAATATAGGTCAATGGTTCTGAATTTCAGTGTTTTTTCGTACGAGGTTATCGAGTGTAAAGTCTCACTTAATTGGTTGGGGTTGAAATATATGTAGTTCCCAGTCATAATTTGAGGACCCTCAAGTTGATTTTTTTTATTTGATTTGTGTATGAATTTTTAATAATATGGCGTGCATTTTAATTACTTAGATAGAGATTAAATTATTGGCCATACATAAATGTGTCTGTGGTAAGATTATTTAATGTACGTTAGGGGAAAAAAAGATGATTTTTTTGTTGCAGTTAATTATCATGGTTAAAGTAAAAATCCATAACCAATATTAATTAATTATGGTTGCGCAATGGCTACTAGCTAGTTGTTGAGGCCAAAATATTGACGAGAGTTACAAATCATGACAAATGTTTGTTGGGGATATATGAATTCTGAATAGGTTTTGAAATGGAATTTCACTGTCTTTAAAGTGAAATTTGGCCTATAAGGTTGTTATCAATAACAAACTCATTTCTAGGATACGACAAAACCAACCGAGGCTTGTCGAACAGCGATTTCGGAAGCCTCCTTTCAAAAACAATTCAATAAACTAAAATATGAAGTGAACCCAATTCCTTCATAGAAAATTGTGTGGATAATGATCATGCTTTAGTGCCTCTTAATATCTTGACATAATTCTAAATGGGAAAAATGTCGTCCGCTTAAAGCACTAGGAATGCAACTGAGCTCCCACTGACCTGGCGAATATTCCAACTTTAGGACGGCCCAAACCTTGTTAGAACTCAATCTCAAATATCATGGCCTCAAGCCATTTTTTTTGAATTCATATCCAATATTGCTTCTCCATATGTATCGTTACCAATTGATCAGTCAGACCCAGAAAACCATACCTCAAAGGCTGCTCAGTACTCTGGTCGACCAACGGAGGACTGAAATATTGTCAGTGAGAACTGTTGGTACAGATGATGTTTCCGTATACCGTTGAGGTGTCGCCTCACTTGATTCCTCAACGTGCAACTCCTCACGCCGGGTGTCTCTGAAAATCCTATTTCCTTGAGGTAACCTACAAACCTACACAAACTAGACCTCGAGTCAGGTTTGTCTCCCACTAGTCTTTTGACGTATGTAGGCCTACCCCACACTCGTAAATACTTATAGGACGCAGGCTTCTTGTGTTGTATCTAATAAGGCATTTGGGCCACGAACTTAAGAGGCGCCATGTTCAACAACTTGGTTGTCGTCTCGAGAGCATACCCCAAGAAGGACCAAGATAGTTCAGTAAGCCACTTCGAATCATGCCCAACAATGTCCAATTCAATCCTTTTAGGGATATCGTTCAATCACTACAAAAAAAATGCGGTAACAGGAACGGTAAGGCTCGACTGTTCCTGTTACCGTTCCACGTAGGAACGGTTATAGGAACTGTTGTGGAACGGTAAACCGTTGATGACGTAAGAGTCGGTGTAATAGATTCACAAATTAATAGGAACGGCAGGACCGTTCCTATTAGAGTGCCAACCATAGGGTGCCAATTTGTACACCTACGACCGTTCCTAAAGGGGACCTTATATATTTTGGACCTCAATTTGGAACACATGTGTGAAATTTGGAACGGTAGGCGGATCGGGAAAGCTTACCGTTACTGACTGTGTTCCAAAGACCGTGTCAATTTTGGACCGGCTGGGCTACCGTTCCAGCATGTAGTCCGAAAGGAGGCCCTTTTACGCCAAGGGAAAAAATGTGATGCAATTACCGTTCCAAATTACGGTATATAATAAGTGAAGTTGTGTTACAAGGACCGGTCCAAAATGTAATCCAAGTAGGAACGGTACCATTTTCTTGTGCCTGATACCGTTCCTAATATGCTCTAACAGCTATATTACAATGGTAACTTTACCGTTCCTGCTACCTCTACTGAGACCGTTCCTTAAGCTGAAACAACGGCTATATTTTAACGGCTAGTTTTGTGTTCCAAATTGTACTCCAATGACCGTTGCAATGTTTTCTATATATATGTCCCCCTTCTTTGTCATTGTTCTTATACTTACTCTCCAACTCATTTTGTATTTGTAACTCCCCCCTTGATTCTTTATACGAAAAATCGAACATATCATTTACCGAACGCGAATTTTGCATTGATATCGATAGGTGTTTTGATTAGGTAAGTATGCAAAATTCTGTTTTTTTGCATACATATATATATATAATTTACTCTCGTCATTTAATTGTTGTTGTGAATTATATGTAGGTACCAATCATGTTAAGACAGTTGAGAAAATGGATGTATGATCGAGACGTCTTGGGTGTGACGCCGAAGTTTGAGGATGGTGTTACAATATTTTTAGAATGGGCCCAGTCTCAGCGTGCATATATGGACGGGGACAAGATTAAGTGTCCCTGCCGGAAGTGCAAAACGAACGGTTCAAAACACCAGATGAGGTAAATTTTGATTTGTGTACGAAAGGGTTTATGCCAAAGTATTACAATTGGACTTCACATGGTGAGGAGAGGGTGCAGGAATACTTTGAAGCATTGACAGCGCCCCCTGTGCAGCAGCAGCAAACGCCACCCGTTCAGAAGGAGGGTAGTTCGCATTGGGGTGATGCGGCTCAGATGGATTGGGCGCAGAGGATGGTATTCGATGCCGTCGGGCCGTCATTCTCTTCGTACAACCAGGAGGGATCGACTGATGATGGTACTTGGTATTGTCCATCTGATGTGGGTCCTAGTTCATATTACGATTCGGGGCCCTATGATTATGTGTCTGGCTTGTCAGATCGTTTTTTTTATGTAGTTCATGCTGCGGACCAACCTTTGTGGAATGGCTGCACCACCTCTCAGTTGGCGTCAATTGCCTCTTTGGTGAATATCAAGGCCGAAGGGGGTTTTTCCGAGCATACATATGATCGGTTATGCCAGTGGGCTGATACTGTAATGCCCCGCAATTACACTTTCCCCGCCGATTATTACAATACGAAGAAATTGATAAGAGAATTGGGTTTACCAATTCAGAAGATTGATGCTTGCAAAAACGGTTGCATGTTGTACTGGAAGGACGATATCGATTTGAAATCTTGCAAGTTCTGTGGAAACGCTAGGTACAAGCCCACCAGGGACAGAAATCCTAAACGCAAGAAGTCCCCGTTATGCCATTCTTAGGTATCTACGGATTACCCCTCGGCTGCAGAGGTTGTATGCGTCGGAGGTCACAGCAGAGCATATCACTTGGCATGCGAGCCATCAGACGGAGGAAGGATCCATGTGTCATCCGTCGGATGCAGAGGCTTGGAAGCATTTTGACCGGACGTATCCTGATTTTGCAGTTGAGCCGAGGAATGTTAGACTTGGATTTTGCACGGATGGGTTTGC
The DNA here is from genome assembly GCA_034509735.1 of Sesamum alatum. Lineage (NCBI taxonomy): Eukaryota > Viridiplantae > Streptophyta > Magnoliopsida > Lamiales > Pedaliaceae > Sesamum > Sesamum alatum. The sequence goes on from JACGWO010000003.1 coordinate 50,395,719, forward strand.
ACCGCACAGTCAGTATGGTAAAACTTACTCCTGTTGGCCCATGATACTTAGACCGTACAATCTCCCACCGGGAATGTGCATGAAGTCTGAGTATATGTTCCTAACGATGGTGATCCCTGGCCCATCGAATCCCAAACGTCTTATCGATGTCTACTTGGAGCCGTTGATCGAGGAGTTGCAGAATTTATGGCATGTGGGTGTACGTACGCACGATACTACGACAAACCAGGCATTCATGATGCATGTCGCATTGATGTGGACAGTGAACGACCTTCCTGCTTATGGTATGGCGTCTGGATGGAGTACCGCCGGTGTTATAGGATGTCCAGTTTGTATGGAGGACACACGGGCATTCTATTTGCAACACGGTCGGAAGGCATGCTATTTTGACTGCCACAGGCAATTCCTACCACCGGGTCATCCTTATTGTAGGAACAAGAAAGCCTTCACTAAAAATCGAATGGAGAGGAAGGTTGCACGTCCGAGGCTGACTGGAGAACAGATCCGAACCCGTGTCGATGCATTTAGTGTTGCTGTCGAACAACCGTTGAGTGAACCAGAAAGCTACGGCGTCGACCACAAGTGGACGAAGAAAATCATATTCTGGGAGCTTGAATACTGGGGGGCGCATCTGATACGACACAATCTTGATGTCATGCATATTGAGAAGAATGTGTTCGATAATATATTCAATACTGTGATGGACATCAAGGGAAAAACGAAGGACAATCTGAATGCACGGAAGGATCTGAAGATCATATGTAATCGGCCGGAGCTTGAGGTGGACGAAAGGAGACCGAACGTGATGCCCAGGGCGGTATATATACTGACGAAAGAGCAAAAGAAGAAGATATATGAGTGGATTCGTTGTCTTAGGTTTCCTGATGGGTATGCATCTAACTTGGCCCGTTGCGTCGACCTGAAGGAGTTGAGGATGCACGACATGAAGAGCCATGATTGTCATGTTTTCATGCAGAAATTGATTCCGGTTGCTTTCCGTGAAATGCTTCCAGAGCACGTGTGGGGGGCCTTGACGGAAGTCAGCCTTCTATTCCAGATCCTATGCTCAACAACACTAAATGTGGCCAAGGTAAAAGAATTGGAAGATAGTGTAGCTGTCATTATGTGCAACCTCGAGAAAATTTTTCCTCCTTCCTTTTTCGACTCAATGGAGCATCTAATTGTTCACCTTCCATATGAGGCGCGCGTGCCCCGTGCAATACAGGTGGATGTACCCATTTGAAAGGTAATTAAATAATTAATATTATTAATTATATACTTATTATTTGCATTTTAATAAATTGTCATGTGAATAGATTCCTACGCGATTTGAAGAAAAAGGTGAAAAACAAAGCACACGTCGAGGCGTCAATTGTAGAGGCTTATATCGTCGAAGAAACCGGACTTTTCTCCTCGCACTAATTTGAAGAGCACATTCTGTGCAAGCGAAACAGACCCGGTCGGAACAATGATCTCACGAGCAACGACGATCGAATTGTTCGGTCCATTTTCAATTACCCAGGCCGAGCAAGTGGAGCCTCGAAGAAGAGATGGCTGAGTGGGGAGGAACTTCATGCTATCGAGACATACGTCTTGTGTAATTGTGAAGTAGTTGCATCGTACTACGAGTAAGTATCTTATACAAACGTAATTATCTCGTACGAATCATTTCAATTTCAATTACATGTATATTTATAACTATCAGTTTTACTATGACAGATCATTCCTGAATGAACTGTTCGAGCAACACAATTCGGAGGACCCGATAATTGATCAACTAGTGGTGACACAATTCAAGGATTGGTTCAAGGCTCATGTAAGTATCATCGATTTCTTGTAAATGCGATATGCACAATTCAGGAATCCGAAGATGAAGATGAAGATAGCTTTGACGAGGCTGAGTCCGATGAAGAGACTTTTTGAATTTTCCAATTCAAAATTTTCTGTAAATTTTTATCACAGTTATTATTAAAATTGTATTTGATGAATATTTTTTGAATCGACTCAACGGTCAAATTTATCAGGACCTTTCCTATTTGAGGTACAATATTTCAAATATATAACTACAGTTCCTATTTGAGGTACAATATTTCAAATATGGCGGCTAATTAAAAAAAATGAGGAAAATTTGAATTAGGAACGGTACAAATATATAACTACCGTTCCTAATTGAGGTACAATATTTCAAATATGGCGGCTAATTAAAAAAAATGAGGGAAATTTGAATTAGGAACGGTAGGTGAAAACCTACGACCGTTCCTAAATGTAGCCCAATATTTCGTTTTGGTGCCCAATGAAAAATTGGTGGGAAATTCAACTACTGGAACGGTAAGTCTACAAATAACCGTTCCAGATTTTAATAGGAACGGTACATGTGTTAGTGCACTGAAAAGACATCGTTTTTTATAATAGGAACGGTATTGGGAATACTTTGTTTATTAGGTAACCGTTCCTAATTATACACCTCCAACCAATTTGTCCGATATCTCAATATCCGTCAGCCGGATCGACACCATTTTTTAACACGTACAAGGTTATGGATATGAATTAATATCCAACGGTCGGATTTCCAATCAGTAACATGGATTTAAGGATGCATCTATTTTTTGTACGATGAATACTGACCGGATACGATAACTCGAGATCCGCACACCGAAATATTTCAAAACGACATATAATGTATTCTTTTGTGTGTTATATCATATCTAACGGTCTGATTGGAATTTTGACGGTCTGATTATGTCGTGCAGTACAACAATATAGGATGCTAGTTACATCTGTGAAAGACTAACAAACATAAATATACAAAAATAGTTCATATTGTGAACGTGTGTCTATTTTTTGGAAATTATTACAAATTTTTTTAAATCTTTAAACATCCAATTCTATACGTTTATTTAATAAACTAAGTGTTCGAAACGTATTTTTCTGTATTTTATATTTATTATCTAAGAAAATAGCAAAAACATTGTAATACATATAGGAACGGTAAGGTGTCGAAATAGGAACAGTAACTATGTACAGGTAAAGAAAAGACGTCGTTTTCCTCCTTAGGAACGGTACTTGTAGCACTTGAATATTACACGACCGTTCCTAGTAAGTTTATTATAAGCAATATGTAGTAAAACGTCGTCGTTTTAAAAACAAAACGACGTCGTTTTTCTATTTAGGACTGGTCTTAGGAACGGTAAATATTAAATAGTATCGTTCCTAAATCCTGACATAAATACACCCCTTGGCCGATTTTTACCTATTTCTGCCTCTCCCTCTCCCTCTCCCTCTTCCCCATTTCTCCCTCTCCCTCTTCCCCCTCTACCCAATATCTGCCTCTCCACCACCACCACCACCTACCGACGCCAACACCACCACCTACCGACGACACCACCACCACCTACCGACGGCCACAACCACGAGCGTCTCTCCTCCGGCCGCCACCACCAGCGCCTCTGTGCTTCCCCCTCCGGCCGCCCCCCACAGACCCGTCGTCAGTCGCCGCTGCAAGCCGCCGCCATCCCTCCGCCGTCGGAGTAACAAGTAGGGTTTCCAAAAACCCTACTTTTATTTCTCTTTTTTTTATTTTTTATTTTTTCTGAAAATGCATGTAATATTGTGTTGTAATATTTGTAATTTCTTGATATAATTTCTGTAATTTTTGAATACTTAGGGGATTTTCTGTAATTTTTGAATACTTAGGGGATTTTCTATAATTTCTGTTTAGTTAGGGAATTTTCTGTAATTTTCTGGTATTTCTGTAAATTTTCTGTAAATAGTAATATTTTTGGGCTGTAATTGTAATTTTTGATATATGCATTTTTGGGTTTTGTTTGTAATTTCTGTAAATATTGGGCAGTAATTATAAAATTCTGTAAATGTATGGCTGTAATTGTAATTTCTGGAGATATTGGTGTAATTATGCAATTTTCTGTGCAATTATGCAATTAATTTTCTGTGCGATTATGCAATTTATTTTTTAATTTTCTGTAATTATTTCTGAAATTTTTTGTATTTATTCGTGAATTTTCTGTAATTATTAGAAAATTCAGAAAATAATTAGAAATTTAATATATTATTAGAAAATAATGTTTTAAAAAAATCTGGAATTTTAAAATCTGGAATTTTTATAAATATTTAAAATCTGGAAATTTTAAATATTTAAAATCTGGAATTTCAAATATTTAAAATCTGGAATTTTTTATAAATTTGGAAATTTAAAATATTTAAAATCTGTAATTTTTGAATTTTTTAAAAATCTGGTATTTTTAATTTTTTAAAAATCTAGAATTTTTAATTTTTTATAAATCTGGAAATTTAAAATATTTAAAATCTGGAATTTCAAATATTTAAAATCTGGAATTTTTTATAAATCTGGAAATTTAAAATAATTAAAATCTGGAATTTTTTATAAATCTGGAAATTTAAAATATTTAAAATCTGTAATTTCAATTTTTTAAAACTCTGGTATTTTTAATTTTTTAAAAATCTGGAATTTTTAATTTTTTAAAAATCTGCAAATTCAAAATATTTAAAATCTGGAATTTTGAATTTTTTAAAGATCTGTAATTTTTAATTTTTTAAAAATGAGAAATTTTTAATTTTTTAAAGTTCTAGAATTTTTAATTTTTTAAAAAACTGGAATTTTTATTTTTATAATAATCTGGAAATTTTAATTTTTTAATAAATTAAATAATTAAAAATATGATAATTTGAAGGAATTCGTGCAATTTTAGGGTAAAATTATGGTATTTAGTATAAATATGTACAGTTGTAGAATTAGTTTGCGGATATATTAATTGCATTAGAAAATCTTCATTATTGAAATAAATTGATACTTATGTGTGTTTTTTTTAGATAATGTATGGTCGGAATTTTCCACCCCGAGGAGGTGGCCGTGGCCGTGGTTGTGGTCGTGGCCGCGGTTGCAGCGAACCGGTTATACCGCCGGCCACCGTTGCTTCCCAGGATGGAGAAGCAGTTTTTCGACCACCACCACCACCACCGGCAGAGCAGGCACCTGCACCACCTGCGCTGGTAGATCCGGCACCCGCACCACCTGCGCCGGATCAGCAGCCCGGTGCGCCTACTGTTGCGCCGGATCAGCAGGCCGGACCATCTACTACCGCACCGGCGGTCGATCCGGCCCGTCCATGGGCTGCCCCACCACCACCACCCCCATCAGCCCCACCACTCCCACCACCATTCGCGCGCCAGTACATCACACTCGCCGATGCGAGGTACAATTTATGCTTTTAATTTTTTTTTGTAATTTAAATTAATATTTTTATGACATACTAATTATTTTGTAATTTCAGTCGTGATCGGAAGATCCACGAGCGCATGTACGCGGTCGTGCGAGGACACTATCCCCACCCTTGGGGCTGTTTGTTCCAAGTGCCGCTAGAGCACCAGCATTTTTGGTTCGAGAGCTTGAAGGTAACATGAATTAATTTTATTTTTTAAATATTTTAACAATCTAAGTTCAAAAATATATATATATATATATTTTAATACAGATGACGTACTGGTGGGACGCCGACGACGAGTCGATGTTCAAGATCTTCCATGTCTGGGTGGGGAAGTTCTTGAGGAAGAAGTTCGTCCTCGCCAGAAAGTCGCTGCAGAAGCCTCTATGGCTGGCGAATGAGGTGTGGCGGCAGCTCCTCCTGTACTGGGCTTCCCCGGAGTTCCAGAAGGAGTGCGAGAAGAACAAGGCGAACCGGAACGCCAACCCGGCCGCATCCACTACTGTGTACCGCGGGGGATCTGTCTCCGTCGGTATGCACAAGCGGAAAATGGTAAGTTATCTAATGTTATTTCAATTATTTATTACTATTAAATTGAAATTGTAATAATTGTTTGCCATTTCTTTTTACAGGAGGAGCAGCTCGGCCGGCCAGTGAAGCAGATGGAGTTATTCTCCAGATGCTACAAGAAGAAGACCGACGGCGGCGGACTCTTTTGTCGCAGCGGAATATTTCATTTTCGCCCGTGATGCCTCTCAGGTTGCTCACAACCTTCGACCGGCCTTCCTCCATTCAAGTCCTCTCGGTCTCCCGACCATGTGTTTTCGATACTCGCAGCTTACTAGCGCGACATCCGAATGCATCCCTGTGCGGCGCCTCGCGCCCAAGCACTCGCCTATCCGGAATGCCCATGTTCGCAGAGGGTCGCGGCTCTCGCGCCTTGCACGCCCTCATGTCCGGCCCCAACTAGCTAGCTTGCCGTCCTGTATCTTGCCTACAATCTCGGGCCCTGCCGATACTTCTCACAATGACTCGGAGCATCTTCGCCCCGTCTCGGCACTATGGGCCAACTTACGCCCACAACGCCCATCGCACGCACAATAATCACTCAGCGCATTACCGGCGCATGTCTTCGCCATGCCCGTCTCGCATGCCTCGCCCGAGTAGGGCAGCATCATCCGTCCGTGGCCCAACTCTCATGCCAACATCTCGCATCAGTCTCACACGGCATGCCCAACATGCCTCTCTGCCTTTCGGCGTGGCCTCATAACTTGCCCACAGCGCGGCGTCGCCCCACGACTGCGTATCTTGGCCAACGAAGAACCCAATAGCTCATGGCACGAGTAGCTCACGAGGTCTTTCAATGCTTCGCCTCGATAACCCATTCCGCCCGAGAGGTATTGCCTATGCCTTCCCGCAGCCCGCGGGGCATCCTCGCAATCACACGGAGCCTCTCGGGCCGTTGCTTGTCCAACGTGTGCCATCCTGGCCCCACGCCGCCCGTTCGGTTCCCATACCGACCGAGGACTTTAGCCCTCCCTTCGAGGTGCCTAAAGCCGGCCCTTGAGGCCCCCATCATGCCCCAAGGGAATCGCTCATTTAGTGCCTCGCTGCACGGGGGAGACTGGCTGGAGCTCACCACTGCTGTCCCCCTTATAATAGGCTTAAAAATAATTTTCCTTGTTCTAGCAGTAGATATTCAAAGTCCCTGAAATGGCCGAGGAGCGCACCTTTTTCTCAACTCCCTCGTCCGACGTCCGAATCGCGTACCGCTTGAACTATTGCGCTCCCACGTGCCGGGCCGACGTCCCCTTATCGCCCGCACGTCCTCCGCAAGTCACAGCCGACACTCCTAGTTAAAGGACGGCCTGTGACATCCTCCCCCACTCGATCTGTTGACGTCCTCGTCAACACATACACGAAGAATTGAAGTGTATGCAGTGCCTGATACTCCTCCTAGTATCACGCAGCACCAGACCGACTTCTGGCTCTTTTAAGCCTATCTGCGTGAGTGCCTCTGCAGCACAACACGTTGTCTCCACCCCCGATGGCGCCTCATCTGCACCCCATAGTGGCCTGCTCAACACAAGTTGAAGTCCGTGTACTTCATCTACACCCTCTCCCTCAGTTGGTGGTTGGCTCCCCCGAATAGTGTCGCAATGCACCCAATTCGACACAAAAGTGTAAGCTGGAAGTCTGTACCCTCATTTTGCACTCACTTCCTCAGTAGCTGGGTTGCCTCCACAAATAGTGCCTTGATGCACTCCATTTCACATTCACCACAAGCTGGAAGTCTGTGTACGCCTCTACACTCTCTTCCTGAACTGAACACAAGCTGGAAGTCTGTGTACGTCCCTACACTCTCTTCCCAAACTGAACACAAGCTGGAAGTCTGTGTGCGGGCGGCCCTTGACATTCTCCCCCACTTGAGATGGCGACGTCCTTGGCGGCATGGAAGCATGGTACGCTTCGATCAGAGGTAGGAAGGCCTTAAGGTCCGTCACCAGTTCCCAAGTGTTCTCCTCGCTGCTACATCCCCTCCACTTCACCAGGTACTCAGTGACATCTTTCTTCGTAGTACGTGTGGCTCGGTGGTTCAGGATAGCTTCGGCCAACCTCTTCTGGGTCTTCTTCAATTCAAGTTGGGGGGAGCTCGGCTGATTGCGGGTGTCATCCTCCTTGTCTGCTGTATATTTCTTCAACTGGCTCACATGGAGGACATTGTGAATCTTCCACCAGGAAGGTAACTCTACCTTGTAGGCTACCGTCCCAATACGCTTGATGATTGGTAAAGGACCGATGTACTTCTGCATAAGGCGAGGGTCTCTCCCCCTGGCCGACTTTGATAATCTCGGGCCCTAAACAAAATTACTGTGAAGAACAAGTACCCTATACCGCTCGTGGCGGACTGTTTTGACCGTCTGAGCCAGGCGAAGTATTTTACGAAGATTGACTTGAGGTCGGGCTATTGGCAGGTCCGGGTCAAGGAGGGTGATGAGGTAAAGACGACAGTGGTCACGAGGTATGGAGCTTTTGAGTTCCTTGTCATGCCTTTCGGCCTGACGAATGCTCCAGCTACCTTCTGCACTTTGATGAACCAAGTACTCCATGGTTTTCTTGACGAGTTCGTGGTGGTGTACTTGGACGATATTTTTGTATACAGCAAGACCTTGGCCGAGCACGTTTGGGCACTTGCGGCAGGTTCTTGCGAGACTCCGCGAGCACGAGTTATATGCGAAGGTGTCGAAATGCTCGTTTGCTCAGGAGACTATCAGCTTCTTGGGACACATTGTGGGGACCGGGCAGATACGAATGGATCCCAAGAAGGTGTAGGCTATCAAGGAGTGGCAGCCACCGAGCAATGTACATGAGTTGTAGTCATTTCTCGGCCTGGCTAATTATTATCGGCGCTTTGTGTAGGGCTACTCTGAGATAGCACGGCCCATGACAGACTTGACGAAGAAGACGGAGACTTGGAATTGGGCATCCCGATGCCAAGTGGCCTTCGACAGCCTTAAGGAGGCAATGGTGACAGATCCTGTGTTGGCCTTACCAGATATGTCGAAACCTTTCGAGGTGGAGACCGATGCTTCAGACTTTGCCTTAGGAGGCGTCCTAATGCAAGATGGCCACCCAGTTGCCTACGAGAGCAGGAAGCTTAAAGATGTTGAGAGGCGCTATTCAGTGCACGAGAAAGAGTTGCTGGCCATAGTTCATTGCCTTAGACTATGGCGGCATTATTTATTGGGCTCTCCCTTCGTGGTCAAGACGGACAACACTGCAGTGAATCATTTCATGTCGCAGCCGAAGTTGACCAGTAGGCAGGCACGCTGGCAGAAAATGTTGTCAGAATTTCACTTTGTGCTAGAGTACCGGGCCGGCTCTAGTAACCTTGCGGCAGATGCGCTGAGCCCAGGGCAGATTTGGCTACTTTGGGGTCGGTAGCGGCACTTTCCTCGAGTGTTGTTGCCACCTTGGTGAAGGACCGAGCGCGTGAGCTATTACCGAAAGATCCAGCTGTGCAGTGCCTGGTTTACTTGGTCGAGCAAGGCAAAGCTCGACGGTTCTGGTTAGAAGACGAACTTCTGATGACCAAGGGAAACCGCGTATATATACCAAAGGGCGGGGACCTGCGGAAATCACTTATTTCGGAATGCCATGACACTCTTTGGGCGGGACATCCAGGAGAATAACGCACCTATGCGTTGGCGCAGAGGACCTATTATTGGCCACTGATGCGGGATGATGTAGAGAAATATGTCCGCACTGGCTTAATTTGTTAGCAGGACAAGGCAGACCATCAGAAGAAGGCTGGTTTGCTGCAACCACTGCCCATCCCAAAGAGACCGTGGGAAAGTGTTTCCATGGACTACATTTCTGGCTTGCCTAAGGTGGGAGACTTAGGGAGCATTATCGTTGTGGTAGACCGATTGTCCAAATACGCTACATTTATTGCAGCCCCAAAACATGTTACGGCGGAAGGGACGGCTCATCTCTTCTTCAAGCATATTGTCAAGTACTGGGGACTGCCGAAAGACATCGTCAGCGATCGGGACTCCCGTTTCACTGGCGTCTTCTGGACCGAGTTGTTCAAACTCCTCGGGTCCAAACTGAATATGAGCTCCAGCTATCATCCACAATCTGACGGCCAGACGGAGCGCTTTAATTCTATGTTGGAGGAATATCTCCGACATTATGTATGTGGTACTCAGAAGGATTGGATGAAGCTCAGCTGTGTTTCAACGCCCAAAAGAGCTCTTCTACCAACAAGAGCGCTTTTGAAATTGTCACTGGGCAGCAGCCGCTCCTCCCTCACACTATTGACTCCCCACAGAGTGTGAGATCCCCACTTGCTCGAAGCTTCTCTGAGGAATGGAAAAGAAATGTTGAGATAGCCAGAAGTTGCCTCGAGAAAGCACAGAAGCGGATGAAGAAGTATGCAGATAAGAATCGCCGCTTCGTCGAGTTTACCGCGGGAGACCTTGTGATGGTGAAGGTTCCGGAACCGAGATTATCAAAGTCGGCCAGGGGGAGAGACCCTCGCCTTATGCAGAAGTACATCGGTCCTTTACCAATCATCAAGCGTATTGGGACGATAGCCTACAAGGTAGAGTTACCTTCCTGGTGGAAGATTCACAATGTCCTCCATGTGAGCCAGTTGAAGAAATATACAGCAGACAAGGAGGATGACACCCGCAATCAGCCGAGCCGCCCCCAACTTGAATTGAAGAAGACCCAGAAGAGGGTGGCCGAAGCTATCCTGAACCACCGAGGCACATGTACTGCAAAGAAAGATGTCACTGAGTACTTGGTGAAGTGGAGGGGATGTAGCAGCCAGGAGAACACTTGGGAACGGGTGACGGACCTTAAGGCCTTCCTACCTCTGATCGAAGCGTACCATGCTTCCATGCCGCCGAGGACGTCGCCATCTCAAGTGGGGGAGAATGTCAAGGGCCGCCCGCACTCTCGGCCCCCTTGACCCAATTTCGGCCATGTTCCATCCGACCGACCAACACTTCCGCCGACAGGCACTAGGCCTCCGCAGGTTTTTAGAGTTTTTGGCGTGAGTCACTGCTGTAATATTTACTTTTGCTCATGTGGCCCTTTATGCCCCATGAGATGCAATTTTCAGCTTTTCTACTGTCTAGTTTTGTCAATAGAAAATTTCTTTTTAAGCCTATTATAGGGGGAATGACCACTCGAAGCTTGGTGTGCATTGCTAGTATCCCCCTCACGGCGATCCCCGTGGCTAGCTTGCTGTAATCTTTAATATTTCTGCTATCAATAAAAACGCATTCACTGCACGACGTGTGATTGATTTACTGATTCCGCTGCATTATATTGTTGATTGTTGGAAACTGTGTTGTTCTTGTCGACGGCCTGTGCGAGGCGTCGGTGGGAATTTGGTTGGTGTTGCTGTCGGTTGGCGGAAGTAGTCGTTGGCTGTGGACTACTAGCCACACAGTGCCCCTTTCCCCCCATTGCGGAAGGCGCCCCGTGAGACGGCGGCTGGAGCAGGTCGAGGGCAGCGGAGGTGGCAGTAAGTTGTAATTAATATATAATACAGTATTTTTTTAAATATTTTAAAGTTTTCTAATTTATTGTAATTATTTTTGCAGGAGATGTTCCAGAAGATGATGGAGGATCATCAGTCTCAGGCCCCTGAGGATCCTGCTTCCGAATCATAGGCCTCGGTGGCGCAGCAGACCGAGCAGCAAATGTGGCTGAGCTGCGTCGGGGGCAATAACAAGGGCCGGGTATTTGGTCTTGGTTTTGAGGCCCTGGCGCTCAGCCAAGCTGTTACCTCGCCACCGCCACCGCCAGCTCCCGCGCCAGAGCCAACGCCTCCGTCAAACATGGAGGGTCGATTGGGCCGCCTTGAGGAGATGATGGCGGACCTCATAGGCATGGTCAAGGACATGCAGACTAGTCGCTCCAGCGCCGGCCCATCACGGCCTCCTAGAGATATTGACGAGATGAACGAGGTCGATGGGGACGAAGAGTAAATTATGTATATTTTTTTTTTTCTTTTGTAATCAAATCGGATAATATTCGTATTTAATATAATTTTTATTTCTAAATTATGCATTTTTTCATATTTAAATATTAATTATATAATTAAAATATTATTATTAATTTAAATGATAAAAACTATTAATATAAAAAAATCATAAAACTAGGAACGGTACTTTTGACGGCCCGTATTCGCACGGTACCGTTCCTATCTTTGACTTTTTCAAGAGAATTACCGTGCCAAAGGCCAATGACAAAAACTATTCCAACGCTGCACGTGAACCGTTCCTAAAAGACGGAATCTACCGTGCCTAATTATATTCCAAAATGAATCCTTTCGTGGTTAGGCTTTCGTTCTAAAGACAATACCAAAAACCGGTCCAAAACTTCATTCCAACGTTTGAGTGCAAAAACCGTTCCTAATGGTCACGACAAAATGTATTCCAGATACCGGTCCTAATCTCTACAATGTACCGTTCCTATATGTATTCCAGAAACCATGCTAAACTCTATCTACAACATAACCAGACTGTTCCAAACTAAGTTCTAAACACCGTTTCTAATTGCGCGATTTATTTTGCTTTGTACCGTTCCTACTGTTTATAAGTGTTCTAAATGGAAAAAAAATCAAAATTATACGTACAAAGGTAATTAGGAACGGTACAACCGCATAGTGCCAAACACCGTTCCCAAATAGGAACGGTAATCTCTTCACCGTTCCTAATAATTAGGATCGCCTCTTATTGCCACGGATAACCTCTCGTTCCTGAACCGTTCCTAATTGCAGTCCAAAAAGTTCAAATTAATTATTTACCGTTCCAAATAATAAAAAAACCGTTCCTGGTACCGTCCCAATCACCGTTTTTTTTTTATAGTGAATTGCGGTGTTTCAGGAGAGGTCCACTGAGAAAAAATCCAATCTCTTTTGGATACTCCAAGAATTAAATACTCGTCATCTTGGTCCAATTGAAGGGTTTTAAGTTTGCAACAAGTTTGGTTCCTTACTCCACGTCTAGTTCCTTGAACCTCTCAAAAGGCCTTAGACTTGTGAACCCACCTCTGGCCTGCATATTTAGTGGCCTGAGACGTCTGAATGGATCAAATCCTATAATGCACGGACACTCTGAAAAATTATTCGGTGTAGTGTCGAACACGGACATGACTCGGACACGCCTTGGACATGTGTCAAACACGCCTCGGACACAGCATAGGCGTGTTCGAAAATATAAAAGAAAAAATGGACACAAAATCGGACACGCCTGTTGACGTTCCGACACATTTTGAACACTTTTAGGTTTTTTTTTTATAATTTTAAAAAGTTTTGGGTTGTCTTTTTTTTAATTTAAAAAAAAAGAAAGAGTTTTGGGCTAAATAAAGAAGAAAGAAAATTAATTTACTTCTCTCAAACTAAAAGTTTCGGGATGAAATACTAAAAAATCGACATTATGATCATGATAATTTAACTAATTTGGATAAGTAGATATTTTTTCATTACTTACTATTTAAAATAAACTGATTATGCATATTTTTGAAGTCATATATTGGTTAAAAATTTAGAAATAAGACATGTTTATTTTATATTTATCTTGATATTTTTCATATTGCATAAATTTTAATAAAAAATTTAGAATATATAAAAAATATATTATATATAGTCGTGTCAGTGCCATGTCGTGTCCTAATTTTTTGAAATTTTTTGTGTCGTCGTGTCCGTGTCGTATCATGTTCGTGTCGCCATGTCCATGTCCATGCATCATAGATCAAATCTAATAGACAACTGGCAAGTATGCATCGTCCTACAAGGGCTTCTCGGTCATCTTTCCTTCAAATAGGACTCGTAAATTGAGAGGTTGTCCAAATATGACATAGCCTTGCATGCCAGATCTGTGAGGTTTTCTTGATTAAATTGAAGTTTTTCTTTTTAAAAAGAAAAATCTGGCACATGTTTTCATCGATAAAATTGCAATTTTCGTCCTAAATTATAAGCCTGTGTGCAAGTTTAGTCCCATATTATACGAAATATGCAATTTTAGTCCTACAATTTAACTTTTTGTTGCAATTTTAGTCTCGACGTCAAAAAACTAATGAAAACCATTAGTTGACTGGATGGGATAGAAGTGTCAACCTACTACCGTCGGTTTTGGGGTTAATTGAAAAAAACCAAAAATTGCAAAAAACATATTAGCAATAGTAAAAACATGTTGCCATGAGAGAAAGTAGTAAAATCTAAATCTTACCTCTGTAAATGAGGAGACCAACGAGCCCTAATCCCCAAATCCCACTCTCAGAGAAGAAAAAATTCTCCCAAAAAAACAAAGACGCAGAGTGAAGATGGATTTTCTTGCAAGGAGCGAGCTTCTGTTGTTAAGGGAAGCGAAATGTTGGGCGCGCCTGAGTTGATAGGGAGCCCAACTCCCAATTACGTTAAGTTTTGGGGTTGACTGGTGTATTTGTGCATTTTTGTTGTTGTTCACAAAAACATGTAGTGAAGTGCTTTATATTAATATTTTGTGTTTATTTTATAATTTTTTTGAAATGGATTATGTATATATATATATATGTGCGACCTTACTGGTGTTGTTTATTGTTTATGTGGGCCCTGTTGGTGGGATTGATATTGTTTATATTGTTGCTAACATGTTCTTTGCAATTTTTGTTTTTTTAGTTAGCCCCAAAATCGACGGTAGCAGGTTGACACTCTTATTCCATCCGGTCAACTAACAGTTTCCTCAAATTTTTAACGTCGAGACTAAAATTGAAACAAAAAGTTAAATTGTGGGACTAAAATTGCCTATTTCATATAGTATGGGGCTAAACTTGCACAAAGGCCTATAGTTTGGGACGAAAATTGCAGTTTATTATGTTTTCATCTATATGCAGACATTTTAATGCATTTTCAGAAAAATATGTCTCTTTATTTATACATCTTTAATTCAAAAATTGCAACCTTCTAGAAAATATTTTTTCTGATCAAATACTTCTGAAAAACGCTTTAAAAGTTTTCTAGAAAAGATACAAATTTTCAATAAAATGCTATTTATTATTTGCAATTCTTTCGTAAGAGAATAATTATAAAGCATACTTTCTGAAATTGATACATATGTGTCCAAGTGCTAAGTCAATATATATATATATATATGGCAAAATTGTACTTTTGATTCCATAGGATAGGGCATTCTCACATTTGGTCCCGCGCTTTTGGTCATCGACACTTTTGGTCCCAAAGCCCTAATTTTTTGACACTTATGGTCCCAAGCCGTTAACTTTAACGGAAAATGGCATGCAAGTAAACGGTCTTCTGCCGTTAGCTGCTGCATTTAGGAGGGAAAAATTGGCGCCAAATGCACATTTTACTCCCTTTTTCCCTATTTATACCCATAAAAGCCAAATTACATTATCTATTTTTATTTAAAAAAAATATTTGTACAATGACAAATATATATTAAATAGAATATAAAAGCAATATATAATTAGAAATATAAAATTCAACCCCCAACCCACCCAGTGCCTGTGAGGTCATTTTTTTTCTAATATTCTGCCCACGTTTATTGCTTTCTCATCAATAAAATAACGCCATCATTCTTTATAATATACACACGTAGTTATATAATATAGGTGCTTTTGCATTTTTTTTATTTAGGGTATCAAAGCGTTCTCGTACGATACTTTCACTAGTTCTCGCTAAGAAATCAAAATTTATTATTCAAACATTTCGTGTAATTACTCAATAGAAATTGGGCCTAGCCCAAACACCCTCATATTATTCAAAGATTTTGTATTAATATTCTAGCATTTTCAGAGGTTTGTGACATTTTTTCACCTGCTAAAATAGAGAAAAATAAATGTTGGGGTAGTTTTTGTTGTCAAAGGAGAAAATAAGATTTTTTTTGACTTTTTATGGGTATAAATAGGGAAAAATGGAGTAAAATGTGCATTTGGCGCCAATTTTTCCCTCCTAAATGTAGCAGTTAACGACAGAAGACCATTTACTTGCATTGACTAACGGCACGTGTTCAATCACGTGCCATTTCCGTTAAAGTTAACGGCTTGGGACCATAAGTGTAAAAAAATTAGGACTTTGGGACCAAAAGTGTCGACGACCAAAAGCACGGGACCAAATGTGAGAATGACCCTATCCTATGGGATCAAAAGTACAATTTTGCCTATATATATAAATTATCTTCTTTTCTTAATTGTTCCCTTCAATTTTCATTTTAAACTTTAAATTGAATAATTCTTTATTAAGCACTTAAAACTTAATTAATCTTTTCATGTGAGACATAGAATATATATGTGCAAGTTATCCCATAATATTTTGATCATAAGTAAAATCATGATAAATATTGATTAATTGATCAAAACCTAATATTTTGTTTGATTTTATTTAACTTTAATAGGTAGTATTGATTTTTTATAATTTTTAAATATAACTCTTTATAGTATAAGAAATAGGGTAAATTACAGTTAGCTCCCTGAGATTTGACATAATTATAAATACCTTTCGTTATTTGAGAAATTATAAATACCCCCTGAGGTTTGTAATCGTCTAACAAATAATCCATTTCCATCCATTTTTATTGGTAAATTAACCAAAATGCCCTTATGTACTGAATTATCTTTTATTTCATTCTTAAAATTTTTTGGATTATAATGCGCAGGGATATGTTTCTTACACTAAGGAGGAATAACGCAATTTGCCTCGATTGATTTTCTTACAGTTTTAATAAAAAAAAATTAAGGGCAAAATGGTTAATTTCAGGCCTTTGGTTAAAAATTACAAACATTAGGAGGATATTTATAATTTTTCAAGCAACGAAAAAATATTTGTAATTATGCCAAACCTCGTTGAAGGTGGATGTAATTTGCCCTAAGAAATAATATAATCTAGTTATGTTTTTCGTAGTGATTCGTTTAGTATATTAGTTTATATTACACGAACTAGAACAACGGTGATGAGAACAAGATGTCTTGTCTTATTGGAAACAAATGGTCTGTCGAGTGGATTTACCTTTCTTATTACAGCATGGGATTTATATGGATTGATAACGGGTTCAATCCCTATTTAATTATTTAAATTCATTGTTAATTTAGTCGTGCTAAAAGTCATCAATTATTTTCATATTTTCTAATTTTTTTCACATTTTTTATAAGAAACAAAATTACCAAAATACATTTAGTATATTTTAATTGAATTTAATTAATTTTATTGCACTATGCTTCTTAAACAAGTTGAATCCATAATTTAATTATTTAAATTCATTGTTTATTTAGTTATACTATATATCATTAACTATTTCTACATTTTCTATTAATTCTTCACATTTTATAATTAGAAACAAATTCACAAAATATATTTTGTAAATTAACATTTTCCAAATTAATGAAAAACAAAAAAATAGTGAAGGATTTTATAAGATAGCCGGATTTTGCAATTCCTATCTAACCATGTAATTTTCTTCTATTTTTATGAATAAATTGACTGTACCATTATATTATGAATTTCAATAAACATATCAAATATCAATACATAATAAGAATTTATAATGAACTAACATCCACGATTAATATAAACAAATAATAATTATTATTACAATTGAAAATTCATATTTGAATTTTACAAACAAATGTAGGTAAATTGATTGCCCAACTAATAATTTTTCATGATTTGTTTTAAAAGATACTGTATTTTGCATACTTAAAAGTTTTTTTAATTATTTTATTATATTTAACAAATGAACTTTTAATATAGATGGTTGCGTTCTAGAAATAATGAATAACACAAATTTAGTCGTATTATGTTATAACTAGTAGTAAAGATAATGCCATTTTATTATTATATGAATTTTTGAATGTTTAAAAAATTAAATATAAGGAAAGGATACATGTGCAATTAAATCTGACAGAAGGTATTCGTGTACTTCTTTTAAGGCTTTAATGTAATTTATCCCTATGATATTGCAAATGAGCAAATTACCCCATATGAAAAGAAAATAGCAATTTACCTTCATGTGTTTTCTAAAATGAAGCAATTTATTTTCCTGAAAAACACAGGGGGTTAAATTGCTTCATTTTAAAAAATACAAGGGGGTAAATTGCTATTTATTTTTTTATAGGGGGTAATTTGCACATTTACAATATTACAGGGGAGTTGCTTGCATTTTTTTCCCTTTTTTTAAGATTAATTTTTACAAAGTCAGAAAGTATTTGTGCAATTAAATTTACCATCATTGGAAGTAAACGTAATTTATCTTATACATTGGGGATAATTACGCTATCATCCCCTTATGTTGTTGTAATTACACGTAAATTTTCTGTAGTTTAAAAAATTACATCTAACAACCATGAAGTTTGCTTCTGTCTAACAAATAAGTTACACCGTTAGTTAAAATGCATCGAATTCATTGATATTAACAAAAAAAAAAAAATTGGATAAAAATCCCATATTTACCCCCGTTGAATTATTACCAACTTATTGCAGGTTAAATAGATCTTTTTATGACGAAACTATCATTTTACATTTTCACATATTCATACATGTGAAAATATATATTTTCACCCTTATAAGGGTAATTTCGTAAAAAAAAAATTGACCTGCAATAAGTTTATAATAAGTCAATCGATTATAAATGTCGATTTTTATTCATTTCTTTTTTGTTAGTATCAACAAATCCAATTAATTTTGACTAAAGAAAATACTTATTTGTTAGACGAAAAACAAATCTTTGGAGAACTATATGTAATTTTCCAAATTAATGGAGTTTATATGTAATTATACCAAACATTAGGGGAGGGTTGTGTAATTATACCTATAAATTATAATCACAGGACTAGATTAGAATAGGAATAAGCAGAAGTTCAAGGACGAAAACGCAAATAAACATTTCCCTTGCTCTTCTTGACTTCCACCTTCCATTTCCAAGCAAGGTTGAAGATTGATTTGTTCTTCCAGACACCTAACCTCGAAATATCTCCCTCTTTGTCTCCATGCAATTCCATTTCTCCTTCAGAAATTCCAATTACTCAATTTCTGAATTACGGAATTCAAGACACACGACGGAGTTACAATGATAATTGATAAATCTCGGATTGAATCGATCATATCAATATTCGTTACAGTTTATCCCCACGAAACCTCTGCATTGATCTATTCTACCACTTCCTTCTTCTTTGTAAGCCCGCTTTTATTCTTGTACAACATCCAGAAATGAAAAAAATCTGTTTTGCTGATTGGTGTTTAACGAGGTTACTTTGCGCAGATTTTGAGTGCGTATTTCGTGGTACTTCCATTGCGGGATGAAGGTGCAATTTCGTTGGGGTTAGGGAAACTTCCTGGGCTTTTCGTAGGATCTTTGCTGCTCACGTTGGTTGCTGCCCCCGTTTCGACTCTCATTTTCTCACTGCCGAATCTTTCCAAAGGGAAGGTATGTATGAATAGTTTGGTAATTTGAGTTTTCGACCGTGAGGATTAGTTTGGATATGTCAAAGATGTTGTTTTACCTGATTTTGTGGGGAAATTTTTGTACTCTTTTTGATCAATGTTGGGTTGCATTTGTGATGCATTTTTAGATAGAATAAACTTGTTCTTCTTGAGCAGAAACTTCATAATATGACACCTTGAATCATTGTGGGCCCGCGGTAAGATAATGTACACCAGAACGATGGACAAAGGGGTTGGGTATATTTTCTTAGGAGGTCGAAGAGGTTCACATCGGCGGTCAAGCTAGGGGGTTGAGTATAATTCTTAGGAGGTCCAAGGACTTCATTAGAAGGTGGAGTCCGAGACCTCCTAAGACTGACCCTGGAGCTGGGATCTCAGATCCCACTGAGGACAACTCTGCGTGCAGGCGTTCTTAGTTCTAGCTGAGTGGTTGGATTTATTAACGAGCAACTCATAGAGGGATTTGAAGTTCCGTAGACAAAAAGATCGATTTAGCAGCTAAAGGCGGGCTGTGTTATGATTCTAGAAATCTAAGCTTCATTATTATATAAAATGAATTTCAGCTATCAGTTTATATTTGAGTTTCTATTCTATGTATGTTATGCTTTTTCTTACTAACATCCATCAAACTTTGATTGAGCTGTTATAAAACTTAAAATATTGTTTCCCTATTACGAGATATAATAATGACAAAAGTTGCTGCTTGTATGATAGTTTTACAATGGCCACAAACTAGAAGCTTTTCTTTTACATCTTTATTGAAGTGTTACAATGTTCAAGTTCTCAACTTTGTGTTTGTTAAGTGGAATGAGTGATGTTAAATGTCAAATGTTTGTTGTCGTGGTCTGAAAGGAGAATTAGAAATTTAAATGTTAATTTTCTCTTATATTATAGAATAGAATGGCAAGTCACTTTCATAGCACAGTGCTGATTGCTCGAGATTTGCTTACAATTAAACTTGTCAGAACTTTCTTGATGTATCCTTTTGAGATAATAAAGATTCCTATTGAATCTTGAAATTATGTGTCGGGGAGTAATGGGGGTCTCTCACTGTGAATAATTTGATCAGATTTCTTATTAAATTTGCTGGCATCCTGACATATCAGCTTGTGATTGAAATAAGCAATACAACCATCAGAAAGTTTCTTGCTTGGTGAGCACGCATTACCTGAAATGGTCTTAGGTCTGTGAATTTGTTATTCCACTGTGTAGGTGAATGTTTCATGTTATACAAGCTCTTTTTCAATAACAGCTAAAATTTTATTTTCTTGTTCAGTTGAAGCCCTCTGGTTGCTCTTTCAATAAGTCATCATGTATATGCTTATACTTTAACATCAAGGTGTTAGGATTCTTATTGACAACAACTTAACAACTCTCATTGCAACCATATTTACGAGAGGAGAAAATATTTTGACGGACGGAATACTTTTACCCAATCTAAGCTTTTCATGCCAGCTTCGCTTTTTAAGTTACACCTGAGCTTTCTCTTCCATCTTTAAATTGTAAATTCATATCGCTCGACTGATCTCTTGCCCAAGTACTTTGGACTGGTCTGCCACTAACATCTGGAAACTTTGCTCCTTCTCCAGGCACTGGTCTTGATACACCGGTTTTTTAGCTTGTCTCTTGTTATATTCTTCTTTCTATGGCTTTTCTCTACACCCGGAAGTTCACATGTTAATGTGAAGGCAAGTGCATAATTGTCTCATTCTTCACCTGTTTGGTTTTACAACATCTCTTATGGAATTATGCTGGATTATCTGTTTATGTAGGAAATGCTTCCAGTGAACTCCACTATCAAAGAGGAGCTGAAGGTTGCAGTTAACCAAACAATTCCAGCGAAATCTGATGTCTGGGAAAACCATGGGTGGTTTTACATTGCAGTGAGAATTGCCATGTTCCTCTGGGTAGAATGGTGTTCGCTTTATTCAACAAAATTGAGATTGCTGCCAGTTGAAATCTCTATCATTTTTCCCAAAATAAACTCCTAACTATTTCCTTTTTGCATTTATCTATAGGTTGCTCTGCTTAATCTTATCACTATCTCCTCAACGTGGGCAAGAGTAATTGACGTGATGGATAGTGAGGTCGGTGTGCTACATTTTCTGTTCGAATCTAGTGTAATAATTGTGAACTATTGAGTGAGAGTGAGAGTTCTCAAAGTAACGCAACTTTTCGTGCACTCTTTCTTTGAGTCACTTGGGAGGCTAGAGGTTCTGCTTATTTAATCTCGTTCTAAGGGATAAGTTGATTATGTGCATCAATAACTTCCTGAATTCAGTCAGGTTCAAGATTGTTTGGGTTTGTTGGTGCTGGGGCCACACTGGGGCAGCTCTTTGGTTCACTGTTTGCCACAGGAATGGCTTGGCTAGGCCCATGTATGTCTCCTCTTTGTTGATCTCTCTCTCTTTTTCTCCTTGCATTTGTTTTGTGACATTGGATTCGGTTCATTTAGATTTGCTCCTTTTTGCTGCACTCTTGTTGGAATTTGCTGCGCAGTCTTCAAAAGGAATTAGACAGGACATTTCCCAGCATCCAGAAGAACTTACTCCCATCAGGTCTTATATCTTTATGTTACTACTTAATGCCTCACGGTCCTCACCATATCATTATCTTTTTCTTAGAAGTATCTACAAACAACACCCGCTTGGGTGTCACATTACAAGAATAACCTTTTCCCACCCTCTACAAAGTACCATACGTATTTCTTCAAAAAACATTAATAAATATAATAGTATTTGCTAGGACTTATGTTTCATTAACAGTTCCAGTGGATCTCTCTCTGACATTTAGATAACTGTCGTACGTGTGTATTTGGAAGTGGAAATTGATGAAACTCTTAGTGTTTATATTTCATTCTTCTTTGTTCCAGAAACTGTTTTAGTAGCTTTGTGTGTCTTTTCACTCTGGGTCTTCTCGTTTTCCCCTGTTTCCTTCTTTTAGTGTCATAAAGTTCTAAATTTTGAGCATATTGTTTAATTCCTGGGAATTTTTCGTGGGTTCGTTTTCATTTGCCTTTAGCTATCTTCTAATTGGATCTGAATACAAATTAATTAGGAGTTCTTTTATTTGGATAAAGACTTTGAGTTAGTGAATTAAGTCCTTTGTCTCATCTAGAGGTGAGTCACAATGAAGTTACAAAATGATGCCAGAAAAATAGGTTTTGGGATTGGGAGATTCTTTTTGTGGCTTTCATTTGCAGGAGATCATTTGATACATCTGTATTGGGGATATAAGTGTTAGAAACAAAAATTAAGGCTATTTTGTCTCGTTGCATTTTAAATACATAATTCAGAAACTTCGTCTTATGATGCTTTCTAATTATTTCCTCCAAAGTTTCTTAGATTCAATTTAGATATTTGATCTATTTTTGAATTGGACTATATGAAAACATTATGCATCAAGCAATTTAAACCTAAAAGGACGCTGATTTCATTTCATTCCAATACTCAACTGAGACATTTTAATATAGTAATTGGACATGGAATGCTGAAATTCGAAAAGGCAGATTTTCAAGTGTCACCTTATTTAGTTAGCAAGAAACAAAATATCCAATCTATTTAGAAATTTAATGCTTCGTGTTGAAATATCCTCATCACTATGTGTTAGGCTTTAGAATACTTAACATATGTTTGGATCTCATAAATCATATATGTATCTACTGGAAGTTGATAAGGAATTCTGTACTGCTGAACCTAATGTGTGTTCTTCAATTTAATTGTTGTGGCTTGTAGAAAAGATGATATTGGTAACATCAATAAGACCAATGAACAAAGTGAACCTGCTCCGAGAGCTTCTCCTAGAAATCCTGCGTCCACAGAAAAACCTCAAATGTGGGCTATACTGGAGGGATTGCAGCTTATATTATCATCAACTTATTTATTGCAAGTTGCGCTTTTCCTATGGCTAAGTGCAGTAGTATCCTCTTTCTTCTACTTCCAGGTGAGTAAACATTTTGTCTTCTAACACTACAATTATTTGTCCACAGATGTTCTGAGATTAGTTTTTTGCTTATGAATACGGAGATTCTTGACAAATCATCCTTGCATCTCATGTTGCTTAATGTCGGGAATAGTTTTTGATGTATGATCCTAAGTTCAAAACCGTGCAAACTTGACAATTAACAACAATTATGATAAGGATGTAGATGTATTCATTTATCAGACTCCATTTCCTCTATGTTAAGGATAAATATAACAGCCCATCACAATTCCTGTAGGCCCATCTCTTATGCAGATGAATATTGGCAATAGAACTGTTCATAACCAAGCTATGATTATGTACATGAGAAAGTCAATTCAAAGGAGAACCTATCTACTTACTGTGGAGCTCTAAAGAATTGCATTTAGTTAAGGGTATCATAGTAGTTTTAGTTTCTGAAGCCTTTTTTATTACAAATCCTTAGCTAGGATTTCTGTTCAGTTTTATTTGGAGCCCTTGTCTTAGTTAGCTAATGGTTTCTACTTGCAGTCTAAATCCCACGGACGGTCTTTAACATAGATGCTTTTATAATCATCTTATTTCATCAAAATTGAATAGTAATCAGTGGGTTTTCAGAGAGCTTTTAATCTTCTTTTGGACCGTACGGCACAACTGCAAATCCTTGGTGTGATACCTGAGAATTCCAGGTGCCATGCCTAGGTTCCGTTTCTCTTTCTTATTTGAATTTCTGTTTTGAAACTTCGAGTACTTATAAGTGCTTTTACTCAATTCACAAACCCACACATTTCCTGATTCTATCAACAACTAAAGCAGCCTTGGAAAGGTAAGTATTGACAACAGCCCTAAGTGACTCCTGATTACCTGTAGATCTTCATGGCTGGTAACATTCTACCTGATTTACCTCCAAACTACAATTACTAGCATGTTACATGAGTTGTTTGTTGGAATAAATATTTTCAGATTCCCAATAATATGTGCTGTGAGAAAAGTTGGGATCTAAAATTGTCCTCATTAATGCTGTTTGGAAAATGATAATTAACATTTTTAGGCTTCAAATATGTAAAAATCGATCCTATGCATTTTGGTTTAAGATTCTTTAGTGTTGATTGGTTTGAATACTTATTTCTGCTACCTTCTCCCTGTACAACTGCAGAAAGTAACTATTATTGCCAGTACGGTTGCAAGTCCAGTTGGTAGAAGAAGATTGTTTGCAGAAATCAATAGCTTTATTGCTGTTTTTATCCTTGGTGGACAACTTACTTTAACGGTATGGATACTTTCATAATATGATGTTTTATGTGAGTGTCGAGAGGGGCCCAAAGTCTATAAGTGATTTGGAAATAGACAAAACAATTGCTCAAATTTCCTGTTCTCCTCTTCTATCCTTTGCTTTGCTCTAAGATCTCCTGTACTCATGTTTTCTTGCATCTGAGCTCCAATTCCTACTGGATAATCATCTTAAACAACTTTTTCTGTAAGTTCTCTTATGGTGAACTCTTTGACTTGCAACCACTTTTCCTTTTTCTATTAATGATACTTCGTATTTAGTTGTGGTATATATGTATTCTTTTCAACTGTCTTGCTGGTTACTATAATCACTTGAAAATCCACCTCATTTATGTTTCTCACAGGGTCGTATACTTACTACTGCTGGAGTTACTATAGCTATTTGCTCTGCACCATTTTTTGGGTTCATAAATCTAATTGCTTTAGCTGCACTGCCGTCATGGAGTACAGTTGCCATCACTGAAACTCTACGGAAGGTTAACTTTTCAATTGCCTGCCTGGGCGCTCTTCAAATTTCTTTTTTTCACCCAAATTTCTGGCAGCCTCCACATAATCTCTTTATTCTTGTCCTATTTAAGACCCAAATCGATTTTTGTAATCTTTTCATACATGTGGAAGAAGTTAAATATCTCGTTCTCTCCTTTTGTCTCTTCAGGTGGTTATGTATGTCGTTGCTAGGCCTGGAAGAGAGCTACTTTTCACTGTCGTTACAAAAGATGAGAAGTACAAGGCAAAGGTGCAAAACAAAACATGCACATTTTTCTTTTTTGGGTAGTAGCAACGTAAATAAAAGGTAAAAGATTTTTTTTCACCACGACAGTGTAAACTTGAAGAGCCCTGAAGTTAAGAATGAGTTAACTTTAATTTATCAACAGAAACCCAGAAACACTCACATTCAAAAATTATCTAGTTGCATTCATCTCATTTTCATGAGACAGAATGGGATTTCAGTGATGCATTATTCTTAACTGAAAACATGATATCACAGGTGTGCATAGATGTAATCGTTCAAAGGCTTGGAGACGCCACTGCAGCTGCGATGTATAAGCTGTTTTTCAGCACTTTAAACGGCAACGTTTCCAACGTCCCACTTTATGCACTGCCTGTATGTATTTCTTCTATCGATATAAACCAGCTGTTACTAGTTTTGTCATCCAACAAAAACTTATATTCTTTCCCATATGACTGCTCTAAATTTCATTTTTCTGAGTCGGGTCGCCTCAAGAAAGAAGATTAATTTTACTTTGCCTTATTTTTATCAGGTGTGTTTCCTGTGGATAGTGACAGCATTTAACTTAGGACGCCGGCAAACTCAACTTGCCAAGTTCAGAGCATATTTGAATGCAAGTGCTTTGGCTCAAAAGCCCACATAAAGGGTTTCAGTGTTGATCTTGAACGTTGTTCGTTTAATGCAATCAATGGGACATCTTTCACACACAATATATTTTTTTATGCAATTAGAGTTCGTTCCGCCTACTAATTTCAACTTAAAGCATAAATTCCTATTGACTTCAGGGACAACACAAAACAACATGCAAGCAATTTAGTTCAAGTTACAAGACAACCCACACATTTCGTTTCAAGATCAACTCATTTCAAGCACAAATTATGGTGTTCATGACATATAATCAGTACCAAAACAATAATTTCACCCAGAAATTTCATCCACAAAGATTAATCCCCAACACAAATATTCAGCAATACCAGCAACACAGAATCACAAGAATTATCAGGTCCATAACCACAGTCACCACCATACCAAATCATGCACAAACCTCCCCCACACCAAGTACATATATTGTCCCCAGTGTATGCACATAAAACCACATATAACAAGGAAATGAAAAGAGAGAGAGAAGTAGAGAGCATCCCTGAAATATGTGGTGACGGTAAAGCGGGTTAGGAAGGGGGTGGTGGGGGTATAGATACCCCCAAAGCAGTCAAGGCCGCGTCGAGCTTGCGGTGCAGCCACGCATCAGAGCTCCAGCCGGGTTAGACGGCCTTCAATGGCGTCCGGAGATGGGGCGGCAGGCGGTGGCTGTGATCGGCGGCAACTGCAAGAGGGGTGAGAAATTAGGGTTTTGTAAGTAGAAGTGAGGAAAGTGAGGCTTGCTAAACATATAAACATATATATATTTTCATTTTTTTTTATTTTGTTGTTTTGAATTAGGGAGAAGAAAATAAACCTAGAAAGAAAAAATTAATAAAAAATAGATAATATAAAGAGGATTCAGATTTGTCCCCTCTTTTAGGCGTGATCACGCCTAAACACCTCCTCAAGTCTGTACGTCTGGTGGAAAATCGCCGATCTCGTCGTCTGCTTTAGACAGAAGAGACAGTAGGATAGGGCGTGATCACGCCTTATCTCGTTGTGAAGTCTGTCGGGCCAATGAACACGGTGTTGCATCTGGCATCAAATGGGGCGTGACCACGGCTTATATGAAGGTCAAATCTGCGGAGGTGAGAACTAAAAATCCTAAACTAAAAGTTCAAAATAAAGCATATAAAACGTCGGGTTGCCTCCCGACAAGCGCAATTGTTTAACGTCGTCATGCTCGACGGAAGAGCTCATTATCCTTGCTTGGACTGCGGGGGTGACGCCAATGTAATATCCACGGGGTTACCTAAGTCATCACCTCGGAGGAATGGTTTCAAACGATGGCCATTTACCTTGAAGATTTTTCCCGTATCCAGACTTTGAATTTCCACTGCACCATAAGGAAAAATATTAGATACCTCAAAAGGACCAATCCAACGGGAACCCAGCTTACCTTGCATTAATTTCAGCCGAGAGTTATAAAGGAGGACCTTCTGACCCACGTGAAAGTGTTTTCCGTAGGATTTCAGTATCATGAAATGCCTTTGTCTTCTCCTTATAAATCCGCGTATTTTCATACGCGTCCAAACGCAGTTCCTCTAGCTCTTGCAACTGAAGCTTACGCTCCATCTCGACCTTGCTCATATCCAAATTACATTTTTGCACTGCCCGATATGTTTTGTGTTCGATCTCAACGGGTAAGTGACAAGCCTTTCCAAACACCAATCGATAGGGGGACATCCCTATGGGGGTTTTATACGCCGTCCTGTATGCCCATAAAGCATCATCCAAGCGTAAGCTCCAATCCTTCCTTCCGGGACTCACTGTTTTCTCCAAAATAGACTTCACTTCCCGATTTGACACTTCTGCTTGGCCATTCGTCTGTGGGTGGTAGGCGGTTGCCACACGATGGTGAACGCCATACTTCTTGAACAAGGCCCTCACTGCTCGATTGCATAAATGACTCCCTTGATCACTGATCATTGCTGTGGGACACCAAACCTGTTAAAAATATGGGTTTTGACAAAACCTATGACAGTAGTAGAATCATCAGTCCGGGTGGCCTTTGCAAAGTCTTTTATGAATCTTCGATAGAAACCTGCATGTCCAAGAAACGAACGAACTTCCCTAACGCAAGTAGGGTAAGGTAAGTTCATAATCAAGTCAATTTTTGCTTTATCTACCTCAATGCCTCTTGATGATATTACATGCCCTAGAACAATGCCTTGGTCTACCATAAAGTGACACTTTTCAAAATTAAGAACCAAGTTAGTTTCTATGCACCTCCGAAGAACCTTTGCAAGGTGACCCAAACATTCATCAAATGAACCACCATACACAGTAAAGTCATCCATGAATACTTCAATGCATTTCTCAATGTATTCCGAAAAGATACTCATCATACACCTTTGGAACGTACCTAGGGCATTGCACAACCCGAAAGGCATTCATCTAAATGCGAAGGTACCGAAGGGACATATAAAGGTTGTCTTTTCTTGATCCTCTTGAGCTATGGCAATTTGATAATATCCTGAAAACCCATCAAGAAAACAAAAGTAAGATTTTCCCGCAAGCCGTTCTAACATTTGGTCAATGAAGGGTAGCGGGAAGTGATCCTTGCGTGTTGCTAAATTTAGCCTCCTAAAGTCTATACACATACGCCAACCATTTTGCACTCTCATCGGTACCAACTCGTCATTTTGATTTTTTACCACCGTCATACCTGTTTTCTTTGGCACCACGTGCACCGGGCTCACCCAAGCACTATCAGAGATAGGGAATATTATACCTGCATCTAGTAGCTTTAGGATTTCTTTCATTAACACTTCTTTTAGTGTTGGATTGAGTCTCCTCTGTGGCTGTCGTGATGGTTTGGTATTGTCTTCCAAGTGGATTCGGTGCATGCACATTACTGGGCTTATACCCCTGATGTCGGCTAACGTCCATCCTATCCCGGTTCGATGTTCTCGGAGAAGCGTCACCAACCTCTCTTCGTGTTCTTCCGGCAATTGATTGGATATGATGGCGGGCAAGGTTTCTCGTCTCCTAAGTAGATGTACTTCAAATGTGTCGGCAAGGGTTTCAACTCTAGCTTGGGTGCCTGCAATACAGAAGGAAGTAACTTAGTGTGTGTGGAAGAAATGCTCGATTCATTAGAGGGTGACCAACTGAATTATCACATTCGTTTCTTGCAAAGTGCTCAAGTTCAAACGAATGTCATGCCATATTCTCTTTACCAAGCTTTGAACATTCGCCTTTGGATTTGTCTCTGTTTGTGATAGGAGCTTCCCGGATGCTTGAGCTTCCAACCTACTTACCGATGTCGCTAACTGTGTAACTTGGTTCCCCAAGTGTTGAAAGCTGGCCTCTGCTTTTTCTTGAAACTGTTGAGTAGAAACAGCTAGGGATTTGACGATATCCTCTAAACTCATGCCGAAATTTTATGCTTGAGGTGGGGCTTGTGTAGGTGCCGGCAGAAGTCGGTTGAAGAATTGTGGTTGTTGCCTTGGTTGCTCCTCATGACTCCTATAGCTGAAGTTTGGATGGTCTTTCCACCCCGGGTTGTAGAAATTGGAGTAAGGATCATATTTCCGTTGGGGTTTTCCGTGAAATCCTCCTACGGCATTCACTTCTGGCAACACTCCTTGTTGCAACGACGAGCATGCGTCGGTCGGATGCCCATGCCCTGAGCATATCCCACAAACCATTGCCTCTTGAACCTTTCCTGCAGCCATTTGTTGTACAAGAATAGTTAGTTCAGAGAGTTTCCCTGCTAATTCGTTGGTGCTTACCTCATTAACCTTGGGGACGCCTCCCCCCGTGTGGTACCCAAATTGCCTATACGTTTCCGCCATGGTAGAGATTAAACGACGTGCCTCGTCTGGGGTCTTGTCAACTAGGGCTCCACCGCTTGCGGCATCCACCATCCCTCTATCGTTCCCAGAAAGCCCTTCGTAAAAGTATTGAATAAGGAGTGGTTCGGTAATCTGGTGGTTGCGGTAACTCGCAACAAGTTCCTTGAATCTCTCCTAATATTCATACAAGAATTCTCCATTCAACTATCTAATTCCGCAAATTTCCTTCCGAATATGAGTGGCTTTAGACGCGGGAAAGAATTTCTGCAAGAATTGTGACTGCATGTCTGCCCATGTCTGAATGGATGCTGAGGGAAGATAATACAACCAATCTTTAGCCTTGTCCTTCAGTGAGAACGGAAAAGCTCTCAGTCTCACTTGTTCAGCTGTGACTCCATGGGGTTTCATTCCTGAGCATACCACATGAAATTCTTTCAAGTGCTTGTGCGGGTCTTCTCCTGCAAGACCATGAAAAGAAGGAAGCAAGTGGATTAATCCGGATTTTAACTCAAAATCAGCATCATCATCATGAAAAGGAATGCACAAAGGTTGTTGATCAGGATTTGGTGCATTAATCTCCTTTATGGTTCTCCGGTTATTAACCGCCATCTCGATCTCAGGTTCGTCAAAAGTAGATTCTCCTCCAAGAATTGATTCTGCGTCGAGTCTCGCCCGAGTCCTCTTTTGCCTGGTCTCTTTCCTCAATCGACGCGCTGTCTTCTCGATTTCTGGGTTGAACTGTAATTCACCTGTTCGAGAAGAACGCGGCATAAAAAGAAAAGAGATCAACAAATTAGGATGAGCACAACAAGATCAAGAAAATTAAAATAATTTCCCGGCAACAACGCCAAAATTTGATCGGTTGTCGATGCCGTCAAATATAAAAACTGATTCTAAACTGTAGTAGTCGTGGAACCAGGTCGAATCCCAAGGGAATTATCGATTAATCTCTCGATCTAGATGAAGTAACCAAAAAAGGGGGGGTATGAATTAAGTACTAATTATAAACGAACTAAATTAATAAAAGCAAGAGAGAAAAATAACTGAGAAGAGATTATAGATGAAAAGGGTCCAATTCAAGGGGGTTCGTCTCACCAATCGTTATGTTTATCATGGATCACTAAAGGTTAATTCCATAACCAAGCATTCAACTCTGGAATTCATTAGGATAGCCGTAACAAATTCCTGTTTTCCTATCGTAGTGGATTTGACTCAAGCATCTAAATCCAAACTTATTATATCAAGACTGGGCACGATAGCGTTCCATATCTCATCAATAATAGCATTTGCATCAATGAAAACAGTTGAATCTAGATCAAATAACCGAGATAGCTGCAATTATCTAACCTAGTTTTCTCGTCCCTACAAATAAATCATGCAAAGCACATAATAAATTTGCTCGCTACTCATACCACTCATTCATGACAATTACGGATCACTGAACTCATGGATAGCAATAGAATAATTAATATTGAATCGAATTGTCACATCTATCAATAATAATCATTCCGTTAACAGTAAATCAAGACGAGAAATACTTGGCAAAATCAGATAAATTCAAGATCTCAAAACATAACAATAGGGTTTAACGTTTCCCTTGAATCGGAATAGAAAAACTAGCTACTAAACATGTTCATAGCTAAACAAAATATTCTAGATGAAAGCATGAATTCAGAGACAGAGAGAGAACCACGATGATCAAAAGATGGTTTTTCTCTGTGTTCTAGTCTCTTTTTTAAAGTTGAGAGTCCTCTTCCTATGCAACTTAAAAGTCTTCTTTTCTTGCCAACTCTAGAGTCCTCTTTTGTGCCAACTTCTAAACCCGCGCAGATTTGGATGTTGGATAAGGCGTGATCACGCCTTAGAGGTTGTTCAAGTCTGCTGGCTCAAAACTCTTTTTTTCTTCCCGCGAAGCTTCGGGTGTTGGACAGGGCATGATCACGCCCTAATGGTTGTTCAAGTCTGCACATTGTTGTTTTGTTTCTTGATCACTTTTCTGTCTTTATTTGGGCTTTTTAACTCCTTTTCTTCACAACGGGTGAATTTCGATCTTTTATTCAAAACTGCATAACTCGATAAGAAATGTGAAGAAAACCTTTAAAAACCATTCGAGTTAAGCATGCATATAAGAGATGAAATGCACCCTATCAAACATATATATAAGAAATTTTGGAACGGGCATCGCAATGGTAGTTGAATATCCAAACTTAGCCGTTGCACCAGCATTAGGAACGGCTCCAAAAGCGCAATAGGAACACAGATATAGCCATTGAAATTTAGCCGTTGTAGTGTAATTGGAACGGGTATTGTAATACAAAATCTCTTACTTACACAAACCGTTCCAAATTGTAACATCAATTGGAACGGCCATTGGAATACAAAAATAACCATTGTAATCTACCTGTTGTATTTGCTATTGGAACGATTATTGTAATAAAAAATTTCTTATCTATGGTGGCCGTGGTAAAATTGTTACTCACTTAGGAGCGGTTCTTGAAACACAAAATAAATTCAACAAGTACCATAATTAGGAACGGTAATTGTATTACAATATTTCATTAGAACACAAATCGTCTCATTTTGTACTTCTTTTTGGAACGATTGTTTCCACGTTCCTTTTTGTACTGGTTGTTAGGTCGCGATTTGAACTGTTTGTTTTTTACATCCACAAACCGTTCCAACAAACACTGAAGTGTTCCAAATTATATTACAAATTATTTCCATTCTCGATTTGGAATGGCTGGTGGACTATGTGACAAATAAAATTTCACGCTCCAATCAAATTGAGATAAATAATTTGATATTTTCTTTAGAAATACAAATATCAAAGAGATCATGTCAAAATTGACCAATCATATCTTGCCAAATATTTAAAGTATTTATCTCTTTAAATTAAGCTATAAAGAGATAATACAAAAGGTGTTTAAGTTCACCATGACTCTACCTGTTGGACAACTATATAAAGGGGTACCCGGAGCTCATTCAAGACACACAATTGAAGACAAGTGAAGACACAAGCAAGAGAGTCCCCAAATCCTCTCAAGTGCAACTCAAGGAAGATCCACGGCGTTCAAGGCCAGAATCAAGGCGTTCGTCGCGGAAGTCATACAAAGTCAACGTTCGATTCGAGAAGAAGTCAAAAGACCCGCGAATTAACGTTATCAAGAAGCAAGTCCACCTTGACGGAAGATTGAAGTCTCAAATCCACCAAGAAATATTCAAGTTCAAGAAGAACATCTCCAAATTATAGCGTTTAATCCGGAAATAAGTCAACGACCCCAGAATTAACGTTATTGAAAGTCAAAGTCAATGTTGAAGGAGATCAAATGTCAAGTTTCACCTCTAAAATTACCGAAGTCAAAGATCACGTTCTCAAAATGAAGAATCAGAGGTTTCAAAAAGAGATTTCGCACCCACAAATGCTCAAATGAATTCAAGGAATTTATTTGTAATATTTTCTTGTTTCGGTAAATTCAAGAACACAAAAATTTATTTACAAATTTTGGCACGCCCAGTGGGAACTCTCTACTTCTCATCTCTTTCCTCCATCAAGGTCTGAAGTATTTAGATGGATACTCAAGGAAAAGCTATGAAGACGGTGAATTCCAAACTCGTCACATCGAAGTCTTCAAGTTCTAGTACCAAAAGTATTGGTGCTCTTCCCATTGAGTCTGCTCAAAAAGACTTCATCGTACCCAGCCATGCAAGTGAAGATGATGAAAATAAATCTCCTCTGTCCCTCCTTGCTCCATCTCTAGCTACGCCTTCCTAACGAATGTGGCTTTAGTCATCATAACGAATGCAACAACTATAGAAGAGCAAACTGCAAGTCTGACAAGAGCCATCGAAGGACTCACAAAGCACGTCCAAGAGCGAGATGTCCAAATTGCTAGGTTGATCAACAAGTCAGATGACGTTGACACAAGCCATATCAGGGTGAAACAAATTGAGGCTCACGATGAAGAAGAGGCATCCACAAAGCAGCATTATACCGAGAAGGATAAGCCTGCAAAAAAGCTTCAGATCTCATCTAATGAACTGATTCCAGTGGACCGACTCAAAGAATTCATTGAAAGAAGCATCAGAAGCAAGATCGAGGGAACCTCAAGTTCATCCTTTACTTACACAAAATCATACACTCAAAGAATTGATCATCTGAAGATGCCAATCGGCTATCAACCTCCCAAGTTTTAGCAATTTGATGGCAAAAGCAAGCCTGAGCAACATGTGGCTCACTTCATGGAAACGTGCAACAATACTGGAACATATGGGGATCACCTCGTCAAAAAATTTATTCGATCTTTGAAAGGAAATGCATTTGATTGGTGCACCGACTTGGAAGCCAACTGAGTTGACAGTTAGGGGCAATTAGAAAAAGAGTTTCTCAGTCGTTTATACAGTACTAGAAGAACAATCAGCATGATTGAGCTTACGAACTCACACTAGTGGAAGGAAGAGCCCGTCATTGATTATATCAGCCGTTGTAAAAATTTGAGCCTTAATTGCAAAGATCGATTGTCCCAGACTTCAGCAACTGAAATGTGTATCCAAGGAATGCATTGGGAACTTCGCTATATTCTTCAAGCAATAAAACCAAAAAATTTTGAAGAGCTAGCAACTCGTGCACATGGAATTGAAATGAGCTTAAATTCCAAAGAAGACGGATACTCAAATGATATCAATGATGATGCTGATGAAGATGCGACACCACAAAAAAATCAATGCTTTTGGATATGAGCATAAACTATCTAATGTCAAAAAAAAATCTCAATACTCTTGGATACGAGTATAAACTATCTACAAAATTACTTGAGGAACTCCTTGATATGAGTATAAACTATCTACAAATTAAAGCCAAAGAACTCATTGATACAAGTATAAACTATCTACAATTTACTTGAAGAACTCCTTGATATGAGTATAAACTATCTACAAATTCAAGTCAAAGAACTCCTTGATATGAGTATAAACTATCTACAAATTCAAGTTGAAGAACTCCTTGATACGAGTATAAACTATCTACAAATTTACTTGAAGAACTCCTTGATATGAGTATAAACTATCTACAAATTCAAGTTGAAGAACTTCTTGATACAAGTATAAACTATCTACAAATTTATTCGAAAAAAGCTCCTTGATAAGAGTATAAACTATCTACAAATTCAAATTGAAGAATTCTTTAATATGAGTAAAAGTCATTGGTATGAGTATAAACTATCTACAAAGTCAAATTGAAGAATTCTTTAATTTGTATTCAAACAAGTTCAAGTCAAGACTCCTTGATATGAGTATAAACGAGCCGAGCTCGGCCAAAAAATTTGAGCTCGAGCTCGAGCTCGTGCTCAGGTGATCGAGCTCGAGCTCGACAAGCCTGCATCGTAGATCACTAGCCGAGCTCACGAGCTCGCGAACTAGCCGAGCTCGAGTTTGGTTATTTTTTTTCCCTAAAATAACATAAAAATAAAAAAAAAGATATGAACTATTCTACAATCTGGAATACATTATTCAAAAATTTAAATAAGAATCAAGAAGAAAATATTTACAAGAAGCAAAAAAAAAAAAAAAGCAATATGATGAAAAGAATTAAGTTCAATTTTCGAACTAACACCCACAAATTAAATTCACCTAAATGTCAACAACCCATCAGTCTAATCGTTAAACTTTTTAACAAGATACAAGCAACCCATCAAACAATCAAAAAAACTAAACATTTGCAATCAATACATAAGCATCAGCAAGACACCGGTTGCTCTCCATGTTTATAAATGACAATTCAAATATGAGGAGATCTTGAAGTAACTGTAAAATTTGAAAAAAAATACCATCAATCAGAATAAATCTTTTCATATCAATGTTAAAAATATATTTTGAGATAAAAAGATAATTAAGGATGCAATAACCAATTAAGAGGAAAGAAGACGCAATTCAAATTAATATAGTATGCATATTTCTTACCAAAAACATCATATTCCATAAGCATCTTCAACACTTGGGAGGACTACATGTATCATTTTTTTCTCATTCTGCAATTCATTACACAAAATTTTAGTAAAAAACAACAATATTAATCATATCATATAACAAGTAAAAAGAATTAATCATCGTCAAATAATATCTTTTTCTTTTTCTTTACTCCAAAGTGTTTTCTCAACCAATCTCCTCCACACATTAATACTTGAACTGTTTTTGCAGTTAATGAGGCACGATACTTGTCAATGACTCTACTTCCAGCACTAAAAGTAGCCTCAGAAGCGACAGTAGTGATTGGTATAGCAAGAATATCCCGTGTCATAAACGATAAGACTTTGTACTTAACGAATTAAATCTCCACCACTCTAAGGCATCAAATTACCCCTCAGTTTTGTTGTCTTTCTTGAATGAGCAACAAGTTTCTTCAAGATACATATCGAATTCTGATTTCTGAGGTTGAACAGATTGAACTGACTCCAAAAAGTTAGCATATCTGGACCAACCTTTTGATATTCCAACATTACGAATACCTTGACCTTGAGAACTGCCCCCTTGTATTTGCCCACACGACTCACCTTCATTATTATATAGCAGTGCGTATTTAGAATAGAGTTCATGCAAGACCTTGTGAACAGAGCTAATTTCCCTTTCCACTTTCTCGAAAAATATAGCTCAAGAAAACAAAACTCAAGTGCTTTCATCTTGCACCTCGGATCAAGAATGGCCGCTATTGACATCAATAAATTAGTCTAACCCCAATACTTATCAAATTTGATTTTCATTTTTACAACCATGTCTCGAATAAAACAAAACCATCACTATCGGAAGACTTCTGATCTAACAGCACTTTCACTAAGCTGATTGAATTAAGAAACAAGTTTGAAGTTGGGTAGTCACTTTCAGAAATGATGTGTGTGCATCCCAAAAAACCTCCAGTACCGAACATACCTTTTCAACTTTTTCCCAATCTTCAGGACACGTACAATCATCTTAATGTGGATCTTTAGCGGCAAATCTTGGAAAAACATCCTTGAACTTGATTGCAGTAGAAAACATCTCATATGTAGAATTCCACCTCGTTCGACAATCATCAACCAACTCTCTTTCTGGCAAGTT
Organism: Sesamum alatum; assembly: GCA_034509735.1. Classification (NCBI taxonomy): domain Eukaryota; kingdom Viridiplantae; phylum Streptophyta; class Magnoliopsida; order Lamiales; family Pedaliaceae; genus Sesamum; species Sesamum alatum. Next base: position 50,432,397 of record JACGWO010000003.1, read on the forward strand.
TAGTTGTTTCACAATTTCAGAAAATAAAAAAAGGCTTGCATCTAATTGCTGAACATACTCTACGCTGTCACGTATCACTTCAACGATGCTTTTAATTTAAGAAATACCATCTTGAACTATGAGGCTCAGAATATGAGCACAACATCTGACATGAAATAATCTTCCCTTGCAAAGCAACTTTTTCTTTCTTTGAGCATAAGTCTTCAGATGGTAAATGGTAGAAGCATTGTCAATAGATACTGTGAAAATTTTATTCTAAATATCCCAATCTTCCAAGCAACACCAAATAGCATCAGCAATCTCAAGACCTCGACGAGGAGGTGGAATGTGAACAAAGTTGAGTACACGTTTCTTTAGTTGTCAGTTTTGATCAATCCAATGGCCAGTGATCACCATATACTCCATCTTCTGATTTTTTGATTTCCAACAATCAGTGGTGAGACTGATTTTGTTTACTTTTTGCAGCAAGTTTTTCAATTTCTTTTTCTCCGCTCCATAAACATCGACACAATATGTGTTTGTTGTTGTTCTTGAAACTCCTCTCCACTCAGGCATTCCCCTTCTACAAAACAAATTAAATCCCTCTTCTTCCACTTCAGAGAAAGATTTCTCATGCATCATTATCCAGTGAACTAGTGACTCTTTCATAGCTTCCATGTCAAACTTCCCATCTTGTAAAGCTGGATACGATGCTGGATCAATATTACTAAGCATAAAACCAAACTGTGTTTGCATAGAATTCGCTTTTTCCTTCATAGTTTTTGCTTTAAGATTGTTGGCATTGTGTTGCAAGTGTCTGTGTAATTGAGTTGTTGGATTACCTTTGCTTTTCGAGAACATCAGTGGTTACAACAGATCTTTACAATGCCATCTGCATCTCTAACATCTTTAAATTCTAGCCAAACGGTTGATTTTTTTTTTTCTTTTGGCCTTTGGCAATGAAGTATCCTCATCTTTATCAACTCCGTTGTGCCTGTGCTAATGTCGATATTATTTAGGTTGGGAGACGGATCTGTATCATCCATAGTTTGTTGAATTCCGTCCTCCTGGGGTTGAATGATTGAATTTGTTGAATCTACTCTAGAAGTAGAGATATAAGGTGAAAAATTATCATTTGGTGTCTCAGAATTCATAGCTGAAAAACAATAAGAAGTAACTCAAAAGCAAGCACCTAGTGCAAATAAAAGAACTTAGATCTGTCAAACAACTTTTCAAATACAAAGTATCTACTTGTCAAACAATAATCATGACATGAGTACAAGTGCACAATTACTATTCATCAGAATATCTCACTCTTCGATTACTCTCTGCTTGGTTTACTTTTGTATGCAGTAATGATAAAAATACGTTCAAGTATTTCAAGAACTTCGGAGCAAAATAAAGTAGTAATTGAATATTAAGGTTTTGTCAGAGTTCATGCCTTCAATCAACAATCACGAGCACTTTGCTAATACATAAATTGCACTGTTAACATACAAACAATCAGCTTACATGAAAACTGATTTTAGTGAAGTTTCTCCGATCATAGTGGTTGGCTGTAAAACTGATTTTTCTCCCATCTCCACATCTTACATGAAAAGACAAACCGACAGAGTCAGTATTCACTAAAGTTGACTTAGAGCCAATACCCAAATTTCGTCTATGTCTATGAAGTTTCACACGTATCACTTGCGTCACGCCACAACATGCAGTTGTTAGAAAGCTTCAACATAAGCTTTCATAACTTCAACTTAGCTTTCAATTTTCAACCACAAATACAATATAGGTTACAGCTGGGAGAAAGTTAGTTTAGTATAATAGAATTAGTTTCAGAAATCAGCAACCCAGCGACTCAAAGTCACATGAGAACTACATAACGTTGTTCATGAACAATAGCTGGCTTAAATGATTTTTTTGTCCTGTAAGTATTGCCATTTGGCATTTTTGTCCTTTATGTTTTTAGGGTTGAGAATTGGTCCTGTAACTTTTTCCCGCTTCGCGATTTTAGTCCTTCCAGCACCGGAAATTTTAAAAGTTGCCGGAATTTCGCACGTGGCAAGCACGTGTGGCTGATAAATTGGGGCTTTGCATTTCATTGGCCACTTTTTTCCAACATGGCAAAAAAAAAATATAAAATTAAAGGAAAGCCACGTCACTTTGCTGAATCAGAAAACAAAAAAGGGGGGAAAAAGTTCAGCATTCTCATAACCTCTCTTTCTCCTCAATCGACACTTTTTCCCCCCAAAAACTCTGTAATCCCCACCTCCAGAAAACCCTAATATGCTAAAACGAAATCCTACATTAATCTCCAAAGATTTGCTTAACCAAAGGAAAACCGTTAGTTTGTCGAAGAGGTGATTGCTAACGAAGGAAGGATGGTGATGAAACGGCATGCGAGGCATGTGGGTTTACCCCCACCTGTTTACCGTAAGTCCCTTTTCTCTTCTATGTTTGTACTCGTTTGTTTGAGTATATTTATGTGCTTTGGTTTATATAAAAAAGATGTTTCAGAATTGTTTATCATATGTTAGGTCCTTGTTGGTCCCCCCCACCCCCTTTATTATATATATGTGGTGGTCCCTTTCTTCTATTTTTCTCTTTTAATAATGTGAGTGTTCTGTAGCTTTTTTTTGTATTGTAGTAGTGATTTTGTTGTTTTGTTTTTGTGTTTCTTATTTTCTTAATAAACAGACCCAGACAGTGATTCCATTACCATGAGTGTTTATTATGGGGGACAGGCTCTGCATGTTCCTGAAGCCAAATATGTTGGTGGTAGTATAGTGAAATATGATTGTGTGTCAAATAATGAATGTTGCTTGGGGAGTTTGAATATGTGGTGTGATAGTGTTGGGATCAGTAAGAATAGAAGATATTATATAATTGTTAATAGAGGTTTTAAGTTGTTGATTGATACCAATGATCTTAGGGAAGAATATAAAAAAAGATTTGTGGACAGAGAGATTGTGATTTATGTTGATACTATTGAAGCTGAGGGTGGTGAAGGGGCTGAGGGAGGTGAATGTGAGAAGGATGGTGAGGGTGGTGAAGGGGATGAGGGTGATGAGTTGATAAATTCTGATTATGAAAAGGGGGATGGAAACAATGAACAGCCTCAGGTAGAAACTGAAACTGGGAATAGGAATGCAGTAGAAAACGAAGAAGATGAAAGTGAGTCTAGTGAGGGAGAGGAAATTGATGTGGTTGACAATGATGGTGAACTGGATGAGCATAGGGATTCTGAAGATGGTGAAGGGGATGGGCCTACTGATCCTTTGTTTAATCCAGATATTTTTTACCCTACTTTTGAACTGGGGATGAGGTTTAGTAATAAATGGGAGTTCAAGAAAGCCATCAACTCACATGCTATCAAGACAAAAAGAACCATCAAGTTCATAAAAAATGACAAGATAAGGATGTATGCAATATGTGGGAATGATGATTGTGAGTGGAAAATGCATGCTATCAAGTTGCCAAATGAGGAGACATTTCAAATAAACCTGTATTCTCCCCAGCATTCTTGCCCACCAATTTTTGATGTCAAAAATATCAAGACTGATTGGTGGAGAGACAAGTACCTACAGAAATTTAAATCTGACCCTAAAAGAAGCATGAAAGGGTTTAGGCTTGACATTATAAATGAACTAAGGGTCAATGTGTCCAAGGACCAAGCCTATAGGGCTAAGAGAGCAGCACTAAAGGTCATTGAGGGTACCCCTGATTAGCAATACACAAGGCTGTGGGATTATGCAGAGGAGGTTAGAAATACAAACCCTGGTTCAACTGTTATTGTGGGTACTGAGGACCAATCTGGAGAGAACAGATTCAGCAGAATGTATGTGTGTTTTGGTGCTCTAAAATTAGGATTCAAATCTGGGTGTAGGCCTATTATTGGAGTAGATGGTTGTCATTTGAAGGGGCCACATGGGGGTATTCTCTTGACAGCAATTGGTGTGGATCCTAATAACAACCTTTTCCCAATTGCCTATGTTGTTGTTAACAAGGAATGTAGAGAGTCATGGGAATGGTTTTTGATAATTCTGAAACATGATTTGAACATAGTCAGACAAGAACAATTCACATTTATGTCTGACAAGCAGAAGGGTCTCAGGCAAGCGTTTGAGGAAGTGTTTCCAGGGTCTGAACACAGATTCTGTGTTAGGCACCTGCACAATAATTTTAAAAGTGCTGGGTTCAGGGGGTTAGCATATAAGAATGCTCTGTGAAAAGTTGCAAAGGTTTGCACTGTAAGAGAATGGAAGAAGAAAATGGAAGAAGAGAATGGAAGAAATGAAGGCAATATCACAGGCTGCTTATGATTGGTTCAGTGACAAACCAGCTACAGAGTGGTCCCTTTCTCATTTCACTGAAACAGCCACATGTGACATGCTTCTGAACAATGTGTGTGAAACTTTTAATTCAAGCATATTAGATGCAAGAGAAAAACCTATTTTGACTATGCTGGAATGGATAAGAGAGTACTTAATGAGGAGAATGCAAAAAAACAGAGACAGAGCTTGCAGCAAATGGAAGGGAAAAATTTGTCCTAAGATCTAACAAATTCTCCAAAAGCAGATTGCAAAAGTCTCAGATTGCATACCAATTAAGGCTGATGATACACATTATCAAGTGTCATGTTTTGATGGTAGCCAACATTGTGTGGACCTGGGGGCTAAAAGCTGTAGTTGTAGGAAATTTCAATTATCTGGCATACCATGCAAACATGCATGTTGTGCCATCTTTCATCAGAGGTTGGACCCTGTTGATTTTGTGGAGAGGTGCTATTATGTTGAGACATACATGAAGGTCTACAAACCAGCCATCCAACCAATGAGTCATGAAGGGTTGTGGGCTGAAACTTTCATCATACCTCCACTTCCACCCAACTTTGGAAGGGGTGCAGGGAGGCCACCAAAAGCAAGAAGAAGAGAAGCAGATGAACCTGTGAAGAAGAACAAGAAAAGGAAGAAACTGCAGAGGATGAAAAGAAATCAGCAAACAGTCCATTGTAGAGCCTGTGGAGAACCTGGACACAACACTACAAAGTGTCCAGAAAAGGTATAATTTTTAGTGTTTAGTTTCTTTAAAGTAACTTGTGTCATGTTTCTAATAATTGTTCAAAATTGCAGGACCAAACTCAAAATATCCAGCAATCTGTTCCACAAACTGAACCAAGTCACATTCCACATTTAGGAAGCAGTTCAGTAGCTAATGAAGATATTTTGCCACCTGCACATGAAGATAACAATGAAGAGGATGAACTGGAAGATGCAGTAATAACTCAAGAGCCAGTTCTGACCCAAGTCACTCCCACATTCAGGCCTGGACCATCAATGTACCAACAAATGACCATCACAAATCAACATCTGGGCTTACATCCAAGACTGCAATTCAGGGCACCTCCACCTATGGTTGGCCCTCATCCACTTCCAAGATTCAATCCACCAAGAACTTCCAGCCAAGTAGTCAATCACATCATCACAGAAGGAGGATATAAGTATTTAGATTTAAACAAGAACATTTGAACTTAAGAATGTTAGTCAACGTTACATTTTGTGGATGGCAAAAACAAACTTGTGCCTTCAGTAGTATGTTTTTGGGTTTTTGAATGTTTCTCCATGTTAGTACCAATTACCTTTTGTGGTTTGGCAAAACCAACAATACCAAGTTTGATGTTGTGACAATATTATGGTATGATGTTTATAAAAGTACTTCTTTTGGAACTTATGTGTTCAGGTTCAAAACCATTTTTGGCTGGTTTCAATTTAATCACACAAACTCATCACAAACTCATTCTGACAGAACAAACACTTACATACAAATGAAACACTTCATACATACAAGGACTTACACCAGCACTTCATCAAACTTACACTTCATTCAAGTGAAACACTTCATTCATCCTTACATCAAACACTTCATCAAACTTACACCAGCACTTCATACAAGGAAATTCCAACTTACATCAAACACTTGAAACAAGGATAATTAGTTAATTATCTTGAATCAGTAAAAAGGAAAAAAACCATTAAAAACTTAAGCAATCTTCAAAGCTTCTCCAGTATTTGGCATCTTCACTGTAGCCTTCAAACTCCACCAGCACCAAATCATCAGAATAAAATGCAAGGCAAACAAACTGGTAATTAATTTTCTATTCTTCCTTTTTAGCTTCAGCACATCATCTTCCAGCATATTAATCCTCCTCAACAAACCAGGTATAATGGCCTTAGCTCTTCTACAAATTGGGGGATCCTCCCATGCAAAATATCTACATCCTCCACACTGTCAAAAACATACAACCAAAGAGTGAAACTTTTCGCAAATTTTCTGCACAAACAAAAGAAAAAATAAATTAAAACTTACCTTGTAATTTCTACAAGAGTGAAACCTACGACCTGGGTTCTCATCTGTCCAAGATGTCCGGAGAATCGACGCCCTCCCATAGTAGCATTCTTCAAGACCGGTGACGGAAGACATTGGAGCTTTTCCCTTTTATGTTCGATAGCAATGTTTTCTAGGGTTCTTGCTGCAAAATTGGGGAGAGCTTTTCCCTCTTTTAATTATAAAGAACGAAGAGGAGGAGGGAAAGCTGAACTTTTTCCCCCCTTTTTTGTTTTCTGATTCAGCAAAGTGACGTGGCTTGGAAAGCCACGTCATTTAATTTTATATTTTTTTTTGCCATGTTGGAAAAAAGTGGCCAATGAAATGCAAAGCCCCAATTTATCAGCCACACGTGCTTGCCACGTGCGAAATTCCGGCAACTTTTAAAATTTTCGGTGCCGGAAGGACTAAAATCGCGAAGTAGGAAAAAGTTACAGGACCAGTTCTCAACCCTAAAAACATAAAGGACAAAAATGCCAAATGGCAATACTTACAGGACCAAAAAATCATTTAAGTCAACAATAGCTCAATGCAATGCTCATAAAAAGTAAAAAAAAAAATCTTAATAATTTTTTGATTTTTCTCAACAAATAACCAATTGAAAACAGTTGAAAATGCTACCATATCACGGGCAATTGCTTTAATTTGATGAAATTTGAGTACATGTTCAATCAGACATTTTATCAAACACCTTGAAAGCAAAATTTATAGGAGAAAATTTCTTCAAAAAACTTTGAAAGAAATTTATAAGAAAGAAACATCACCTGTTAATGGTGGAGGCGGAGCGTCGGTGTGCCGACTGCCGTGTGCCAAGTTGCCAATGGATTCGTAATGCCGTGAGGTTCTGTCTGGAGTTCTGCCGTTGTTCTCACGAGAGAGAGAGAGAGTGTGTAGAGAGAGAAAAGTCAATATACTTGTTAGTTGTTGCCTTTTGGATTTCTCATACCTTTTCATTTTTTAAAAATAAAAAATAATAAATAATAAATTATTTGATTTTTATTTATTTATCTAATAAAGAGTTAACTAATATATTTATTTATATATATATATATTAAAATATATTGAGATAAGATAACTAATAACAAATACATTTTGTTGTAGACTTGTAGTGCATATTAAATATAACAGTAAAATTCATATATATTATATTAAATAAATATAGGGATAACTAATAATAAATGCATTTTGTTATGGTGGATATTGATTATTGAATATAACAATAAAATTTATATGAATTGTACTAGATTGTTGATTAAGCTTGTTTTTTGATAATATAAACCAAAATACCATATTTTAATACCATCTAAAACAAAAATATGAATATTGACTAATAATTCCAATATATTGTGAATTTTGAAATAAATACATTTTGATGTAGTAGATATTGAAATTATAACGATAAAATTCATATGAATTGTATTAAATATGTATTTACAAAAAAATTGTAGAAATGTACTAAATTATTGATTAAGCTTGTTTTTAGATAATATCAACCAAAATACCATATTTTAATATCATCTAAAACTAAAGTATGAGATATTGACTAATAATTCTAATATATGATGAATTTCGAAACAAATGCATTTTGTTGTAGTGAACTATCTACAAAGTCAAGTAAGATTCCTTGATATGAGAATAAACTATCAACAAAATTCGGGAAAAATGCAATTTTGGTCCATTATATTAGGGGTGGTGACAGTTTTGGTCCAGGCCTTTTGTGAAATAGTAATTAAGGACTGTAATGTGTAAAAAATAGCAATTTTGGTCCAGAAAGCCCTAATTTGGCCGGAAATTGTCACATGTGCGGCCCGTGACCACAATAAATTGGGGATTCCGGACATTTACGCTTACGTGGGAAAAAAATATTAGGTATGGCCTACGTGGCAAGGCTGACATGTTATAATTAAACACATCAGCCTTGCCAACTCACCTATATGCCATGTTGGACCATTTAGGAGGGAAAATGCATCATGCCCCCAGCACGTGACATCTGCCAACAACAACAAAGGGTAAAAAATTTCGAAGGCAAAAAAAAAAACGGGCATTTTCTCCTCTTCTTGTTGCGAATCCCTAGCTGCCGAAGGAAGAAGTTGGTGCAAATCCATAAAATCACTGGTGCTTCGAGAAGAAATGGTGATGTTCCGTGCAGTTTCTGAGTTTGTGGTTAAAGAGACTTGTCAAGAACATGTTTTTATGCATTCTTTTATGTGTTCTGCTTTTGGGTGTAAAAAATATGTTTTTATGTGTTCTTTTGTCACCTTGTTGTTGTATTTTAGAGGTTCGAACTCATTTTTTAATGAATCTATGGTCCCCCCTCCCCAATGTGAGAATCTGACTTTTTGTTGTGTGGTTTTAAATGTGGTGTACCCAATGTGTGGGGTACCATGATAATACTTTATTTTTGTTGGTTTTTTCATTTATGTAATGTGGTTGGCTTATGCTTTTCTGTTTGTTTTCTGTTTCTTGTACTATTTTCAGACCCTGAAAGTCAGTCCATTACTGTGGGTTTCTTTTATGCTGGTCAATTCCTGAATATGCCTGTAGCTAGATTCGTCGGTGGGAAAGTTCAAAAATTTGATTATGTAAATGCAACTCACATGAGCAAAGCTTGTTTGGACTTGTTTGCTGAGAAATGTGGGATTTCTAGGGAGGGCCTAAGGTACTACATCATTATGAATGGTGGATTTAAATTGTTGTATAGTGATGAAGATATTTTACAGCAAGCCTTGAACCATTTGGAGTGTAGGAAAATCCATATATATGTTGAGTCTACACCTCCACAGCCTGAGGTGGTTGCTGTTGAGACAATTAACATAGATAAGGGGAAGAAGAAAGTGACTGTAGAAGATGATTTTCAGTTTCTGGGAGAATCAGATGTAGTTGAGAATGAAAGTGGTGAGGGAGAAGATGATTCTGATGATGATGACTTTTTGGAGAATGAAAGTAGTGATGATGATGATGCACTGTTTGAAGAGTTTGTGGATGAAGCCAGCTCTGACTTGGGGAGTGAGTCTGAATCAAACTCTGAATCACTTGATGTAGTGGGTAGTGATCATGATTTAGATGAACAGAGGTTATCGGATGATGATATTGATAGGCCTTCTTATCCCATATTCAATCCTATCCAGATGTATGACCCTTCATTAGAGTTGGGCATGATATTCAGTTCAAAAAAGTTGTACAGTCACATGCCATCAAGAACAAAAGGAGTGTGAAATTTACCAAGACTGATTCATTTAGGGTTTATGTTGTGTGTACTGGGGATGACTGTGAATGGACAATCCATGCAAACAAGATCAAGAATGAACATACATTCCAGATTAACTTGTACAAACCTGAACATACTTGCCCAAAGGTTTTTAATGTAAGAAATGTTAAAACAAGTTGGTTAAGTGAAAGGTTTCTTATGGACTTCAAATCTGATCCTAAGAGAAATATTAAGGGATGGAGGGTTGATATCATGAATGAACTTAGATGCCACGTGTCAAGAGATCAGGCATATAGAGCTAAAAAAACAGGCTCTGAAAAAACTAGAAAGCAGCCCTGAGTATCAATTCACAAAGCTATGAGATTATGCAAAAGAACTTAGGAGCACAAACACTGTCATTTTGGGCATAAATGATGAGAATAGGTTTGAGAAGTTATATGTCTGCTTTAGTGCATTGAAGCAGGGTTTTTTGGGAGGGTGCAGGCCAATCATAGGTGTGGATGGCTATCACCTAAAAGGTCCACATGGTGGGGTACTTCTAACTGCTGTTGGAGTAGACCTGAATAATAATTTATATCCCATTGCATATGCAGTAGTCCATGTATGACCAACTGCGTATGGGCAACACTAACATCCATGTCCAGCCACCTATGACTTTGCAGAGTAGACTGAATATCAGGGCACCCCCTCTTATGACTGGTTATGGAATCAGGCCATGTTTCTCCAGTAGACCTGCAGGTCCAGTTCCCAAGACTATCATCAAAGAACATGGACAAAAGTATGTGGATCTTTCAAGCTGGCCAAGCAGACAAGACAATGAATCTAATAGGAAGAATTAAGCAAATTGGAGATTATATTGGTTTTTGTATGAACAATGACTTGGTTTTTGTATACATGGGGTATTAGAATGAAGTGTGCATACTGGTTGTCTTTTTGGTGTATGGGCACTTATGCAGAATCTTGTCATAGTACATTTGTGCATACTACTTGTTTTTGTTGGAAATCCAAACAATACTATGGTGTAAAAGTTTCTTGGATACTGTTTTCGTGATAATGACCAGTTATGCAATGTTTATGTTGGATGATGTTTCTTGCACCATTTTGTTAGATAATGACCAGTTTATGTTAGTGGTATTTGCACCTAGTCAGTGACTGTTTTCATATTACTTGACAATTAATTTAGTGAATGCTATATTAATGCCCAGTTAGTGACTGTATTCTGAGAAATGAACACTAAAATAATACATATTGCACATGATTAAAGGCACATTACAAACAAGACTTACAACAATAACAACATTGTTCACTATATGACAAATTACACCATCAACCTCAGAAACTCCAAACTATTCTAGTACATAAACATTACACATATGCTTCAGCCAAATTCACAACTCAACTCTCCCAATAACCATCTTCTTTTGCATGCTTTTGCTGGAACAGTCTTCATGCTTCCTCAAACAGCATACAATGCTCAGCCAAATGCATAACATACAAACTAAAATTAAAATAAAAACCCCCTTCATCATCCTTTTGTTACTGCATTTTAACTTCATAACCTCTCGCTCGATTTCATTCTTCTTCCTTAATAACCCCGGGATGATTGCACGAGCCCTCCTACACATTGGAGGGTCCTCCCAGTCAAAAAAAAAAAAAAGCACAGCCACCTCTATGAAAATTAAAAAAAAAAAAAAAGTTGTGCATTAACAAGAGTGGCAACCTAAGGAAAATTAAAACCTCAAAATTAATCTTTTAGATGAGAGAAATCGAAAAAATACAAACAAGGAAACTTACATTATATTCTCTACAAGCATGGAATCTCCTTTCTGGGTTCATTTCCGTCCATGAGGTCCGCAACAAAGCTCTTCTTCCACAACAGCAGTCTACAGACCCAGTCACACTCGACATTTTCGATTGCTTTGCCAATTTGATTTTCTACTATTGCTTCGAAGGTAAAATCGCCTCTTTCTTGTGACCTAGGGTTCTAAGAGAGGGAATTGGGGGAAGTTATATACGATATATATAAAGTGGCCTGTGCATTTTCCCTCCTAAATGGTCCAACATGGCATATAGGTGAGTTGGCAAGGCTGATGTGTTTAATTATAACACGTCAGCCTTGCCACGTAGGCCATACCCAATATTTTTTTCCCACGTAAGCGTAAATGTCCAGAATCCCCAATTTATTGTGGTTACGTGCCGCACATGTGACAATTTCCGGCCAAATTAGGGCTTTTTGGACCAAAATTGCTATTTTTTACACATTACAGTCCTTAATTACTATTTCGCAAAAGGTCTGGACCAAAAGTGCCACCACCCCTAATATAATGGACCAAAATTGCATTTTTCCCAACAAAATTCAAGTGAACTACATTATGATTTGATCCTTCCAAAGAGGTACATAGGCAGCTTGAGCTATGTTTTCAAATTCAGTCACATTTAAAAAAAAGAAAAAAGGAAGAAGAAGAATAGCATATGAAAAAGAATTAATTTCAAGACATGTTCACTCCTTCACTTTGTTACAGTAGCTGCTCGTGAACAAGTCTCAACGGGGCATTTGTAGACAAAAAAATTTCATGCTCCAATCAAATTGAAACAAATAATTTTGATATTTATTCTTTAGAAAATACAAATATCAAAAAGATAATGTCAAAATTGATCAATCACATCTTGCCAAATATTTAATGTATTTATCTCTTTAAATTAAATTATAAAAAGATAATACAAAAGGTGTTTAAGTTCACCATGATTCTACCTGTTTGACAGCTATATAAAGGGGTCCCCGGAGCTCATTCAAGACACACAATTGAAGACAAGTGAAGACACAAGCAGGAGAGTCTCCAAATCCTCTCAAGTGCAAATCAAGGAAGATCCACGACGTTCAAGGCAAGAATCAAGGCGTTCGTCAGGAAATCATCTAAAGTCAACGTTCGATTCGATAAGAAGTCAAAAGACCCGCGAATTAACGTTATCAAGAAGCAAGTCCACCTTGACAGAAGATTAAAGCCTCAAATCCACCAAAAAATATTCAAGTTCAAGAAGAACATCTCCAAATTATAGCGTTTAATCCAAGAACAAGTCAACAACCCCCGAATTAACGTTATTCAAAGTCAAAGTCAACGTCGAAGGAGATCAAACATCAAGTTTCACCTCCAAAATTGATGAAGTCAAAGATCGCGTTCTTGAAGTGAAGAATCAGAGGTTTCAAGTAGAGATTTCGCACCCCACAAATGCTCAAATCAATTCAAGAAATTTATTTGTAATATTTTCTTGTTTCGATAAATTCAGGAGCACGAAAATTTATTTACAGACTACTAGTTGAAACATAGATTTTGGCACGGTGGTCGTAACGGTTATGTTGTTCCAATACATTCAGATTTTCACGAATATGACGTTAACAATGATTCCCGATCCTCAAGAGTTCTTGTGACCGTTCCAAATTGGATCGGGGATTGGAACGGTCATAACTATCCGCGCCAATTCTATTTTTTTATAGTGATGTCACGCTTTGGAGCCAACAATGATGATGATTTCAAGACTAAAATATCAAATGACTATTATTATAGAATTAAAATATTAAATGACTATTATTTTTGGATTAAAAATACAATTAAGCCTTTTAACTAATAATAACGACTAATATTCTTAACAGCAACAATGATGATTATTTCACAAATCTGTGTTGTTATATAATGTTATCATATAATATATAATAAAATATTGGTTTTAGACTACATTAACTTAACTTATTTACTTTAGAGTATAATATATTTTTTTTTATTATGATGACACTAGAAAAGAATTAATATTAGCTACATTTTTAATGATTATGGCTAAAAACCGTGGTAATTAGCTATTATAAACTACGATTAAATAAAAAACGATGCAGGAACTAGCTTTTCCACCATGAAAAATTTATTTGCCATGATTTTTAGCCGTGGTAAAAACATTCGCCATGACTTAATTTTAGCCACGGAAAATATTTTCGCCACCCTCGCTAAAACCACGACCGACAACCGTTGCTTGGCCGTGGTCAATGACTATTTGCTATGATTATTTAGTATTAACCATGGCAATTGGCCATCATTAAATGTCATATTTTTTGTAGTGTGATACTATACAACTTAAAAATATTATTAATACATTATTGTGTAAATTATAAATATTATCATTAATATTCTTAAAAGCTATAATGACAATGATTTAACCAATCTATGAAACATTGTAATATACATACTCATTTTTGAAATAAAACTCATCTTCAATAAATTAAATAATAATATGACACCAGTAACTCCCAGTCATTGTTTTAAATTCAATAATATAAACTTACACAGTGCTGATCACACGTCCATAATTACGATGCGAAACTCCATTTGTAATCAAACTGAACTCATTATTTTGCAACAGAATGATTTCTACGCAGAATATTCAGAGATCATGCTACCAACTTCCCTCTGCCAGAACTTGGTAATTATATCAAGCGCCCAGCTCCTAAATTCATAAACTATTTTCTATACACAGCTATGTGTATATATATAACCATAGAACATGTGTATCACTATGCAACCTATGATAGGGACACTTCGAATTTTCACTATTTTTTTATTTTCTTTGATCTCACCAAAACAAATATGACTTTTCGTTATAAGTAACTACCATTAAGAGAAAAAAACTTATGAAAAAAATCAATTAACCACGGCTTCGCAACGGCTATTAGTTGTTGTTTCCACAAAGGAGGCCAAAACAGTAGAACCATGATGAATGTTCGTTAACCGTGGCCAAAATGATAAGTTGGTTTATGTTTTCATTTTCAATTTTTAGTATTTATAAGTGGAAATATGCATCTTTTAATTTTGTATAGATCCTCTTGTTAAAATTAGAATATGCTTGGATTAGGTAATCTGATAGGTATGGCTCATATATCAGAAAAGGACAAATGCTGGAGCAGTATGGTACAGGATAATTTTGTAAATATACGAAGGATTATTTATATATATTGTATTTGTAATCTAGTTGAGAGTCATTCTAAAAAGTATAATAATTAATACAGTCGTCACCGCTCCCGAGGGCGTAGGCACATTGTCGAACCTTGTTAAATCCTTGTGTTTTTTATTTTTATGATCATTAGCTTTAATTTCTCAACATAATGAGATTGTATTTTATATGAACTGTGACCTCAAATCAGTATATTTTAAATGAACGTATTAATAAACATGTTTCCGCCTTAATTATTGTTTCTGAAAACTCGAAAATGAAACACATACAAATAGCTCCTAAGTTTTTCGCCCTAGTTTTTTTTAATATTGGTAAAATTGCCCTAATTTTTATATTATACGTAGTGATTTGTGGTGTCGATCAAGAATAATCTATTTTCTTGTAGTGTTTCCCCTGGTTCGTACGTCAACGCTGGTGATGATCATCTAATTAGATAAATTAATTAAGTTAAAATTTGAAGTGGTTCTATGTTTCTTTGGAAGTGCTCAAAGATGAGATTTTGGGAGGATAAAATCTAAAAGTATATAATATTTTTATTAAATAATTAGTGTATACATATATATATATAACTATTATTCTACAAAATTAATTAGAAATCCATAGGAAATTGTGTGAAGACAAGTAAGATGCCACAAATTGAAGCAATCTGGACATTGGACCAAATTGAGTCACCATCTCCATGTGGAGAGATGTTGAAATAATTAGTCTTCCTTCCCAATAAGCCCTTCTCTTTAACAGTCTATATATAATTAATTAATTAATTAATTAATTATACTTTCATTTTCCTCCCCTACTACACTACACAGCTTGATCATGTCTGCACGCCAAAGAAATATATTTGAATACTACAAGCTGTTTTAGCTGTCAATAAAGGGGTTACATGTGCTATGTTTGGTTGCATGGATTTAGAGTTCTCAAATTAGCATTTATACAGGTTTATTTAATTTCATCTAATAATAGCTTTTTTATTTTAATTCGATAAATTATTGGACCAAGTTAATAATTTCAGATCAATGGGGTATGAATAAACGAGATTATCAAGTAATTATCAGTCAATTTTTAAAGCTATTAATAGAATTCGAACATCTAGAGATGGTTGGTTACGGTCTAGACTGAAAGTGGTACGTCGATTTAGTCGATCTCAAATTTTACATGTAAATTAAATTAAAAGAACAAATATTTCTTTTCCCATTTCGAATTCTTAAATAATTGAACTAATATAGATTTTGCCCTCCAAAATTAAAAATTCTAACCATCTCCCTAAGAACATCAAGATTTTATATATATGTTAGGAATAACAATCCTCTATAAGCAAAAGGAGGTTGCTGATAGTGCAATTCTAGCTAGAAATCAAACATCCAATCCCTTCTTACACTAAAATACCACCTCGTATAATATTCTCTAGGCTCCTAAAACATTTAATTTAAATTATGATACCATTAATTAACATATATATATATAAGGTTATATCTAGAAAATGGAACACAAACTTAATTCACACATAATTAATAAAACAATGCTACTTACTATCCCTGGCTTATAATAAATCTTTTTTTTTTTTTTATAAAAAAAAATCCCATTAATTTAAAATGTATAATTCGCCTAAAATTCGTTGGGTCAAATTTGTTACAACGATTTCTTACTAAAATAAATAAGCTCAAATAAAATTTAAAATAATTGGTGATCTATACAATATTGCTAAAATATACTTATATATGTAATATCATTCAAAGTTTAATTTATTTTTGGCCTACATGATGAGGATGCACAAACTTACCTTTTAGCCTTCCCATGCACACATACACAGAATTTATATCCTTAACTGCGACGTTTACGCATGTTCTAACCTCGCCGGCGGGAAGCCGCTTTCGCCGGAAACTGCTTTCCGTCCAAACAACTTCACAAACATTAGTATTTGCTGTGGCAAATAATTTTTTTTATTGTGATTAATATAATGGAACATGTTGACAACAAGAAAATAACATAAAAAATTAAATTACAATGCATATATATCTATAAAGAAATCGACTTGAAGATTTAATTTTTAGCAAGTATATAAATGATACAAAATTTATAAATAGCTCAATTATATAATTAACTCTTTTGAAAAGGTACCAATAATCTATTTTATTTGCTCAGTAATTAGCCTTCCTCGAGATTGATAATGTGGGAGTGAATAATTTAGAAGGCTGGGAAATAATTTAACCAAAATAGGTGATATTTTCAGTAGGGATGGTGGTGAAGTCAGCAGCAGTAGAGGTAACCGGCGTGTAAATAGGGGAGGAAGACGGCGTGAGAGGAGGAGGAGGCGGCGGCGGTGGTGGAGGAAGCGGCGTTGGTGGCGGTGCAGCAATCGAGACGGCCCCCGACGAAAGCAGTGTTACATGAGAAGTTGGAAGCATACTGGTTTCCCTGTACTTGTACTTCAAAATCTCAGCCCTCACAGCATTTAATTCTGCTTGTAGAACTTGAACTTGCTGTTGCAAAGCAGAGATTGCTCCCATGCAGCCATAAACTGGATCTCTTAGCCTCACGTTTGCCTCATAAACAAGACTATTTGCAGCATCTGCTCTTTGGATTTCAGGCACCTCCTGTAATAATTAAGAATAAATTACTTAATTAGAACAATTAATTTGAACATAGATGTTTTGTTTCCAACAGGGTTTTGTCGTTCAATTGTTCTGTTTTTACTTTCCTTCCATCTATTCTTTCTAACCAGACAAGTACCGAAATACTAGTCTAATACACGCGCGTACTTATGTTTTTCTTTCAAATTTAATTTATAACGAGGATCAAGAATTAGGGTTTTTATATGTATATAGATACCATTAGCATCTTGGAGACGTTGCTGGCGCCAAAGACTTTGTGAACGGAGGCGAACTTCTGGGGTTCGTGAGGTGAGAAGTAGGGAGAGAAGGGGCATTCTTGAGCGCAACGACGTCTCAAGAGCTTGCAGGCGGCGCAAGGGGTGATGGTGTTTAGGGTTCCGGCGGAAGGCCCCAACATATGTCTTCTTCCTCCCATCTGATGAGGAAAGGCATCGGACTCTCTCTTGATCTTCTTGCCTATCTCCTGATCAAGTCTCTCCCTGCAAAACCAAATTCATTGTCAATTTTATCAAGAAAACTACAATAATAGTCAGTTTAAATATACTACTCCTATTTAAAAATTTAAACTCTGGAAATTTAGGGCAGTGAAGGGTTCAAATTGTATTGTTGTGATTACCTTTCCGTGGACATTCAGGCATACTACCTGTTAATAGAGCAAACAAGAAGAGGAGAGAGAGAGAGAGAGAGAGAGAGAGAGAGATGAAGGTTGAAGAAACAAATATAGGAGGATGAGAGAGAGATAAGAGTGCTTAAAAGGCAAGATAAAAAGGAAAAAGATTGTCCATAGTTTTCACAAGAAACCGCCAAAAAGATCTGATTAATTAGGAACTGAAAATGAGTTTTAAAGCTCCTTTTCTAACATTAGCAGTTTAATCTAGGGCCCTCTTCTTCATGTACGAGGATTCATTATCATTCATTTACACAAATATCAATTGGTCTGAAGGAGAAAAAAAAACAGAAAAAAGAAAAAAAGATGATCTGCGACGAGAAGGGTGAATTCCGATGAAAAAATAATTGAAATTGTGGAAATTAAAAAGATTTAGGGATAAAAAGTTATTCTATAAAATTAAAGGACAAAAATGTTACAGTTGGAACAGTAGCTCAATTTTAAAAGGTAACATGAGATGCATATACTTTTTTCCACGAGAAGAGTGAACTTCGGTAGAGAAAGACTGAAATCGTAAAAATTAAAAAAAAAAAATACAGGACCAAATGCTAATATAGAAAATTAAAGGACGAAACGTCAAATGACCTAAATTATGAGCCAAAAAATAGATTAAGCCAGACTTAAAATTATTGTAAAGATTTCACCACGATTAATCAAGTTTTGACATATTTATATATGTTCAAAATATTTATTATGATTTTTAATTATAACTAATATTTTAGCCTCATAAAAACATTGACTAATAGCATAATTTTAATTACAAAAGAGGGTTTAATTAGAAATTTAGTATTCTGTGAAAATTAATGCCAGCTTTGTCACGTACTCCTCACGTGTGAGTCTTCACCCCTTTTGACTTTCGGAGGAGGTCTGGTTGGAGTTTCATACACATTCTTAATTTTGATTTCCCTTCCACTTGATGCATGTGGACTTGCTACTTTATTAGAGACACAAAACGCAGAAAACGCTTTAAATAAATGGTCCAGCGCAATTACTATTTGTACTCACTGTACCAAAGTTTGTACTTTTAATGAATGTAAGTGATTGTCCATAACATAACCAGATTTAAAGAGAACATAATTAATTTTTAACTTATGTCAATTTCAAGAATTTCTTCATTAACACAATCATTACTTCCAGGATCTAATTAGCCAATTATTAGAAAAAAAAAATGCAATTTTAATCCAATAAGGTGGCTATTTTGGTCACTACAAGAAAATAAAAAATTAGCAACAAAATAATCAAATGACAATTGTAATATTATCACTATTATATATATTTGGTGACAAGAATACTTTTTGTCATAATAATGAATTTTATGATTTTAATAATTACTATTATTATGTAAAAATTGTTATTAGCAAGAATTGGGAACAAAAAAATATACACAAAGTTGTCACTAAATGCAAATAGTGATCATATATAGTAACAACTAAGTGGCAACAAATAATTGTCGTCACTATATTATGTTGTCACTATAGATGTGTCATTAAATGTATTTAGTCACAACTTTATACATAATTTTTGTCATTAATAATTATATAATGACAAGATAAAAAAAATATTGTCACTTAATACATATTTTTAGTGATAATATTAAAATTGTCATTTGAGATTTTGTCACTAATATTATATTTTCTTGTAGGGGATCCTGTTGAAATTTGGTCGTGCAATTAAAAAAAATTTGACAATTATAAGGATAATTCTGATCGAAAATTCATAATTAATTGAAAGATCTCAAATTAGCGTGTCACGTGCAAAACATATGCATTTTTTCCAACCAAATTTTGAATTTCTGGCCAAAATTGTTCTTAAATTGCCAAATTTTCTTTTTAATTGCAAGACCAAACTATCAAAATCATCTTCACAGAACTAAAATTGTCACCTATTATACTTACGGGACCAAAATTACAATTTTTCCATTATTATATTATAAAACTATTGCTTCCAAATTATATATATATATATATATTAGAAAGTTATTGATGATATAGGGTAATTAAGGCCTGATCATGCCAAATAAAATAACTTTTTAGTAGTGATTTAACTATATGTCATTTTTCAGGAGATTAATCCAAGAATTAACAGTCCACGCTGTCAGTAATTTTCACAGAAAATGATGGAGCACCATCAAGATAAACTGAGTTGTTTTCACATAACTAGCTAGTGACTTAATCTCCTTGACAAAATATAGCACGTTGCTAGTCTATTTGCGA
Organism: Sesamum alatum; assembly: GCA_034509735.1. Lineage (NCBI taxonomy): Eukaryota > Viridiplantae > Streptophyta > Magnoliopsida > Lamiales > Pedaliaceae > Sesamum > Sesamum alatum. Next base: position 50,452,446 of record JACGWO010000003.1, read on the forward strand.
CATCTCACCTAAACTTTTCCGAATGGAAAGTTTCAAACATACGAATTTTACACCCTTAATTCTTGTAATTAGTTCTACAATTTTAGGAGTTTTTTTTTTTTTTAACCTGGCGCAGAGACACTTCGGAGCAACAAGTGACTATAATTTTGATTTTATCATAAATATAAAATTCCAAAAACTTACTACTATCAAGAACGTTTTGTGTAAAATAATCATCATGGTAATGAATTACATATTTATAATGACAATTAAGTATGTTACGTACTGTTGAGCTGTCACTATTTATTTTTACTGATAATTTTATGCATTATTATTTTTAACTAATCACGGCTAGTAAAAAACTTTTAAACTATAAACTCATTATCGCAATAAAATAAAAAGAAAATATCACTTAATACATAATTAGCAACAACATGAACTAATATCATTATTTAATTTTCTTGTCACCAATTAACATTCTCTTTCTTTTTCTGTTGTTGTATCGAGAACATATATACCTAAGTCAACCTAATCCTTGTCAATGCAAAAGGATCGATAATTAAGAAAAGACTAGGTAATTATTAATAGCAATGATTAATTTATTAATTCAAAATACACTAGAAGAACTACGACTTTTCATTATGATTAATTTTATCATAATTAAACATAAAAAATTATGACGAATACTAATTAACCACAACTGTGCAACAGCTAGTAATCGTTATTTTTGCAAGCAAGGCAAAAACATTTGTTACAAGTAAAACTATGCCAAATCAATAGAAAAAAAATTATTATACGCTAGATTTTTAATAACTATGGTAAAAAGCCATGATAAATAACTATATATTATTAACTACGATTAAATAAAAATTGATGCAAAAACTAGTTTTTTCACCATGAAAAATGCATTTGTCACAGCTAAAAGCCGTGATAAAAATATTCGCCATGGCTTGTAGCTATAACAAATGTTTTAGCCACCCCGCAAAAACCATGCCGACAACCGTTGCATAGCCGTGATCAATAACTATTTATTACGGTATTTAGTATTAATTGTGGTTAAGAATTAAGTTTTTGCATCAGTTCTATTTGACTATGATAAATGGTATCGATTTATAATAATTTTTAAATAGTAATAATTTATAACATCGAGAATAATTAATTTTTTTTATAGTGGTATAATTATAGAAAAGGGACATAATGGGAGGAAAGAAAGGTAGTTTTGGTTGGTTGTGAATGGCGTGGAAGGTTAATTCAAGGGTGGGTGGTGAATGGTGATGTAGGTAGGGGGGGAATAAAGAAAAGGGGGTATGTATGGAGTGTACATTAAAACTATGTATAATTTTGCTTAAACTTGAAGGAAATGACACCATGGATTCTTGTTTGACCCGTATTTTAAGGCAAATAACCCGCCCCGTTGTTCAGAATATCGCACAGACCAGCTACCTTCTCAGTCCTGCCCAACCTGTGTTTCTCCCCAATCAAAATTAATGCCTCATCAGTGTGTGTTGTGTGTGCATGCAATCCAACTTATGCATATATTTATATATGGATACAAATTTCATGTGATATGTATTAATTATTTTTTCATATGGAAACCCTAAATTCGATTCTTGGAATTTCAATACTTTGGTCTTGGAAGTCCAAGTCTTAGCTGTGTGCTTCAATATTTTACAAAAATTGGTTTTTAATTGTTGACATATATATATTCATTAAGTTTTCGGCATAAGGGATCATTTAATTTTTCATATGTATTTTTTCGTAGGGATGTTACTTGCATTTTTTCTTTTTTTTTCATATGGTATCAGTGTAGAGTTTTTTTTTCCCGAAATAGTAATTACATGATTAGACAATATCTGAATAAGGTGGGCAATACATCGATTCAATCGATATATCAGTATTTGATAAATACATCGATACAATTAAGAATAATGAAATAAATTACAAAAATCCACATAAAATTAATGAAATAATACTCAATGAGAAAGTATTTACTTCAGTAAACTCGACCTCATAACCTCGAACTTGTTTATAGAAACTCGACCTTAATCACTATGTTAAAACATCATAGGTTATTTTTGTTAAATAATTGTGGGAACTGCAGTGGAAATAAAAATAGAATGTAGGTAAGAAATGGTACTATTTTACCTTGAAAAATCTTTTTTTTTTTTAAAAAAAACCCTAAAAAATCTTTATCGTTAATTCTTGCAATACATGGTTTTAATTGATTAATAATTATACTTAAGCCAAATTAATTTGCCACTTATCTTGTGCACATTGGTGTCTTATCTCATCAAAGGAAAAGAGATAGAAAACTAAAACTCCTCAACATTTGAAGACTGTAATTAAGATAAATGTGTATTAAATACACAAAGACAAAAACAATCATGTGAATATATTCTTTAAAGTTATTTTATACGCTGCTCATTCAATATCACGTTACTTAGCATTTACACACCCAGTCCAAATGCTCTCAAACGGCATTAATTAACTTTGAAATGAGACGATCTTAGTTGACGAAATTGAAGTCTCATAGTTATGAAGTTGTGAATTCGAGTCTCATCAATATGTAGATATCGGTCTACTTTAACAATAATTGTTGGTCTATTGTAATAGTAGCTAGTGATTATGATATATATTTGATATTGACATAATTATGTAATTATTTATTAATAATTAAAATTTATGATGTAATTATAATCAATTTATTCTAATGTGTGTGTGAGAGAGAGAGAGAATTTGTTTGGCAATTATTTAAAGTTTTAATAAGCAACAAAAACATTCTAGTCTTTGGGGTCAAAATACTTAGAAGCATACATTGAAACCAACCACCTGAATTTGAAAAATAAATAGGAACAAACTTATAATTAATTTAACTATCATTTTCATCACTCTTTCCTTCTTAACATTAATCATTTATGCAAAGAATAAGGAGACTTTTTATAATTGGTCTAATTCCAACACTAATTGACCTGGTCAACTTATCACAGGTAGAATTAGTTGTGCTTACCATGTCCACCTCCAAGAACCCATAGGAAGAATGAATTTTGTCCGAGGTGGAAACGAGGTCATGTATTTGTTTTCAAATCATTTTTTAAGGGTTTATGACGTTAAATATATGTAGTTGTTGGTTATTAATGTAAATGTGATTGAATTGTGATAATGATATGTAAATTGATATAACTATTAACGAATGGAATTTATAATGGAAGTGTGATTTATTCATTAAAAAAAAATAATAAGAATGAGTACTAAAAAGTCAGTGAAAAGTTTAGACTATGTAAAGTGATCAAAAGATGGGTTATATATCCTCTTTAGTCATATATAATAGAGATAATTACACCTCCGTGACCCTTTTTTTTTTTTTTTTTTTTAAGTTTGGTGTAATTATACGTACATCCCTTACTGTTTGAAAAATTATGTCTAGTCTTGTTGATATTTATTTTCGTCCAACAAATAAATTATGGGATTTTCTAACATCAACAAGGGAAAAAAAAAAAAAGAATGAAAATTCATATGTACCCCCACTTATTTATTGTAGGAAGCAAGTCAAACGATTTTTTATTTTTTTTATCAAAGTATAAAAAGTTTAAGTGTAATTACACAAACTTTTGGGAATTGGGATCTAACTATCCCTATATAATAATTTACATTTAGGGGGTTAAAGTAGCCTGAGGCGGAGGGAAAGGATAATTTACGTTGCTCTCTCAAATGTCAAATAAATTTTAGGGATAATTACACTCTCCTTCCCTGAGGTTTGGTGTAATTACACATAGACCCCCTGTGGTTTGAGAAATTACATCTACTACCCCTGAGGTTTGCTTCTGTATAACAAATAGGTGCATTGGTTAGTCAAAACTCACCGAATTTGTTGATATTAGCAAAAAAAAAATAATGAATTAAAGGTGAGATTTTTCATCGATTGACTTATTACTGACTTATTGTAGGTCATGAATTTTTTTACGATCAAACTACCCTTGTATATCGTCACACATTAATACATGAGAGGAAATATATCTTCACCATTATAAGGGTATTTAGTCATAAAAGATTTTTTTAGCCTGCATTAAGTCATTAACAAGTCAATCGAGGGTAAATATCAATTTTCATTCAGGTTTTTTGTTAATATCAATAAATTCGGTGAATTTTAACTAACGAATGGACTTATTTGTTAGACAAAACAAACCTCAGGATACTAAATATAATTTTTCAAATCACAGGAGACTTACGTATAATTACAGCAAATCTCATTGGAGGGGAGTATAATTATCCCTAAATTTTACTTCAGCAGCACAAGTCGATTTATATAAATACTAATTATCTATGTCTTTCGTATCTCGCATGAGAAGAGTCATATCTCGCTTGAGAAGAAATTGAGTGTTCTGAGATTTTTTGTGAGTGTATAAGTCTTGAATGTCTACACTATCATGGGCTTTGTAGAGCTTGCTGGCGATTCCTTCCCTGGGGCTGAGGGAATGACGGCGGTGTAGTGTGGTCGTGTTGCTCCATTTTTTATTTTTTTGGTGTCTTCCTTCGTTTTGTGTTTCGTACTGCTGTCTTACAATTCTTCTTCAGAGATTTCCTTGTGTCTTTGGAGTCTTTGGTTTTTGACCTCTTTCTTTCCTTGTCTCTTGTGTTTTAACAGGGCTACTCCTGAGGAGTGTTTTCTTCGTGGTGCAGTTTTCTTTCTTCGTGTTTTAGGTGACTACGCGCTTTGGGGCTTCATTTCAGGGGTCTACATAGACACGGCTGGGGGGACAGACTGTACAGTGCTGGTAGCCAGATGGATTCGACGATGAAACGCTTAGGCCGTGCGTTGGTGCTGACGGATGATGAGGAGGTGGGGGTGGACCTAGCAGCGACGGAACTGGGTGCATCTGGGGAACAGATGGGTTTCTTGTTAGTTGGTCGGCTCCTTACACCGCGAGCGTTCCGATACGATGTGTTAACAAGTGCGTTGGGTACAGTAATTCGGCCGGTGAGGGGGATGGAAGTTCGTCTATTGGCCGAGCACTGATTCTTACTTCGTTTTAGTCATGAAGCAGATAGAGACAGAGCACTGAGGGGGTGCCCATGGACCTTTGATCGAAACCTGGTGATACTCAATAAGGTTGCAGATGAGGAAAACCCCATGATAGTTGACCTGAACTGGTGCCCGTTCTACGTCCATATACATGATTTACCCATACGGCTGATGACACGAGAAGTTGCAGAATCTATCGCCAACCGGATTGGTCGGTTTGTGGAATTCGATCACACACAATCATGGAGGGCTTCAATCCGAGTTCGGGTATCGTTAGACGTCCGACTGCCCCTCAAGCAATTCCTAAAGGTGCAGGGGGTCGACAGTGAACAAACAGTATCGTTTACTTATGAACGATTACCCAACTTTTGCTACGGTTGCGGCGTCTTAGGCCACATCCTTCGGGACTACCCGTCGGAGTTCGAAAGCACGGCAACAGGGCCGAGGTGGAGTTACAATATGGTGCCTGGATGAGGGAGACACAGTCCGTGATGATATCTACCGCTGGGGCGAATCAGAATATGAGCGGTGGAGGCAGTTTTGGGTAGAGTTACATCCGAAGTGGTCCGTGGGGAAGATCGCCGATAAGAAGCGGGTGGGGATCTTTGAGTTTCAACAGCAGTCGCCGGCTGCGCAGGCAGAGGAACAGGGCAGCGGGCCGGCGGGTGAGCACCCAGCGCCGCAGGCAGCTGGAATAGAGGCATCGAGTCAACACGAGTGGGGGACGGACGTGCGAAGAACGTGGACTGCAAGGGCTGAACATGGAGAACATGGAGCGATTTTGGGGGGAGACGAATTGATTAGAGGACTAGATGAGTACCTGGGCCGACAATTACGTAGCCCGTCACCCAAGCTCCCTTCAAACCAAAATGACCCAAATAGTATAGGCCCAATACATACACACTCAGCAGCCCAATCCACTGACCCAAAAGAACCTGTGGCAGGAAGGGCCCAAACCACAGTCTGCCCAGCCCAATCTAACGACCCAGACTGGGTTTTGTAAGGGCGGACCTTAACCACACTCAACACTACAAACGACATGGGCCGCGCTCCTCTTAGGCCCAACACTAACCACGTCCACACAATACCCCAACCTAGCCCAACCCGAACCACAGCTAGCCCACCCCAAGACCTGACCCGGCCCCAGCCCAACCAACACCCAACTTGCACCAAAGCTGACCCGAGCCCGAGCCCAGCTCTACCCGTAACCACCACCAAACTTCGTTCTACTCCACCCAAAACCCACCTCCTTGATGAATCACCGTCGGCGCTCTCCCCCCAATTCGTCTATGATGGGTCTCACGAGGGCAATGTTGATAGTGGGTCCGAGGCGTCAATCGGCGACGTTGTTTGGAGGGGGGGTGTTTCGTTCACGATCCTCCCCTTAATCCGCATCGTCGCAACGTACTGGAGGGGATAAGGCGGGCCCGTTCTCTATACCAGTAACGTTTGTGCCAGGTATGAGAGGGCGACGAGGAGGTCGCGGACGGGGCCGCCCGGGAGCATCAGTCCGACAGCCGCGAGGTGCGTACAAACGAAAGGAAGGGAAGCAGGTGGGTAGTTCCGGTGAAAAGCGGCTAAAGTTAGGTTCAGGTGCGTCTCAGACTAGGTTACATCTTTCTGACTTTGATGATTTTGCTGAGGGTGCTTTGAGTCCTTCTGTATGCGTATGACTGTAGGGAATGAGACTATGGAATTACATGACCTGGGGAGGATTGAGCGGGATGTAGCAGGGGAGGTACTTAACATCACAGAAACGGCGGCGGCTGCGGGGCAGCCCCTTCGAGCATTATGACAGTGTTAGCCTGGAACTGTCGGGTCTAGGGACCGCCTCGATAATTCAAAAACTCGGAGAGGTAATCCGTGAGAAGGGTCCTGGGGTGGTGTTCCTTTCTGAGACAAAATGTGGGCACCGTCGGTTTGAGATTGTGAAGCAGAGGCTAGACTTGTTCGGGAAATGCGTGCCAGCGATAGGTAGGTCTGGGGGAATTGCTCTCCTTTGGTAGAAAGAGCTGAGTGTGCAGCTTCGGTCTTTCTCCCGTTTCCACATAGATGTAGAAGTGTTACAAACAGACAGTGTACTCGGGTGGAGGTTTACACGTTTCTACGGGGCAGCCGAGACAGCACAGCGAAAGCAGGGCTGGGATACATCGCAGACTTTGGGGAGACAGTCGGGCGGACTATGGCTATGTGCAGGGGACTACAATGAGATAATGTTTGGGCATGAGAAAACAGGGGCTCCGCGTCTGGTGTGGCAGATGAATGACTATAGACAGGCCTTAGAGAACAGTGGGCTCAGTGATGTGGGTTACTCCGGGTCCCAGTATACATAGTCCAACAAACGACAGCATCCGAAGACAGTCAGAGCACGGTTAGACAGAGCCTGTGCCAATTCAGCATGGGTGAACAGGTTTCCGAGCCACACAGTGACCACCTGTCGACCTGCCAATCCGATCACAAGATGGTGCTTATAGAGATGTTGTCCCAATTGAAACAGTGGCAGGAGGGACGCAAAAAATAGTTCCGTTTTGAAGCACGTTGGCTGCAATCAGATGGATGTAAGCGGGTGGTACAGGAGGCGTGGTCCGCGGTGATAAAAGGGGACACGCACACGGTGTTATGGAAAAAGATACAGACGTGCAGAGTGGGGCTATTACGGTGGAATCGGGAGGAGTTTGAGCGGCCTCGTCATGAGATAAAGTGGATGGAGGAACGATGTGCGCAACTTGAGGATAGTCAGCTAGGGACAGACGAGTACCAGGAATTGCAAGATCTTAAGGCAAAGTTGGCGGAGAATGAGGCAAGAGAACTGCTGAAATGGCAACAACGGAGTAAACAACACTGGTTAGCAAATGGGGATGGAAATACAAAGTTCTTTCATTCTCGGGCATCGACACGGAGAAGACATAATATGATACACTGTTTGAAGGATAACGAAGGGGTATGGAGGGATAAGGAAGAAGACATTCAGGAGATCCTCCTCCAGCACTTCCGTTCAGTCTTTGCTTCCAGCCGACCGTCGCAGCGAGCATTGAGGAGGCAGTTTCCGCAGTCCCGGCTCGTGTAACCCCTGAAATGAACACCCTGTTAGCACAACCGTTCACGATAGACGAGGTAAAACTAGCCGCTTTTAATATGTCTCCTTTTAAATCCCCCGGCCCCGATGGCATGTCCCCATTGTTCTTTCATAAATTTTGGGGTATAGTAGGGTCGGATGTCACTAATTCTGTTCTTCGCATTCTTAATGATCATATCTTGCTCCATAAAATGAATTATGCGCATATTGTTCTCATCCCTAAAGTGAGTAGCCCGGAGCTAGTCTCGCAACTTCGACCGATTAGTTTGTGTAATGTAGTGGTTAGGATCCCCTCCAAGTGTCTTGCTAATCGGCTGAAAGGCATGATGAATTCCATTGTCTCCCCCACACAGTCGGCCTTCATCCCGAGTTGGCTGATCACAGATAACGTCCTTCTAGCTTTCGAGTTGAACCACTACCTAAAAGTCTCCTCCCGGTCCAAAAAAGGGGTCGCCGCCATTACGCTTGATATGAGCAAAGTCTATGATAGAGTAGAGTGGTCTTTTCTTAGACATATTCTTCTTCGGTTAGGTTTTGAGTGTGGTATTGTTAACCTGATTATGCTATTGGTTACATCTGTTTCGTATTCTCTAACTTTGAATGGTGGGCAGTTTGATTTTTTTCGGCAGGAGCGTGGGATCCGACAAGGAGACCCGTTGTCTCCATATCTCTTTATATTTTGTGCAAAGGCCTTCTCTTGTCTGGTCCAAGAGGCGGAACGACGAGGGGCGCTGCAGGGGGTGAGGGTCAGCCCGGGGGCTCCGAGTATAACCCACTTGTTGTTTGCTGATGACACCCTGCTGTTCTGTGAGGCGGGGGTGGGACACATAACGGAGATACAACGAATCTTGGATGTATATGAGAGGGCATCAGGACAAGCGGTGAACTTCTCCAAATGCAGCATGGTAGTTGGGGGGGGGGGGGGGGAATCAGGGGGGAGGTGAAAAGGTTGTTGGGAGGACGGTTGGGAGTACGCCTAGTTGAGGCTCATGATTGCTATTTGGGGTTACCGGCAGTGGTTGGGCGGTCCAGCAGCACTCTCTTCCATAACATCCGAGACCGCTTCTAGGGCCGGATTACGGGGTGGGATAGTAAACTATTGTCGCAGGCTGGGAAAGGTATCTTGATCAAGGCAGTGCTGCAGTCGCTGCCTACCTATGCGATGTCCTGTTTTCGGGTCCCGAACCATGTATTGAGGGGGTTAGAGTTAGCAATGCGAGACTTCTGGTGGCATAGTAGGGGGGACAAGAGGGTACATTGGGTGGCATGGAGGAGGATGTGCCGACCGGTGGCGGAGGGGGGGATGGGTTTTCGTGATCTAAAGGCCTTCAATTTAGCATTGTTAGCCAAGCAAGGATGGAGGATCATCACGCAGCCAACTTCCTTGGTCAATCAGGTATTGAAGGCCTGGTATTTTCCTCAGACATCCTTTTGGGACGCTTCAGTGGGATCCCGACAGTCACTCACGTGGAGGAGCATATTGCTGGCTAGGGAGGTCTTGGTTGTAGGATGCGGAGAGCAAGGGGAACAAGATCCCCCGAGGACTGGACGTATAGTGTGGAGACGGAGTAAAAAGGGAGTCTTCTCGGTCCGTAGTGTGTATAAGACGGCGTTAGAATTGGGAGCGAGGCCGGCAGCATCATCATCCAGGCCTTTCCCGACGTTGGCTGAGGGTTGTGAGTTCTTTTGGCGTCGGTTGTGGACCATGGGAGTGCCGCCACGAGTCCGGGTCCTGACTTGGCGTTTCTGTTATGACGCAGTGCCGACCATGGACAACCTAGCTTGACAGAGGGAGGGAGTGCCGACTGAATGTGTGCTGTGCGAGGTTGAGATGGAAAGCTTGCAACACATATTGTTAGAGTGTCCATTTGCTTGAGTTACATGGGCACTGTCGAACATCCCTTGGCAGCATATGTATAGATGGCCTGGAAGTGCGGCCGCATGGCTATCGTCGGCGGTCAAGCAACTGGATGTGGAGGAGGGGACGCAATTCCTCATCCTTTGTTGGGCGTTGTGGCAAAACATAAATCGGCGACGCATGGAAGGTACTGTGACTGACCCGCAGTAAATGGTACGTGATGCTCTTAATTTTTTTACACAGTATACTGAGGCTCGTAGTAAAGTAAAGTTGGGACTGTTGTGTTAAGTTTGCTGATGGGGGTGGTTTTTGCCATTGTAAGCTCGACGTGACTGAGGTTGGGGGGTTATGGCGCTGATGATTTCGTTTCTGCTGGTTATGGTTTTCTGTGTGTTTTTTCTATTTTTTTAGTCCTGTTTTGCTGCGTTCTGATTCTGTGTTGTTGGGGTCTAGGGCTTTCGCCTCTTGGTTTAGCCTGTTAGTGTTGAGTTTTTTTCTTCTCTTTTGGTTGCCTGTTTTGGTGGCTGTGGTTGTCATTTAGGTGTATAGGTTGCCGTCTTTTTTTTCTGTTGTTATGCGCTAGTTTGGGGGGGGGGGGGGTGTGCTATGGACCTCAGCTGGTGGCGTGTTTTGTTGTCTCAATTTCTTTTGGATTAATACAAATTCTATCGCTTCTTCGTCAAAAAAATTATCTGTCTTTCACTCATTTATTAGATTCTCTATATAGTGTGGGCATATGTTGTGTCAGACTATAGAAATTCTAATCGACAAACTTTAATTATGAATGTATATAAGTGGGATCGGAGAGTATTCTCAGGACAAATTGGAAATTTCTACTAACGTAATATAAGAAATTATTCCTTTAGTGGTATGCAATTCATTATATTCAGATTCATAAATTAATTTAATACATCAATAATTAAAATTAACGTATACGTTTAAAATAATATGATAATGATTCATTGTTACCTAAAAGAGAGGTATAGTCATACAAGTGAAATTACAAAAACTTGGGAATAATTACACCATCCTCTCTGCGATTTGGTGTGATTATACGTAAATCCCTTGTGATTTAGAAAATTTCATTGAATATTCATGATATTTGCTTTGGTCCAACAAATAAATTTCTACATTAATTGAAATTCACAGAATTTATTGTTATTAGCACAAATGTTGAATGAAATCTATATGGTCCGCGGTAAATATGGATTTCTAATTCATTATTTTTTTTAATATTAGCAAATTCAATGAAAATTTGATTAACAGATGAATCTATTTATTAGACAGAAACAAACTTTAGGAATACTAAATGTAATTTCTCAAATTACAAAAAAAATACATATAATTATACCAAACTTCATAGGTGAGCAGGGTAATTATCCTTTAATTTTGACTTAACCTTTCTCGTTAATAGGTACGGATCCGACCCGCTTTAAGTACTTTTCTTGACCTGGAGGGGTGAAGTCAGTCCTAAACTGTCCAGATCCTCATGGATCATCAGAATCATAATCAATGGCCCAGATTAAAACATACCAATTTGTTGAATTGGGCTATTTAAGATCATCAAAAGACTTAGAATTGGATTGCCATTTACAATTGCAATTTAGATACATATTGGGCCATCATTCATCAAATGGGACACAGTTGCTATGGTGTTTGATCTTCCAATTTTGTAATTTCTATGTTTTAAAATATACTATAAATAAAAATATATATATAAATTAATATGTCTCATGCGTGCAAAAGTCGCATGTCGGACAAAGTTCGTGGACTTGAAGTCGTTTGGGCCAATTGCTCTCGCAAATCTGAAATGGGGACTTGCAAAAAAAACGTCAGCACTTCAACACTCAAATCAATATACAGCCTTGAAAAAGATAAATATTAAAGCAAATAACAAAATAATGATGAAAATTGTAAAGTGGAATAACGCGAATATGAGATTGCTTTTTGTGCTTTATGAGCAATTTTGTGTGCTTGTGTAAGGTCAAAATATGTTACTCATTATTAAGAGAAGAGCATGTTTTTGTAGTTGAAGTCCCCTAGCGAGCGAGGAGTCTTGTCCCCCAGGGAGTTGGGGAGGTGATCGTTGCAAATAGACCTTCTCAGAATCCAAAATCGATTGGAAAGATCCTGAGGGAGTCTGGCCTGGCTTCGTCATGTCCTTGTTATATGCCCTGTATGTGCCCACGTGTCACCTGCCGCCCCTTAGCCAAGACGGTCGGCAGTGACTTGCGGAGGATGTGCGGGCGGCAAGGGGATGCCGGCCAGCACGCAGGTCCACAAACGGCAAGTGAGCAGAGATTCTTACTGATTGGGAATCGCAATACTGTTCGTAAAGGAACTTCCTTGATGTGTGAGGATGCTATCCGCCAAGTATGAAGTCGTTTCATGAACGTTAGGGCATGGAGTTATAAGGGCGACTACCGGGCGCCATCCTGTGCGCGAGCAGGAGATTGAAGTGCGAAGCAGAGTGCTTTATCTTTCTAGATTTGCAAACCTGTTTCAATGGTGTGTTCCATAGAGTGTTGGGAACATCTCCACCAAGTTTCAGAGTTAGACGGTTCCGATTGAGTAGGAAACGACGACGATGTTTGAAGCATGCCAGTGCAGTGGCGAGAGGGCTGTTTCAAATTATTGCGAGGGCAATTCCCCGAAGATGGATGATCGGATGGGGCTGAAACTGTGGATTTGGGATGTAGACATCGTAGGCTACGCAACGGTTTCAAGCTTCACGTGATTTGGACGTCGGACGAGGGAAGATAGCAAAAAGGTGCACTCCTCGATTACTTTAATTTTTACTGCTGGAACAAGGAAAATTATTTTTAAGCCTATTATAAGGGGGGGCATGCAGTGGTGAGCTCCAGCCAGCCTCCCCCGTGCAGCAAGGTACTAAATGAGCAATCCTTGGGGGCATGTTGGGGCCTCCAACGGCTGGCTTTAGGCACCTCGAAGGGAGGGCTAAAGTCCCCGGACGGGCGGCGTAGGGCCAGGATGGCCTACGTTGGGCAAGAAAAGGGTCAAGAGGTTCCATGCTATGCGCAAGGTTGCCCCGCGGGCTGCGGGAAATCAGGGGCAACACCTCTAGGCCGAATGAGCAATCGAGGCAAGCACTCTAAGACCTCGTGAGCTAACTCGTGACATGCGCTATTGGGTTCTAGCCATTCACGGGGGTCCGTTGGCTAAGATACGCGGTCGTAGGGCGACGCCGCGATGTGGACAAAGTATGAGGCCACGCTGAAAGGCAAGAAGGCATGTTGGGCATGCCGTACGGGATTGATGCGAGATGTTGGCATCCGGATTAGGCCACGGACTTTTGATGTTGTCTTACTCGGGCGAGGCATATGAGACAAGCATGGCGAAGACATGCGCCGGGGATGTACCGAGTGAACGTTGAGCGTGCGATGGGCGTTGTGGGCGTAAGTATGGCCCATAGTGCCGAGACGGAGCGAGGATGCTCCGAGCCATTGCGAGATGTATCGAAAGGACCCGAGATTGTGGGCGAGATGCATGATGGCGAGCTAGCTAGTTGGGGCCGAACATGAAGACACACAAGGTGTGCGAGCCGCGACCCTCGACTAACATGGGCATTTCAGATAGGCGAGTGTCGGGCACAAGGTGCCGCACAGGGAGGCGTTCAAATGTCGCGCTGGTAAGCTGCGAGTGTCGAAGACACACGACGGGGAAAACGTTAAGACTCAAATGGATGAAGGCCAGTCGAAGGTTGAGTGCAACCTGAGAGGCATCACGGGCGAAAAAGCGATATTCCGCTGCGATAAAAGAATCCGTCCGTGACACCACGTCATCCTTGCACAAGTAATTTACCACCACTTGGGCGGGTATCCTCCTGATAACCAAGGTGGCATTGGTCCCCTGCCTTCTTGGGTCGTTGAGCTCCATACTTGAGTTCTTTCTCCTTGCACCATGGTTGAGTGGGAGCTTTTGGGGGCCCTCTCAAGCCTCGTGCTTTCTTTGGCCTCTTTGGCTCGTGTTAGGCTTTCATAAATGGGCCGTGAATTGGGCATGCTCTTTTTGGGTATATCACGTCATCTATATTATTATATAAAAGATTTATTTTTTATTTATAAATGGCGGTTAATGACACCGACGCACTGTTTTTTTGTAATACCAAAAATAATCCTCAACTAATAAGATAACTATTTTACTCAACTTTCTAAATTTTATATTTATTGATAAATTAGTTTTCTCTTTCTTTTCTTCTTTTTTTTTAATGTGATGTATTAGTTTATATATTTTATTTTTATTTATAATATATTTTAAAGCGTAAAAAATTATTTATCATATGCACTCAAGAACGGCGTGCCACAACGACTAATATTTTAGAAAAAAAGGACAAAAAAGAAAATCAACTTAAGATATTATTGATAAAAAAAATTAGTGTTTCGGAGTCACAAATTAATGTTTGTGTGTGAACAAAGCATTTCTTTCTTGTATGGTAAACTGTGTTGTGCGCCTAAGTATTTTTAAGTTGGTAAATGATGATAAATTCATTTAATATATTCGAAGTTACACTAAAAAACAAGTGACTTTTTCTAAGATGGCATTCCCATGATATTATTTCTATATCATACTCTTAAGCTATCCCATAAAATATCTAACGGGCCTTAAACAAATATAAACAACTCGGGTAGGATTTGGGTTTTGGCTATTAATTTTTCTTTTCTCATTTTTTCAATAGATTTCAGCAAATAAAATCCTCCAATTTGAAATTTACATCAAAATCGGATAATAAAGTTTCTTAATAATATCACAACAATGTACAAATTAATTTGGATTAAATATTTGTTTTTAGTCCCATTAAACAATGCATAGAATAATTTTGGTCTCATATATTCAGAAAAATTGAGACCATTAGTTCTATAAAATAAACTTTTTTTTATTTTTTATTTTTTTACAAAGATGGTTTTACCGTTAATTTTTTTGGTGGCAGGAGGCATATTGCTAAGAAGCCACTTGGAGGGAAAAGTTCACGTGGGCGAGGTTGTTTTTAGAGGGTAAAATATACTTTTAACCCTATTAATCAAAATTTGTAATACTTTTGGTCCCAACATAATTTAAAACCTAATTTATTGCTAATATTATTTTTATTTTAATTTATTATAATTTATGGTAAATGATTATTAAAATATTTTCAAATCAAATAATAATTTAAATCAAAAAACAATTAAAAAATAGGTTAAATTTTATCT
Source organism: Sesamum alatum (assembly GCA_034509735.1). NCBI lineage: Eukaryota > Viridiplantae > Streptophyta > Magnoliopsida > Lamiales > Pedaliaceae > Sesamum > Sesamum alatum. Next base: position 50,467,586 of record JACGWO010000003.1, read on the forward strand.
CAAATACAAATAATTGTAACTTAAAACTAAGTTATTATCTATATAAAAATAAATTTCAATAATACATTTATTTTAAAAAATTAAATTTTATTTGTTTTGATTGTGTTTAAAGTTAATTTAAATATTGTCAAATTAAATAATAATTCAAATTCAAAAAATTATACAAAGAGGTTAAAATTTGTCCAAAACAAAAATAATAATAATTTTAAAATAGTTTTTATTTATATATAAACTAAAAAAATTCCAATATTTTTTAAACAATAAATTTTATTTATTATATTTTTTGTTCAAAATTTATAAATATTCTCAACGAAATAATAATTAGAATACAAACAATAATAGATAGAGGTTAAAGTTTATCTCAGATACAAAAATTCTAATTTGAAAACTAATTTATTATTTATATAGAAATATAATTTCTTTATTTTTTTATTTTAAAAAGTTAAAATTTATTTATAATAATTTGTGGTCAATGTTTTTTAAATATTTTCAGACATAATAATAATTAAAATTCAAAAACTAATAAAAAGAGGTTAACGTGTGCATTTTCATTAGTGTTTGACGGAGACTTAACCGTTTGAACCAACTCTGTTCGAAATTGACAAGTTTAGGGACGAAAAGTATAACTCATAGAACAAAAGGGACCAAATTGTTCAATCCTATGATATTGTCGAAGGACAAAAAATGTCATTTCCTCTCATTTTACTCTATAAAAAAGTGCATAAAGTGAGAAAAATGACGTTTTGGTGGCAATTTCCCTCCACAAACCAACTCTAGCGTCTGCAGTCTATTTTTTCCCCTACCAAACCGATTGACTAATGGTACGTGGTCAGCACATGCATTTTTCATTAAGTATTTGATGCCAAGCAGGATTAAAAGTGTCGATTTATTAAAATTTGGTATTATATATGTCAAAGCCATAAATCGTGGCAACTAAAAGTGGACGCCCCTATCTAATGGGACCAAAGAATAATTTTGAAGGAAAAATGTCATATTTAGTCCCTTAAGTTTTTGTTAAAAATTACTTTAGTCCCTTAAGTTCATTTTTTGATATTAGCATCCCTAAACTTTGATTTTTGTCCCAATTTGGTCCTTCTGACCATTTTTCAGCGGAAATGTGGTCGGATTTTGACTTTTTGGAGGGTAAAATGGTCAAATTAGTTTGATTTTCTCACTTTAGTCCCTTAAGTTTGTAAAATTGTCAAAATAGTCCTTTTTATAGCCAAGAAACCATTTTTGTTTATATTTTTACATGCTGAGAATGACGTAATTATATTGTGTGAATAATTAAAATTTTGAAATCTTGTAAACATAATAATAATATATTATGTAACTTAAAACAAAATAGTCTTTTCTTTTTTTATTTTTCAAAGTTACAATAAAAATTAAAATTATGAATAAATTTTACAGAACTTATATAATCTAAAAATATAATAAAAAAAATTTAAGTTAGTAATTTTTAATCTTAGGACTTAAAGATAAGTCTAAGAAAATACATTTAACAATGTTATGAAATATTAACACTTGGGGTTTTGAACAAAAAATTAGTGGAATGTACTTGTTAACTAGATTATTAGGTGAAATTTCATAGATTTATATATATATAATTCATTTCAAGAAATTCTTATAGAAAATTTCTATAAAATGTAACTATATATTTATAAAAACCTCTTAAAATAATATATATATATATATAATCTATCTAAAAAATCTAGTTCAAAAGTATATTCCACCAACTTTCTATTCGAAATTCTAATCATTCAATAAATATTTTTAAAGTTTAACTTTTCTAGACTTATCTCTAACACTTAAGATAAGAAAGAATTATTGACGTAGAATTTTTTATTATATTTTCCAATTAGATAAGTTTTATAAATTAAATTCATAATTTTGATATTTTTTAACTACTGAAAATGAAAAAAAAAAGAGACTGCTTATTTTAAATTAAGCAATATGTTATTATTATGTTCACAAGAGTTCAAAGTTTTGATTATTCACATAAGATAATTACACTATATTAAACATACAAAAATATAAAAAGAGTTATTTTTTCACTTGAAAAATGACTAATTTGATAATTTTATAAACTTAGGGGACTAAAGTGAAAATCAAATTTTGATTGACTATTTTACCCTCTAAAAAGTCAAAATGTGGTCACATTTTCGCTGGAAAACGGTCAGAGGGACCAACCTGAGACAAAAACTAAATTTTAAGGACGCTAAAGTCAAAAAATGAACTTGAGGGATTAAAATGATTCAAAATAAAAATTTAAGGGACCAAATATAGCATTTACCCAATTTTAAATTTTAACTTATTTTAGTAAAAAATTCTAAGTAACTCATTATCAATTTCTACAACTTATTTGAAAATTTTCAGTATTATGTTTTTTCCCGAACAAACCAACTGCAATTTATTTCCATTTTTCACCTTTATTGTTTTACGGAAAACTCTTGGCTGAATCAGGTTTGTCCGAACTCAAGGTGCACAGTGGGTCGGTCATTCCAGGACCAGCATGGACCAGTCCGGATAAGCCCAGCCCAAAACCAACCCATTATTATTTATGAGCAGTCCTAGAGTGGTCCTGAGCCTTTAAATGGGCCTTAATTGGGTTCATTTTTAAACCTAGGCCCAATCCATGAACCAACCCATTTGAGGTCCAATTCAAGACCGAACCAGCCCAGGATCGATTGTGCCTATTTAATTTTTGTCACCTTATATGGGCTGAGCCCAAACTTAAACTTGAATTTTATCAAAAAAAAAAAGAAAAGAAAAAAGAAAAAATGAGCAGCGCAGACTAGCCCATTTACTTAGTTGCAAATTGTAAATGGGGCATATTCTTCTACTCTTACTTCCAATTTTATTTTTAGGTCAAAATATTGAGCAAATATTAGGCCAAAATTATGTTGTATTGTCTTTTTTATTTTATTTTATTTTGCCTATAAATATAGAAAAAAATTTGTATTATTTTCACCAAAGTCTCTCTTTTCTATTAATTCTATAAAATTGTGAAATTAAATTATAATATTTGGAAGTCAAACTCGCCTATTGATTTTTAAGATCTCGTCAATTGTTTGGTAACGTTGTGCCTTCGTCTTGCAATTATTTAATTATTGTATTTGTTATATTATTTGTTATTATTTATTTGATTAATTATTATATTAGTTTTTTAAACATAAGTAGATTCGGACATCTTAAAAAAAATTCTTCTTCCTCTAATGTTGGTTCTACTTCTTTCCCTAACCCTTCTATTATGACTACTACAAAATCAAAATGTGTTTTTGATACTGAAGAAATAGAATATTTAAATAGACCACTGGAAAGCTTTACAACACCATCACCTCAAACAATTAATTGATGAAGAAAATAAATTAATTGATGAATTTGCACAGCCACCACCTCCTGTTGAAAATGAAAAAACACCTATGAGTCGTAATCTTCCGGCCCACATAAATAAAACTAGTAAAATTTGACTTTTTTTAAACTAATACCAGAACAAGAATGAACCATGTGTCATATTTGTAAAAGAACTTTTAAACATGCAAAAACTAGTAATACCAGAACTTTAACTAGACACATTACTTCTTATTTTCCTGATTGAGATAACGTCGATGGACTCCCTGGTCCTTCGCAAACACATTTGCAAAGAACCCCAAGTGGTCCTGTAAATAATTTTATTTATAAACACGAAAAAATGAGATTAGGACTTGCTAGACTAGTTGTCCAAACTGAACTTCCGTTTAAATATGCCGAAAATCCACATTTAAAAGATTTTATGCAATCAAATTGTCAATCACAATTTAAATGTGTTTCACGTATTACATGCTATAGAGATGGATATAAACAATATGAAGAACAAATTATTGCTTTACGAACTTATTTTTCAACTTTAACTTCAAGAATTTCTTTAACATCAGATTTATGAAGAGGTAGGAGTAATACCACTATACTTGTGTTACGGCTCATTAAATTAGTGAAGATATCTTTTTTTTGAAAAAAGAATAATTGACTTTACAATTATTAATCATCCACACACCGGTGCTTATGTTGCTGATGTTATTCTTGATTGTTTAAATTATTGGAATGTCAACGAAAAAATTTTATCGATTAATTTTGATAATGCAACTAATAATACAAAGCTATTCGATATTTAAACCAATGTTTGTGGAAAATTGCTTCATATTAGACGTATTTGTCATATATTACATTGATATGGAAAGCTCTTATGGTCAAATTTCTATTTATGAGGCTTTAATTCTCATAATAGAAAGTAAGGAATGAAACAAGAATGAAGGAGCAAAGAAGAAAAGGAAGCAAAGAGTATGGGAAGTGAGCTCAATGCATGGGATAGTAGAGATAATCAAGGGATAGGGGTAATTAAGAGGGCTATGATAGATTACTTTTTAACCCCCCACGATGTTTCCTTAAATAGCATCTCATGAATAGGTTAAGGACGATATGTGACTAGTAGTATATATACAACCTCATGGAAGGAGAAGAAGGGGTTGCTTTTGAGAGGCATATGTGACAATTACTATGTATCGTGGATTGTACTCAATTCGTTTATAAATAAAAGAACATACTGTTTTATCTATACGTTTCGTGTTGATTGAAATTGATCTTATTTGATTTTATCATATTTGATATTCACGCAATATCATACATCTTTTTGTAAAGGATGATTTAGATGCTATAGATCCTAGCATAGAAAGAATTAGAGATTGTTTATCAAACATTATTTCCTCATCAGTAAGAACTCAAAAATATAGGAGATTGGTACATTTAGCAAAAGTGACTTTTAAAGTTCCATATCCTGATGTTAAAATTAGGTGGAATTCAACATATAGAATGCTAAAAGAAGCATATCAATATGCAAAAATAATTATGCAATGATGAATTACGTGGTCCTAATGGAGAAAATTTTATTAGTTTAAATGATTTTGACATTATAAATATAATTGTTCCATTATTAGAAGTTTTTAGAGAAGTTAGTATTGTGATGTCCTGTGTATATTACACTACTTCAAATATAATGTTGCCTAATAAGCTTCTAATTGTAAAATAATTTTACAAATATAGATATGATGATGTTATAAGCAAAATCATCGCCAATATGGAAGAGAAATGCCATAAATATTTTGAAAAATTCCTAGTTTATGCACTTTAGCATGTATTTTTCATCCTAGATGCGAATTTGATGGTTGTGTGTATCTAGTAAGAACTTGTTATCCAGGTCTTAAATATAATAGTGAAATAAGTGTAGATCAAGAAATAAGTAATATAAAAACTTCATTAGAAATTTTGGTAGATAAATATTCTTCTAAATACGCGTTTAGTGCGCATGAATCTCCTTATAAATCTAAATCATCACGCCGACCATTTGGGACTTTTTCTATTTTAAATGATTTAAAGAAAACTAAAATAACAAATACGCATCGATCCTCATATGAATTAACTCATTATTTTCAACTACCATTAGAAAATGATCATGGGGAATTTAATATTTTGGGATGGTGGAAGTCAGAACAAAGAAATTTCCTGATTCTTTTTTCTATTGCACGTGATGTACTAACGTCTCAGATGTTTTTAATAGCTTCTGAAAGTGTTTTTACTGCAGATGAAAGGACGATCACAGATAAAAGAAGTCGATTAAGTCCAAAATCAATAAAATTTTGTGTTCTATGAAAAAATTAGTTTGAACAAGAGTGGAGGAAGAAAGAATTCGAACATGAATAGAACAAATACAAACCACCAACATTTAATGACGAGGATGATGATGAAGAAGATTCTACCTTCAACATTTCCCAACCCGGAGAATGGTGGAGAAAACATCGATCTTGAAGGATTATATTATCCACGCGGGCAATATCAGTATGGAGAAGGATCTTCAAATATGTATGAGCGGGAAATGATTCCCGAATAATTCTTTGCAATATGTACTATATGTTCTTTAATATTTATAGTTAATTTTCTATGTAATTTATTTTCCTTTTTCAATTCCACATGTAAATTTCTATATTCAATTTAATAAATTTGAGGTATTATTTAGAATATTTACTTAAATTATGGTTGCTTATAAATAGAGATAAATAGTAAATTAAATCGAACAAAAAAAATTATAGTGAAACTTATAACTAGAAAAAAAATAAAAATACACAAAAAACTTAAATAAAAAATTGACTAACAAACTTATAATGAGAAATTTAAAATAATAATAAGAAAAAGAAAACACTTAAGATAAACCTTGAAAAAATTAAAATGGATTAATAATGAATTAAAGTACGAAAAATATAAAGTAGAACAATACAAATAGAAGTTTTAAAGTTTGAAAAGTTTCAAAAACCTAGTAATATCAACTTAGAAGAATGAAACAAAAATTACAATGAATATTAGAAAAAACAATTAGCTAAATTGGTCGGACCACTAACTCAGCTCGGTAGGCCCGACCCAGGACCAGATGGTCTTGGGCATCTGGGCTGGCCGGGTCCCAAGTATTGATAGTTGGGACCTGCCCAGGACTAACCTGGCCCAAGCGGGTTTGGGCCAAACCAATCCATTTTTTTATTAGGTTAATGGGGTCCTAGGTTGGGTTGGCCCAGCTCGGCCCACTATGCATCTTGAGTTCGAATCAAACCATTCATAAAGTAATGTGATACATTTGTTATGTGGTTAGTCACTTTCTCTAAATTGTACATAAATCACACGTCAAATGTATTGCACTTACCATATGATTGACTCAAATTTGACTGGGTCAGGTTCCAACTAAAATTTTCCATTGTTTTTCACTCTCCATTTTTACTACTCAATAACTTATAACTTTTTTATAATTTATTTTCATTATAAAAACAGAAATTATTACAAACCCCTCCGAGGATACATGAGACAATTTTCATAACCATGTCAAAAATTTTGCACCGAGGAGTTTAAATTGTAGTATGTTAAAGACAATATTTCAACCAAGCCAGCTCAATAAATGCAGGACTTGAATAGTTGTCATTGAGCCACATATGCATGCAACTCCAATATACCTTAAACTTTAAATTAGTGAGCCTTTAATCTAAACTCAAAAACTTTAGACTTTCCAAAATTTACTTGCATAAGAATTAGTACTTATGTGGTACGTAGAAATAATTTTTTTCCAGCTAAAACGTGTACGAGAAACTTCAACCTAAACTCAATTTCAATTAATTGAATTTTCTATATCAAATTCTATTACATATTCAATTTCCTTTAATAAACACACCACATATACAAAATTACCTCATTTATTTTATCAATGAAAGATCTTACACACGTAAAATGAACTAAAAAATACAACAAAATTTGAAATAAAATATCCAGTTTTAGTGCGTACGCGTAGCATTGACGAACATCATCAATTGCATATACTGATCTTTCATTTATCCTTTTCTTCCCTTCCATTAAATTCGGAATTATCATTAATTTTCATTTTTGATGTATCGAATAATTTAATGAATTATATCTAATAAAAAATATTAAATGAAATACGTGTGTGTCGGTGGATATGAGAGAGAGAGAGGAAGAGAAAGAAGAGAGAGAGGGGGGGGAGGGAAACCAGTTGACTGCGCTGGAAGAAATCAAACTGAGATCTTGATTCAACTTGTCTCTAGGATTTTGTTTAATTTTCACACAAAAATCAGGACATTATCACAAATACTAGGTTGAAGCACTATCCCATGATGTACAATAATACCAACATCACACGAATTCTGTATATATCGTTAATTGTTGGTGCCATGCCCACCAACAATGGACGACACGACCTTCTTAACACTCTTGATTGGGTAAGAATAACCCTTAAACCTCCTCAACGAACTCTCATTCTTAGGACCAAAGCACAATGTTGAAGTAGGAGATCTTTTACCCGACTCATCATGATATTCATCCTCGTCATGTACCCCAAAATATACGGCAGTAGTCGACCTCGAACGAGCTTTAATACGACCTCCTCTTCGTGCATTCACCGGTGTCGACGGCAACGAGCACGAGGAGGATGACGAGGAAGACGACGGGGGCGGCGAGGAGAAAGACCGGGAAGCGCTGATTTTCCTGGACGGAGCCCTGGCGAAAATAGAGTTGAAAAACCTGGAATTCTTCTTCTGCAAGGGACCTGGACGTGGGCTCGACTGGTAAGACGGCGGCGGGGTCAGCGGCGGAAGAGGGTCGTCGTTGAACGTGTGTTTAGGGGTTCCAGGCTGAGACTCCCACAGGAAGGGCACGGAGCCGGCGGCGCCGCCGTAGTACAACACCCGGAAAGATGCCTCGCCCTGCTTGGAGGAGTTGTACTTTTCCCTGGAAAGCAGCCTGGAGAAATTGAACTTGTCATTTTCTGTGCTTGCTTTCGACATTTTCTCTTCAGGAAATGTAGAGCAAAATCAAGAACTGAATTCAGTTAGATCTGAAAGTGGAGTGGATTTGAAGGGAAATGGGGTTGGCTTTGGAGATTGGTTTTGCAATAATTTATAATGTAAGAGTTGGCCGGAGAGTGTGGTTGCTGATTATTGGTTTCAGCAATTGCATCAAGGTGATGTTGACTCCAAATTTCAAATATAAAAATGTGTAGGTACATGGAATGAAGTGATATTTATGAAGCAATTATATTGTTTTTTTTTTTTTTTTTAATTAGAGGACGATGAATTTTATTAATTGAAAATAAAGAGATTACAATCAGTCCTGTCAATATTTATATTGGATAGAGACAAATACAATAATCATAACGACAATATCACATAAACTAACATCTTACTATTACAACAATAAATAAACCTACTATACAGTAGAAACAAATCATCCCAGGCAGGGGATTCGAACCCATAACCTCTGGGATCATAGGGCCTCAACTTCGCCAATTGAACTAGGCTTCATTGGCGAAGCAATTATATTGTTAAGTAGGAGAGTTCGAATTTTCTATTTCAAATTTTATTTTATTTAATACTAATAGTCGTGTTGTATGTGATTTACGATCATATAAAAAAGAATTTTCGCATGAAATGAAGAGAAAAAGTCTGTTAGAAGAAAGAAATATTAAGTACGTGAAATGGCAGAGAGAAAAGATAACTTGTAATTATATGTTTATTGAAAATATGATAAGAAAATAGAAAAATAAGGTAAGAAAGAAACATGAGTAATGGGTGAGAGACAAAAAAAATTGTACTTATGAGACTATTAAAAAATATTGAAATTATTTTGACCATTTTTTTAAGATAAGAAATGAATTAAAACGTAAATTTGGATATTTAAAAAATGGTACATCAATTTATTTATATTTTTTTTTATAAAAGTATAAATATAAATGACGTAATTTACATATATGATATATATTTTGATTATTAAACAAAATAAAAAGTACAAGTCATCGTCGAAGAGAACAAATGCATTTATAGGCAGTAGGCATTTAGTCACCTTGTATAATAAATACTTGGCTGGTTTCAACTTTGTAGTTTACTCTTTCTTTCTTTTTTTTCTTTTTTTTTTTTTTGGTTATAGAGGAAAACTTTTGTACGCACGAAAAATAATAGATTAAATATATTTTTGGTCCCTGATCCGAGGTCGCCCTGTTGAAGGTCGCAGGTCGTAGGAGACCTCCTCAAATAGTTGTTTGGGACCTGAAAAAAGAAGGTGGTTAGGCTAGCTGGGGGCTTTCCCAGCGAAGGCCCTTCGATGCCTAAGTCAAATCACAGTTCGAGATAAAGGGGTGTGATGTTGTAGTCCGATCTAAGTGCAATAAATTCGTACCTTAAATATGTTAGATGGGGGTTTTTATAGGACTTGGAATGCCCACTTCCGCTGGGCCAGTTGTCATCAATCTGACACCTTTTTTCAGGTAATGATGCCTTTTTCTGACGGATTTAAGTAATGATGTTTTTCCTTGACAAACTACAGGTCCGTGTGACCTAGGTCAGGTCGACCTAGGTCGGATTGACCTATACCCCTAGGTTGCTCCAGCCTGTTAACCTCTTGGGCTTCTGAGCGTTTTGGGCCTCCGAAGCCCATTTGGCCAACTTGGGCCAATACCCACATCAATCCTGAAATGTAGATTATTTGATGTTTTCATCTTTAATTTAACTTTTTCGGATAGCATAATGGTCTTAAATCTATTTTATTTTTGCAATTTCAATCTTTTTCTCGTCGGAGTTTGCCTCGAACGAGAGAAGTGTAAACTCTGACGAAAAAAGTGATTAAAAATGCAAAAAAAAAAAATAAAGATAAAAAATCAAAGTACTATCCTAAAAAATTAAAGGACAAAAAATGCTGAAAAAATTTAGCTAAAGTTCCGCAATGCATATGCATATTCCGGCGATAAAGGTAAATTTCGACAAAAGAGATGACTGAAATAGCAAAAACTAAAAGAATGCAGCACTAAATTGCTACCCCAAAATATTAAAAGATGAAAACATTAAATAACCTAAGTGACGGGACCAAAAATACCGATAAACCAAACATATTAAATATTGTGAGTCACGCCATATCTATATGACGTATTTTTTCTTAATATGAGTAAACAAAAACTATCTTTAAATTCAGTGTAGAACCACAATTAATGGACCCTAATCTCTATAAATATTTTTTGCCAAAATTTATTGGGTATTTGCTCAATTTGATCGTCATAGTTCCTACCTAAAGAAGCAAACTCTATATTTTCACAAGGTTCGAATTTGTAAATGTTGAAGTAGATAATTATTGATTTAAATTTAAATCATTGCACTACATAAAAAAAAATTGATTATTCTCTTATTATAAATCACTACGACTTAAAAATCACAGTAAAACAATACTATCTACTACGATCAGATAAAATCGATATGAAAACTTAAGGTTTGACTACGATTAATTAACATTTGCCATGATTTTACCTATGGCTAAAATAATTGTCATAGTTTTTAGATGTAACAAATATTTTGGTCTCGTTTGCAAAAACAATAACTAATAACCGTTACGTAGCCGTGGTTAATTAATACAGCTATAATACTTTGCTTTTAACTATGATAATTCATCATAATAAAAAAATTATATTTCTTCTAGTGTCATATTGACTCATTTCATCGCTTAATGATTAGCATTCAATATATTTCACATCTCATGCATGCATATAAAATTAGTTAGTTACAAGGTCATAGGGTCGAGTCCTATATCAAGGTGTAAGTATTAATCTATTTTAATAGTAGTTATTAGTTCGTTATGCATAATTAATATCGATAATTTATTTATATTAATTATTAATAATTGAAATTCACCGTAAAATTATAACAAAATCACTAAAAAAAAATGAAAAATGATAATATATATCAGGATTGTTGGAACTATGAACAATATAAACCATTAAAAAATGTAGTGGATGTGGGCCGATCTCAACCGTTTAAAATTTGCAAACGTGATGAACAAAGGGTGGTTTAGGATAGATTTGGTTACAGGTGAGGATGGGTATAATAAATGAGAAGTCCCTCTCGTCCATCACCATTTATATATATATATATATATATATATATTCTTATTGGTAGATCTGCGGAAAAAGATTTTTTCTATGTAGAACATAAGCTTTTTCTGTTTCTTTATTTTGAAATTATAATTATGTAATTATATATCTCAATAAATTTAGGACTATATCGATTTAATTAATAATAAAATAAGTTACAAAAAATTTCACACAGAATGGAACAAACATTCACACGTTTAATAGAAATCGAACCCATAATTCCAAACTTGCTTATGAGATCTCGATCGTAATCACTAATCTCAAATATTATTTGTATGGGGAACATAAGCTTTAATCATTTTGTCGTTGCAATTAGTTTTAATTAATAAATGTGTCCAATCAAATTGTTCTATAAAAATCTTGAGGCTTGTCATGAAACCAAGAGCGTGTTTTAATTGTCTGGATGACACACAGAATTCCTCAATTGGTTCATAAGAATCGCATTGATGTGATTAGTTGGGATAAGAGCGGATTGAATTTTTTATAACAATTCTTGCTATATTTTCTATTTTATTTTATATATATTCGTCATTCGTTTAAAAATTACATCATTAATTTTATTTTTAAAACAATTATACACATAATCTATATATATTAAACGGAATAGGAGATATAACAGAAATCGTAATATCCAATTCAAAAACAAAATACCAATGACGCGACTCATTAAGCCAAAATTATGTGTAAGAATAATAAATTTGAAAACCGTAGTCGCAACGACCAGGAGAGATGACGACACGTGCAAGGAAATTGTTGTGCATGTGATCCTAACCCTTCAAAAGGGAGCAGAATGCAACTACCTATTTGTTTTCTCTGTATTGATGATTGGATCCAAGTATTCCTCCAGGTAATAAGGTGTTTTTTTTTTTTTTTTTTATTAGAAGCGATAAATTTTATTAATAAAAAATAAAGTAATTACATTCACTTTTGTCGACTATCAATATCAAACAGAGACAATTACAAATAAGTAAATCAATAATATCACATAAACTAAAACTAACTATTACAACAACAAATCATCTATACAGTAGAAATAACATCAACCCAAGTAGGTGTTCGAACCCATGACCTTTAGGATTATGAGGCCTCAGCTTCAAGATTTTTACAAGAGAGTCCCGTAAAAAAAATGACTTTTTTTTTTTTTTTTTTTTATAGTATGTAATTTATTGCATCTTCAATACTTTTAAAGAACCAAAGAATAAATAAGAAACTACAATAAATATAGACATATACTTATATTCATAAGATTCAAACCCACAACCTTTTGGTTGTGAAATCTCAACCTTATCATTCAAGCAATGTGGGACTTTTGAACTTTTCAAAAAAAAGTTCATTATCTCCCTTAATGCATGATAATGATTTGCTCGAAATTCAATTTTAGTGAATTGGATAAATCCAGAGCAAATATTCTCTATCCAAAAGAATTGCTCAATTTGTAGTTCTAGTGTAATTATATTCATATAATTTTTAAATAAATTATTTATTATTCCATATTAAAAACCAATCAAGTTACATGATAACAAAAATAGAATATATAGCATGGTGGTATTTAAAGTTGCAAAATTATCAAAGAATAATCAATAAAGATCCAAATATAGGGTAGTGGGGGTTGCTAGATATTCGGGTCATTAATTTGGATAAATCCATAAAAATAAAGATCCGAAATATGGGTCATGGGTGATGCTATAAAATACAAATTCAATCATTAAAGATCTCAACCCACTTGGTATCTTTTTCAGGTCGAGTTAGAACGTTTGGTGGTTCATTATGTCATTCTGTTTTCTTGAATTTAGTCCTCATACTATTTTTCTACAATTTAAATAGTTTAAGTTGAATCAAAATAAAATAATATGACTGATGTTTTATCCAAAAAGATAAAATTGTAAGCATTAATTACAGATGTTAATGTTAGATTTCATTTATGGGCGTTGTCATATCGCATTCAAAGTCTCGTAAGCTGTCAATGAAGTTGAATTTAGTTGATAAAGTTGAGGCCTGTAAAGGATTTTCAATACAAAATAAAATGATTTTCTTTTTCATTATAAATGATTGTGGCTTAAAAATCATGCTAAGTTAATATTATTTGCTGCGGTCACACAAAATCAATACAAATAATACTCATGTTTGTTTGTATTTTCATTTTCAGTGAAAAATATGTATTTTTAATTTTACAGAGATTTTATATTGAACTGTGGTATCAAATCAATATAATTTCAATGAAAATGCGTATAAACAAATATGTTTTTACTATAATTATTGTTTCGAAAACTGAAACTAGAAATGCAAACACAAACAAACATCAAACTTGACCACAGTTAATTCATATTTGTTATAGTTTTAATTATGATTAATGTTTTGACTTCACTTGCCGACACAATGATTAATGATCGTCGATATCCATGGTTAATATGTATTAGTTGGCAAAACTGAGACCCGTAACAGACTTTGAACTAATTGTTTGTTAGTTATAAATATGTTAATACATTGATATATGTTGTTGATTGAAATTTAAGATACTATCGTAATTGGTTCACCCTAAAAAAAAAATATTATAGGCCGCTAAAAATGGTTTTGAATCAGATAATTGAAATGAAATTTACCAAAATGCTAGTCGTATACCCAAAAGTCACCTATTCAAATTGATCTGACACTTGAGTTTCACATATGATTGAATAGATTTTGGATTTGAACTCAAATTTCAGCTACCCCTATCACATTATATGAACTGTACCAAAAATAAAATATCATTTAGCTTATAATGTCTTCGCTTAAATGTTAAGTATGAGGTTTTTAAAACTGCATTCGCTAATCAGGGTTTATATAATTTGTTGGCTATTGAGTGATGTAATTAATTATCATTTTATCTTTATGTGTTGATTCGGATCGCTACTTGTCATCCCAAGCGAGCATCTCACTGAGTAGTTCACTGAACGATCTCTTAAGCTTTCCAGACTTGTCTATCCCCGAGAAGAAAAAAGCACTATCAGGCTAGTCGGGAGTGGCCCCAACGAAGACCCTCCGATGTTTAAGTCAGTATAGATCGAGATGGCAATATGACGATCTGATACAATAAATGTGGTCGAATATAACCTGAATAACTTACCATAAATGTTGTGGGGTATGAGTATTTATAGGATCAAATATATGTACTTGTCTGGTTCACGTAAACTCATCTCAAAGCTTGACTTGTCTCCTCTTCAAGGGTCAAGATCTTGAACACCTAGCATCGAGTACGGTTCGGGTCGCTGACTTGACCCGATGGGGCAGTACGCGGATCCATGAGCTTTTTGGTGATTTTGGCCCTTTTTCAGGGTCATTTGCTTCTTTTCTCGATCTTTGGGTTACACCCCTATCATTAGAACTGATTCGGGTCGCTAGTTGTGCTCCCAAGCGAGCATCCTCATGCTAGCGAAAACCAAGTGTATATTTATATAGAGAGGACGAATCGACCAAGGGTTATTAGTTAACGTGATCAATCATCCTAAAGTTCACTTGTATGAAACAAGGAACTAGAAACCTTTCTTGGAGGAAAGAGGTGGGGAAGAGAGAGAGAGAGAGAGAGAGAGAGAGAGAGAGAGAGAGAGAGAGAGAGAGAGAGAGAGTCAGTCGTGCCCTAGTGTGTGTGTATTTTCACTAGATGATCATCATTCTCAAGTTTCATCCTAGGAGTATTTATAGAAGTGGAATCCTATTCCTCTTCAAACTCCAACTTTTAGAAGTATGGTTTGACTAGGGTTTTGACCTAGTCAAAGTCCTAGTCAAATTAGACTTGGATTAGTCAAACTAATCTAGGCATTTGATCTCTCTCCTCTTTAATCTCATCCGTCCATCACTTTGATGGATTTAATTATGAAATATTTAAATCCTATTTAAATAAATCATAGGGCTTTTAAATAAAAAATAATAATAATAATTAATATTTATTTTAAGCCCATTTAATTTATTCCAATAAATCTAATTTATTAGTTTATTCTATTTAATCTAATTAAAGGAATCAACAATCAAAGAAAAAAAGGGAACCAATTTTAATCTAATTAAATTATTCAACCTCTCTAAATTAATTCTAAATTAAATACCTTTATTACGGGCGGATTGTGTGTGACTCTTTAGGTTCATCCTCAACTAGACTTGGCCGAATCCCCAATCATCTCATGAAGGGAATTCGCCCGTCACCATGGGTGACCGTTTAGCAACGGTTCATGGCACTAGAGACTAGGTGAATGTTTATTGTGTGAACATTTAGGCTCTTCAATAAGTTTATCCTTCCATTTACAATCTCACAGCTTAGAGTCTAGGGCATGGATCTGTAGGTACCCATTCTTGACTTAAGCCTTGCCTCCTCCATACTAAACGTCACAGGGGTCCTACCCATTGTTCAGTTACTGTGGCTACAGATTTATCAGGGACGACTCTCAGAGTAAAGTGAGGTATTACTGTCAACCTTCTGACAGGAGATGGATCATCTCTTAGGACCTACTGTCACGTTACACATCTTGACAACACTAGATAGGGGTTATGATAATCGAGTCACTTGACTTGATAGCCCCTTGCCATATTTAAGATACAAGCACGGTGTGTAGGTGATCTCTGTAATCCCTCAAGTCTGAGGATCAAATTCGTACTGTTGGAATTGGGAATACAAGTCATACCGACCGACCCTACTCAAGGTCTTCCATATGAAGATTCCACGAGTCACCTCAGTCAGCTGCCACCTAGTTGGCTGACCCACTAACATTACATGGACGAGCCTCACCACTTGACGATGAAACGCGACTGCAATTGCTTAGTGCAAGTCTCACACGAATTCTCGATACCCCATCTCAAGATTCCTTGACTTGGAGTGTTTCAGACCGATCCATAGAAACTGATTTCGTGAACTACCATCTAATGTGCAGTACCAGTTTCTTGGAATGTCGTTTCGGTCTGTGGGCTTTGCTTGTGCAGTGAACAGTTAATGTAAAGTAGTAAGTGAACACAAACAAAGTATTGAGCCAAATGAATATCACTTTCTTATGCATGACAATTATTAAAACACCAAAACTGTTCAGACATAGATTACATTAGCCCAATCAAATTGGCTTCACGGTCACCTATTCTAACACATGGAGTGGCCAATGAGGTCCTTGAACATCCTGTTTACCAGCCTTTGATAAGTAGCACCTGCAGTTTTTAATCCAAAGGGCATCACATTATAATAATAAATGTTATTTTCACTAACAAAGGAAATCTTATCTCTATACTCTTCCGTCATGAAAATTTGATGGTAACCCTGGTACGCATCCATCATGCTGAACAATGCACATCCTCCGGTGGAGTCCACCAATAAATCTATTCAAGGTAGCGCGTAGGGGTCCTTTGGGCATGCTTTGTTTAAATCTGTGAAGTCAATGCACATCCACCATTTTCCTGATGCTTTGGGTACAATCACCACATTTGATAACCACTCTATGTATTGGACTTCTGTTACGTACACTGTTTCGAGAAGCTTGTTCACCTCCTCCTCGATGATTTTATTTCTTTCAACTCCAAATGATCTTTTCTTTTGTTTAACTGGCCTCATCTGCGGATCATCATTAAGCCTGTGAACGATGATCTCTGGATCTATTCCCTTAAAATCTGATGGGCTCCATGCAAACATGTCACTGTTTTCCCTTAAAAAATTTATCATCAATGTTTCCAAGGTCAAGGTCATGCGCGACCCGATCCTAGTCGTTCTGCTTGGCTCTCCTTGTGTCAACTCGATCATTTTGTGTTCCTCAACAGGCTCCATATGCTCATGTTTTGACCTTTTCAAGGTATCCATTACTTCCTCTGGGTGGTTTGCTCCTATCTTCCTTTTAATTTTTGCATCTTCTCATTGTTCCCTTTTTAAGGATAAATTGTAGCACCTCCTAGCCACCTTTTGGTCGCAACCAACTTCACCGACTCCACCTGGTGTTTGGAACTTCGTCTTTAAGTGATAAGTGGATACTATAGCTTGAAACAAGTTCAAACTGGGTCTCCCCAAAATTATGTTATGTGCAAATGGAGTATCTATAACTAAAAATTTTACAATTATAGTTTTCCTCCTTGGTTCATCTCCCAAGGAGGCTGGGAGATTAATAGTTCTTAAGAGTGTCACCTTGTTTCCCCCAAATCCCACCAAGGGGGTTTGTACAGGTTGTAATCGAGTATCATCAAAATCCATTTTTTTCAATACATCCATGAACAAGATATCCACAGAGCTACCATTGTCCACTAACACCTTGTGCACCAGAAAGTTTGTGATTTGCCATTAGATCTTTCCTACTGAAGGTGATCTCCTCATCCTGTTCCACACTTAGGATGAATTCCTTCCTTTCCGAACTTCCACTCCTTGCGTATCTTTTGCGCGATCTCGCTGAATCTCCCCCAGTAGGTCCACCCGCGATCGTATGGATAACCCCTTTCACAGAAGCGTTGTGGCGCGCGACCTCCTTATGTCTTTCTTTCCTTTTATTTTCTCTTGTTTGAAATCGCTCCCTACTACGCACCCTACTCCTTCATCTCTCTTTCCTTTCTTCTCTGGATTCTCTTTCACTACCTCGAGATTCTCTCACATATTTCTTAAAGTACCCTTGCCTTACCAATCTCTCTATCTTGTTCTTCAACTGAAAACAATCTTCTGTATCATGCCCCTTCTCCTTATAAAACTTACAATATTTGTTACCTAGATACCTCTTTGATGGGGTGGCTCGCGTTCTTTTCGGCCATTGGAGTACATTAGCCTTCTCCACCATCATCATCATCATCATCTTCTTCTTTCTTGATGCATTAAGTGGGGTATACTTATGAAATTTAGGTTGATACGGTGCCTCGTGATCTTTCTCAGATTGCACCCTTTGATCTTTACCTCGATCTCTACCTCAGTCACGACCTCTAGCTCCAGCCCATTCACCATCCTTCATAGCGTTCATCTCCACCCCATCAATGTATTTTTTAGCCATCTTCATCAGCTGCTCCACGTCCTCTGGAGGATCCCTTGCAAGGGTTGACGCGAACGGTCCCTTTCTCAATCCATGTATAAGGATATTGATCATCATGTCGATTATGAGGTCCTGGAACTCCAAGGTTTCATTGTTGTATCTTCCCACAAAACTTTTTAGCGATCCGTCCTCTTTTTGCCTTATCGTGAACAGGTATGTGGCTTATCTTTTCTGCTTCTTTTTACTCGCAAAATGAAATGCAATTATTTTATCAACTGCCCATATGTCGCGATGGTTCTACTAGGTAAACTGGTGAATCATGCTTGTGCCTTTTGTGTTAGAGTAGTTAGAAAGAGTTTAGCTGTAGTACCCTCTACAACACTATGCTATGATACTACTAATTATAATACATCTTCCATAATTAAACCCAGTTCACTAGAAATTTATATTAGAATTAATAAATCGTGAAATATAAATTTAAATAAAAATTTAAATTTCTTTGTAGTTATGTAGCTAGATATCTCAACCCAAGATGACACTGCTGACCCACCTAATAAGACTGGTATCACTGCTTATGATCCAATTTAGCTAGTAACTGAGACTTATATCCTGAAAAATACGTGGCAAGGAATGAGTCGCCTACTCAATAAGTATCAGCCTATATACATGCATACACACATGTCATGCCATAAACCAACGGATATTCGATATATATATATATATATAATCACAACAAAGTTATAAATTAATCAGTACCACAATCATGCTTCAAACCCACAACGCAATATCTGAACTCAATTTGATATTCTTAGGGCCCTACTTACTCTAATTGGAGTGCATCAATCAATGGTTCTACCGGCCATCATCATCTCAATCAATGTCATGTTATATACAACACAAAATACCCGTCGAATGTAACACCCCCACACTATCTGAGTGTGTAGCAATATCAGCACAGGATATACAACGAACATGGTATCCCCACACCACCCCAGTGAGTAGCTATCAGCACAGGATATTCCCCGCTACCCGGAATATTCCGGTACCCTACGCGCCATGGTACCTAGCTTATATTCACTTCTCATATCACATCACTATCAATCACATCATCGTAAACCATTGATTATGTCCCCCAACTAGGTAAGTCATTTATTTATCACAATTTAATGATATACTCATCATTAACTTTCTCGTTCAACTCTATGCAACAATCAAATATAATGTAAGACAAACATTCATCAATCTTTATTATATACATACTTGTAAATAAACACATAACGACAACTTCACAGAATAACACGTAATTCAAATAAGCATTTACAATTACCAGTTAGGTTTACACGAACAAGCATACCCACATATATATATATATACATAGATCTAATTAACTATACTTACCTAAGTCTCAAATCGATTATGCTAGTAGAAAGAGCGGATCAATCCTCTACTTTGTCCCCGTATCCTATAATAGGTTATAATATGTATAATCAATATATTGAAAATATCGTAAATTTTGGATGAAATTACTAAATAACATTCGTATATTTTATGCCAATATTTTAATATTTTATTTATATTGAAATTTAAACTTCCGTTCATTTCTCGCCTAAATAATTAGACATTATAATCCTTCATGGTATATATATAATTTATCCATTAACTCATAAAAGCTTATTTTATGAAACCCCTCATGTTCTTATAATTACCGTTCTCTATAATATCACTAACTTAAATTATTACAAAAATTTATATTCTTTTATAATAAGTATAATATTTCTCAAATACAATCATAATATTTCTTAAACATAATTTTCTAATATTTCTATTAATTTCCTTCAATTTTCACTATTATAGTAAATAATTAAACACCAGTACATTATAATTATGTATTTGGTCAATAAATTCGATAAATTTTGAATAATCTATTACAACCACGACTAAATTCAATAGATTAAAAAAAATTAATTTATTGGCTAGAATACCCTCATCCTAATTAAATATATTCCCGATCATTAACTTATATAAATACTCAAATTCAATAAATTTTTTGATCAAATAGTAAATTGAATAGTACAAATCATATTTAATAAATACACTAACTAAATAATGTTAATATACGAATTTATTAATAATTTGAAGTATAAATTTTTATTACCTGTTTAGAGAAGCCGAAACAGAAGAATTGAGGGTTGTGCGTGTGTTTGGACTGCTAAAACACCTTAAACTAATGAATTTAAACAAATATGAGTTAACATATTATTTTAATGGAGGTGGTGCAATTTGCTCTCTTTCCATTTGTAGTTCAATTGTGATATTAGTGGCATCAAACGTGGCTGTCACTCCAATGTCCACTTTATTAACATTTTTTTTTTACAATTTCTATCAAATTAAAATTTGACCCCTAACTCTTTTTTTTTTTAATTATATTATTTAATCCCAGAATATTTCATAAAATTTTCATTTAATCCCTCGGACTTTTAAAATATTTAAAATTTCAACCTATAATTTATAATTAAATATTTATATATTTTTTAATTACCAATCAGCCCCTCAATTATGTATAAAAATGTATGGACGCCACATTAGCATTAATGGAATTAGATTGACCATACAAGTTCATTACCAGGTCGAATGCGGCTATGTGCTCCTTTGGATCCTTGGTACCATCGTACTCAGGCAAATTTGGCATCCTGAAGTGGGGATCTATGATCTTAGTAAGAATCTTGTTAGAGAAAGATGAGTTCCTATTTTGGGCCACTATCTCCCCCTTTCGTTTGTGTTCGCTGATCTGAGCACCAAGCTTTTCTATCTGACGACCAACGTCCTCGATCTCAGCCTTTGATATCCCAGTTCTCTTCTTTTGCCCTTTCCCTTTTGGCTAGATGCCGCATTCGATACTTCTATTGCTGCGCCTTTCTCACGCACCTCCTTGCTATCCTCATCCGTAACTCTTCCTCAACCCTTTCTCTCTAAACAACTGTCTTTTTGTTGTGTGTCGAGCTATTGGAGTGGCAGTTCTTCTCTCATACTCCACTAAAGCATTCTTACTTGCTTCGTCTATCATTCTCTGAAGCTCATCCCTGGTAATTTGGATGATCTGATCATTTTGCCCCTGTGGGGTATCGTCATGATTCCCCAATATCTGCTCTCTCCTAGATGGTCTTCCATATTGAACTATGAATGCTCTTCTCAGATATTTCCTACAGACGGCGCCAACTGACCCGGGTTGCTACTTGTGATCCCAAACGAGCATCACACTGAGTACCTTATTGATACCTGTGATCCCAAGCGAGCACCTCACTGAGTACCTCACTGAACGATCTCCTAAGCTTCCTAGACTTGTGTATCCCTGAGAATGAAGAAAGTACGTCGGACTAGAGGGAGTGTTCCCGACGAAGACCCTTCGATGATTAAGTCAATATAGATCGAGATGGCAATATGGCGATCTGATATAGTAAATGTGGTCGAATATAACCTAAATAACTTACCATAAATATTGTGGGGTAGGTGTATTTATAAGACTAAATGTATATACTTGCTTAGTCCACGTGGACTTATCTCAAAGCTTGAGTTGTCTCATCATCAAGGGTCTAGATCTTGGACACCTGGCATCGGGTACAGTTTGGGTCGCGTATCCGGGTCTTGTCTCGTAATCCAACCCGAGGGCCAGTACGTAGATCCATGAGCTTTTTGGTGATTTTGACCCCTTTTTTAGGACCATTTATATCTTTTCTTCATATTTGGGTTACACCCCTATCACTATCACGTGCAAAACAAATTAAAGAAAATGTCCTCATTATATTGGAGAAATTCCATGGAAAATTAATATCCCACGTAGCATTGAATTGGACGAATTTAATGGCAATATTTTTTTTAGTAAATCAATTGCAATCACATCATAATTTGTATTACTTACAATCATAATCGTCAATATACTAATCATTAATTGTTATATTTAATTAACAACCATTATTAACATGGATTTGAATTAAAGTATAATAACAACCCACAAGTTGGTAGGATTTGAATCCACAACCTTATTGTTATGGAACCTCGGTTTCTCTAATTAAGGTACTAAATCAAACCACTTGACACTCAATTGAAATCGATCGATAAAAGCTCGTTTAAATTCGATTCGTTAAACTTGACAAACCAAACTTGAACAAAATTTTTGTTCGATAAGCTTGCAAGCTCGACTCGAACTCGATTCTATTAATGCGAAAATAATAAAATATACTTAAAATGTCAAATTACTCGAGCTCGACTCATGTTTAATCCAATTAAAACCCGTTTGAGCTTTGAACAATAGTCAAATTAAATTTAAACATGATTTTTTAAATTTGATATTAATCCAAACAAACTTAAATAGTGATGTGTTGGACTTGACTCGAATAATTTACAACTCTATCGATAATTCATGTCAAATTAAAGACCCCAATGCTGGTAATGACATTGGACCATAAAATCCCTCAAGAGATGAAATTGTCCTGCACTTTATTGCTACTCTTATGATAACTCACCCCACTACACATAAATAAATTTAGTCCCCCACGCTCAAATTAAAAGATTCTGAAATTTTTGTGCTCTTAATGACTCACAACTGCCTATTCCTCAACTACCCGTGTACCCTAAGTTGTTTTTTTTTCGTTCTTTCTTTATTTCTTTACTTTTTTTTTTTTTTTTTTAAATGTGATGTATTAGTTTATATATATTTTTCTTATTTATAATATATTTTAAAATATGAAATATTATTTTTTATATGGATGTAGGAAGACGTGTCACGTTGACTTGTAATATAGATAGAAAACTCTATTTTTACTCACAAATAGCGGTTAATGACACCGTCACACCAACTTTTATGATACCAAAAATGTCCTTCAACTGATAAGCTGACGACTTTATTCAACTTTTCAAATTTTTCATTAGCTGTTAAGTTAGTTTTTTTTTTTTCTTTTAATGTGATGTGTTGGGTTATATATTTTATTTTTATTTATAATATATTTTAATGTCTGAAAGATTATTTATGATATGTATGCAGAAACAACGTACCACGACGGCTAGTAACAATCTAAAAAGAAGAAATCAAGAAGGAGAAAGCATTTTTATTTTTGTTCTATTTTTGAGAAAATTAACGAACAACATCGTCATGTGAATGGAAATTAAACCTAAAGATCTACCTGCTCTTCCCCCGTGTTCTACAAGAAATACATTAAATACGTAACTGCCATATAACGATGAAACTATTAAAAAATTTATAGAAAGAGGTCGTAAATTCAAATATATGTCGTCAGAAATAACTAAGTAAATATAAACAATATATATTAAAGCTCATTTCAACCAAAAAAAAGAAAAAAATTGCCTCTACAAGGAATACGTGAAATGTATAACAACCATATAATTAATGATGGAACCATTAAAAATATAAATAGAAAGACGTCATAAATTCAAATATAAATTATCTGAAATGATTAATATAATGAAAAAAAAATCTAAGCTGTTTTTAAGAGAGAGAAGAAAAAAAAAATTGTCAATACAACCAACAAAAATTATAAGTGAAATAATGTATACAATTAGCAAACGTGGAATCTGTAGATCTCCAGTGTTAATTTATTCTTTTATATATACTAGTCGTGATACAAAATTTATGTGTATATCATAAATAATTTTTCACGTATTAAAATATATTATAAATAAAAATAAAATATATAAATCAAAACATTATATTAAAAAAAAAAACTCATTAACAGTTAATGAAAAATTTGGAAAGTTGAATAAAATAGTTATCTTATCAGTAGAAGAACATTTTTGGTATAAAAAAAAGTTGGTGCGGCGATATCATTAACCGCTATTTATGAGTAAAAAAGAGTTTTTTTATTTTTTATATTAATATAGATATAAAAGCTTATATGCATGTTTCCAGGTGATCCTATTGTGTAGATGTGCTAGTGTCTTTCCTTAGGGAGTGTTTGCGCGAGCTTCGGGAAAGTACTTTTCAGCTTCTGGATGTAGAAAAGTACTTTTGATGTGTTTGGGATGCGAATTTCGGCTTTTGAAACTGCTACGAAAAGCACTTGTAAGTCAAAAGTTGGAAGCATCTTGGGGGTGCTTCTAGCTGCTTTGACTTTTTTGTAGATAAATTCAACTTTCTTTTAGACGACTTTACACTCAATATAAAAATTTCAATTCAATTTTATCCTTTTTAATTTATTTTCAAAATTGCTCATATAAAGTCGATGTTAGAATTTTCAAATAATTTGAATAATTTATCACTAACAAAATTTATAATTTCACATATTTAATATTTTAAATATTTATATTTTATTTTCTATATTATATGGTATTATTCCTAAATCATAGAAATATATAAACTAAATTGCTATGATAAATTAAAAAAATATTTTTTTTTGCAATCGTGCAAGTTTATTTATTGTAGATGAATGAACAATTATCTATACTAATATATAAAGAAAAGGTCTTCCACACTCATAAATGGTGGTTAATGGCACCGCTACATCATTTTTTTGTAAAGTAAAAAATGCCCTTCAACCGATTATATAGCTAACTTATTTAGCTTTCAAATTTTACATTAATTGAAAAATTAATTTCTTTTTTTTATTTCTTTCTTTTTTTTATGTTTTGTATTGGTTTATAATTTACTCTTATTTATAATAACACATTTTAAAGCACAAAAGAATATTTATTATATGCACGCAGGGGACGGTGTGCCACAACGGCTAGTATTACATAATGGAAATATTATTGAATTAATCATCCAACTTTTCAATTAGTATTGAATATTTAATAATATAAATGATATTCATTTAGTAAAAAATTAAAAAAATATGAGATGGACTAATTGAAATGAAATTTATTATTTTTTGAGGAAAATAGTTACTATTATAATAAGAGATAAGTGCAAATATTAAGCAAAAATAGCGTTTGTTTACTACATGAGGACAAAACAGTCTTTAATCAATTAAATTTGTTTTAAAAGTGTTTTTTTTTTCAAACGCTACCCAATTTAGCTTTTATCTGCTTTTCACTTTTTCTACAAACATTATCCACTTTTGATTCTGTTATACTTTCAACTTTTTCAACGAAAATCACTTCTTTAAAAATAGAAACTCTCGCAAACACTCCCTTTATAGTTAAGGTCGAACGTTATTGGACTCATAATATGAGTTTGAATTCTTACCAAGAGGTTCGTTGGGAACATAGGTCATGACATGTGTGTTGATTTTACATGATTAAGCCTTGGTTTTTAGCGGTAGTAGGTCAGCTATAAAAATTCTAATAGATATACATAGTGCAAGCACAATCCTCCTTAACGGGTCTACGGGCTGTAATCCTGCTTTCCCATTTAAAATTTTTAAAATAAATGGCAGGCAAAAATTATTATGGGCAATAAAAGGGCCTTCTCCAATAATATATAGTATTAATCCGAAACGCACCCTCGATATATATGCAAATACAATAATATCTTTGTTAAACTAATAATTTATTATCAAAATGCAATTGTGTAAAATAAAATAGAGAAAATAAATGAAATAAATGAATAAAAGAAAATCCATATATAAAGAAAAATATAAATGAGTGAGATAATAAGTGGGGGAAAAGTAGTTATTTGAACATGGTAAGTGAAAAACAGGATAAACAAATAAATTTTAAAATAAAAATGAAAATAACAAACCAAAAGACTATAAAACACCAAAATCACCCTCTTCAATTATATACAGTATAGATATATATATATTAGTTCGTTCGGTATAAAACACAATCTCATTTATACGTATTCTCATTCAATATAAAACACAATGTCATTAACTGATTCACATATTCTCATTTTCGCATGGAAACCTGTACAAACGGGTTTAATGCAATTTACCTCACTGTGATATTGCAAATGAGCAAATTATCCCCCTTTAAAAAAGAACAACAATTTACCTCTTCGTGTTCTTCAAAATGGAGTAGTTTACCCCTCTATCTAGGGAAGTAAATTGCTCCATTTTAAAAAATATGAAGAGGTAAATTGATTTATTTTAAAAAATACAGGGGGATAAATTGTTATTTTATTTTTTATATGGAGGTAATTTACAATATCACAGGAAGATTGCTTGCATTTTTTCCAAATTAAAATACATATTTCTAACTGAAAATAAAAAAAAATGAAAACACAAATAAAAAGGATATTACAGATAATTTTAGTTCATAGTGTTCCTACGTCAGTGATACTAACTCCAGAAACAGGCAGAAAGGTGTGGTTCAGTTACGATGAAAGTTGCCTTAACAATTATTTATTGTTTTGTAACATGGAAATCCAGTCGTCAAAACTTAAGACTTTTGAGTGGGAAAGAATCCAGGGACTATATATACGTGTACATTCTCCGGATTCAACGGCGGCAAACCATCTCATACCACGTGCACACTTCCTACGCACGTGACTTCTGCACATGCTTTCATCTACTTCTTCCTCCAACAGTGGGGATGCACATAGAGTATATATATATATATATATTGCGTGTATCTATCTATACTTTATACATAACAATAGTATTTAAAAACCTTCACTTCCCACATAAATCTTTTTTCTGCTACTGATTCGGGATAGGAGGTTGCAGGCCGCCTCTGTACTTTGTATAAGTTGGAATTTGAGAAAAGAGAAGGCTGTTATGCTTGTTGGGACGCCCCCAACAAAGGCCCTCCGATACCTAAGTCAACTCTAAATCGAGATAATGCGAATTTAGAGCATTTAATGTCTAGTGATGTAGTACTAGAAAAACGCTACCATAATTGATATCTGGAAGTATATTTATAGGGCCAAGGACATCCACTTGCTTTGAACTACATGTCAATGTCAAGATCGGATTGTCAGGTGTTGAGCAAAGAAGGATCCACTTGTTTTGACTTAAGTGTCCATATTAAGGTCAGAGATGATCGATGATCCAATGGCCTACATTCCTCGGGTCCTCGAGATCAGGCCATCCAAGGGGATTCGGGTCGCTCGACCCGACCTAGCGCGTGTGACGCAAATTCCGGCCTCCAATAGCAATTTTCACCCTTTGGAAGGGATATTTTTGTCAATTTGGCTTGAACTTCATATTATCCCCATCAGCTGCATTTGGAAGGAATGATTCAGATTTAAGAAAAAAATTTCAAATAAATTAATATAAAAAATTTAAAAATCCATGCAATGCACAAAATAGGAGTTCAAGATACGAAATCTCTTTGTAATATTGATGCGGCTCGCGACATGATTGATTTTCCATTACGTGAGCTATTATTAGATCTGTCGCTTTGGTTTTATATGAGTTTCATGATTTTATCTTGAAAGATACTTCACTAGGGAGATATGGCTTTGCAACTTATAACTCTACATGAAAATGAAGTATTCTTGACATTGTAAATGGCCACAGCACAAAAACTTTCATTTTCCCTTACTTAGATTGTTATATTTTCACATCGTAAATCTTTTTTATGCTACATTGGAAGGAATGGTTTAGATTTAAGAAAAAAAAATTCAAATAAATTCAAATTATAAAATATAAAATCCATGAAATGCTCAAAATGGAAGTTCAAGATTCGAAATCTCTTTGTAATGTTGATGGGCGTGACATCATCAGTCTCCTACTACGTGAGGTATTATGGGCTATGTTGTTTTAGCTTTATATAAACCTTGCGCTATTATCTTGAAAAGTTGCTTAGCTAGGGAGAGAAGGCCTTAAAACATATAAGCCACTCAAACTCTTGTCTGCAGTCAATGTGCGACACTTGCTTACATTGAACGTAAAATTATCCAAATAAATTCAAAATGATTTCTTATATAAATTTAAAATTGAATACAATTGATGTAGCAAGCGTCCCACATCAATTGCAGACAAGAAACTTGAGTGGCTTATAAGCCCTAATGCCTCATCTTCCTAGCGAGACGCCTTTTCAGGACAAAATTGTGAGGCACATACGTAGCCAAAGCGAACAATACCTTACACAATGGGGTACCGATTAAATCGCGAGCCACATCAACAACCTTAATTTATTTATCCGACTATTTCAATATATATAGCATGAGGTGGGAAATATATAGGGTTAAGCACCAAATCATCGAACTAGCTAGTACGAAGAAACACAGAACCGATGCTGCCAGCAAATTATGCCTAAGTTTGTACAATTACATTTATTCATTTCACATGTTATTATATATGTAAACTTAATTATTGCATTGTGTTATATTATTAAATTCTAATCAATCAACTATAGGGGAAATTAATAGCTATGTGCAATTAATAATATTGATTATTGAATGCAAATAGTTTGAGCGAGGTACGTAATAATTGTGGGCACAGTACAAGTTGGTGGCATTTAAGGTTGCATGAAACATGTGGAGTTCGAGGCCTAACAAAGTACCAATATGGGATAAATATTCAAAGAGCTTAAATACAAATAATTTAGAGGATGTTTCCCCAAATTCATTAAAGAAAGGAATGGGTACATTATAGCTGCATCACTGAACTTTGATACAATTATAAATATTTTTTTATTGTTTTAAAAATTACAAATACCCCCTAATTTTAACGTCCGTCTAACAACAAGCCTATTTCAGTAGCCTTTGTTAGTTTTCTATCCAAATTTTGTGGTGACTGACTAAAAATGCCATTTTAGATTATGAATTGTAATTTTATATAATTTTTAAAAAAAAATTTAAAATACTTTTAGTGGACAAATATGAACTATGAATTTTTTATTTTACACACCCCCAATTTTTTTTTTATATATATTTTTTCAAACATTTTCTTATGTCTTAAAATTCAGTAAGGTAAAGTAGTAATGTCTACCTCCTCATCTAAGGGCCACATAATTCTTTTCTATTTAAGGGAATATTTGTAATCTTTCAAACAATAAGAACGTATTTATAATTAGGGTGAATTACAATGACCTCCCTTGAGGTTTGACATAATTACGGATTCCCCCTCATTGCCCCCTTTGGGTAGGTAGCTATAATTTACCCTAAAAAACTTGTATAAATTAATATACTTTATAAGATATTTTTCTTAGTTTATAAGATGTTGGATTTCATTTGAAAGAAAAATTGTTGAAGTATTCGGATAAGAAAATATCACGAACTTTTTAAATGGTAGTAATGGTAATTGTATAATTATAAAAAAATAAGAATTTCCTACTTTTTTTCAACATGTACAAACTCCTAATGTATTATTCTTTTTTTTTTTAAACATTTACCGGTTATAAGCTTGGAAATTTTTTATAAGTAGTAGGACAAATTTCTCGCGTGACTTGGATTTAGAGATTCAAACAAATAATTTTTTGAATATAGTATCAACTGAATTTTTAAACAACTTTCAAAAAATTATATGTGATTTTTGTTTCAATTGCAAAAGAAATTGAGCTTAATCAAGTTTCAGTTCTATTGTATCGAACTGAGCAACGAACGAGCTGAGGCCGCATGATAAGAGGTTATGGATTTAAATTCTATTAATGTATAGGTGTTAGTAATTAGTTTTAGATATTTGATATTAATTATTTGTACATTGATTACTGAGAATTAAAATTCATGATGTAATCGTAATCGATTTATGAAAAGAAAAAAAAACCTCAAATTCTTGACTCTAGTAATTGAAGATCGAAATTTGGCAAACAAATAGCAAGCAATGGCAGACCCGAACCATACCGCAAAACGGGCCAAACATAACAAATATGGGTGGCTAAGATTTTTTTTTTCTTTATAATAATGAGCGATGAATTATTAATTTGAAAGTATAACAATATTTTTAAAGCGATTAATTGCTATTATAATATTCACTGCAAAGTATAACAACATCTATTTAGTTCACAATACAATATTACGATATCCACATCTACCAACAACACCAATCAAAGGAACAATATAAATATCTTATAAATTAAACAACTCCCTACATTCCTAGTGTTCGAACCTACAACCTTTTAGTTGTGGGACTTCAACCTCACCGCTCGGGCAAGGAATCATCGGTAAGAATTTGGTATTAAGGAGCAAAAATTACACATGGGTCAAGAGATTTGGATCGAGAAATGGTAAGAACTCAACCAAGTGGGAATTTTCTTTTCTTAAAAGAAATTATCAATTATATCAATTGAAAGTTAAGTCTGATTAGCCTTGAACATCTATTCTTTCTTACCGTAAGTAGAAATAGAGTTTTACATAATTTGTTCATAAAATACCATGAAACCAGGCCGTTATAAGGTTTATTAAATCACTATATATATTTATTATTATTATTATTATTATTTTATTACGAGTGTGTTCTAAAAACAGTCTTTTTATGTTTTTTTCTTTCTGGCAGGGAAATCTGAAGAGAAAGGAAAATAAAAGTTAAAATTGTGAAGAATGACGGTATTTTGGCTATTTTTATAGTGTTCTTTAGGTTTAGGGTTGATATGCTAATGTTTAATTGTTCTTACCGGGGATTAGGGTTTAAGGCATGGGACATGGGATTTCGTGGTTTAGGTTTTAACTATTTCCGTGAATCGTGGTCCCAACTGAAAGTTTCTGGTTCCCTGATGTGGGAAAAATGTAAACAATCCTCTTGTAATATTGAAAATGAGTAAATTACTTTCATATATAAAAAAAAAATAGCAATTTACCTCCATGTGTTTTTTAAAATAAATTAATTTACCTTTCCATGTTTTTGAAAATGGAACAATTTACCTCTCTAGACAGGGAGATAAATTGCTCCATTTTAAAGAACATACAGAGGTAAATTGCTATTATTTTTTTATAAAGAGTAATTTGTTCATTTATAATATCACGGGGAAGTAAATTGCATTAAACCACCCCACCCCATATAATAGATTCTCTCTGTTTTATGAGAAAGCGGCAATGTAATATTCTTGACAATCCCCACCCCCAGTAGATGTGTATTATTATGATGTATTTGTGTTATCTACTTTTATTTTATTGTAGAATTTCGAGTAACATGATATTCTTTGTTGGCGCTGTTGGAAATTTGTTTCTAACCCAAGACTAAAATATGTAGGACGAAGTAAAGAAGTGTTTTAAAAAGTGGACATAGACATTCTCGCTTAAATTTTACAACAAAGTACCGACCCAATAATTGGATATAGGGCTGCAAACGAGTCGAGCTCGAGCTCGACGAGCCTGTGTGTTACAAGCTCGAGCTCGGGCTCGTAGACATGAGCTCGAGCTCGAGCTCGCACGAGCTCAAATTTGAATTTTTTTTTTCAAAACAATGAAAAAATGTATGGACTATTCTATAAAATTCATAAGAATTGTATTAAATATGTATTTACAAAAAACTTATCGAAACATAATAAATTGTTGACTAAGCTTATTTCTAGACAATATAAACCAAAATACCATATTTTAATATCATCTACAACTAAAATATGAGATATTGACTAATAATTCTAATATATGGTGAATTTTGAAACAAATGCATTTTGTTGTAATAGATATTGAAATAACGGTAAAATTCATATGAATTGTATTAAATATTTATTTATAAAAATATTATCGAAATGTATTAAATCGTTCATTAAGCTTGTTTGTAGATAATACAAACTAAAATACCATATTTTAATATCATCTACAACTAAAATGTGAGATATTGACTAATAATTCTAATATATAATGAATTTTGAAACAAATGCATTTTGTTGTAGTAGTATTGAAATTATATATTTATTTTAAAAAAAATATCAAATTGTACTAAGTTGTTGATTAAGCTTATTTTTAGATAATATAAACTAAAATACCATATTTTAATATCATCTAAAACTAAAATATGAGATATTGACTAATAATTCTAATATATGGTGAATTTTGAAACAAATGCATTTTGTTGTAGTAGATATTGAAATTATAACGATAAAATTAATATGAATTGTATTAAATATTTATTTATAAAAACATTATCAAAACGTATTAAATCTTTGATTAAGCTTGTTTCTAGATAATACAAACTAAAATACCATATTTTAATATCATCTAAAACTAATATATGAGATATTAACTAATAATTTTAATATATGAGGAATTTCGAAATAAACGCATTTTGTTGTAGTAGTTATTGAAATTATTATGATAAAATTTATATGCATTATATTAAATATTTATTTACAAAATAATTATCAAATCAAACTAAATTATTGATTAAGCTTATTTTTAGATAATATAAACTAAAATACCATATTTTAATATCGTCTAAAACTGAAATATGAGTTATTGACTAATAATTCTAATATATGATGAATTTTGAAATAAATACATTTTATGGAGTGAATTTTAAATTATAACAATAAATTCATATGCATATACTAAATATTCATTTACAAAAGAAATATCAAAATTTACTAAAATGTTGCTTAAGCTTGTTTTTCGATAATATAAATAAGAATTCCATATTTTATTATTATATAAAATTAAAATATAGGATATATTGACTAATAATTTTAATATATAGTGAAATTTTAATATAAACTTGATATAATATTGAAATATACATAAATATATAAAAATATGTATAAATAAAAAAATTAAAAAAAATGTGAGCTCGCGAGCTCATGAACACAAATAATTGAGCTCGACTCGAGCTCAAGCCGGCTCGCGAGCCGACTCAGCTCAACTTGCACCCCTAATTGGATATGGGCCCCTGAGATAGATTAGAAATAAATGCTTGAGATATGTGTGGTTGATTTGCAAATTATGTATAGAGTCTTATATGTTCCAATAGAAACTTATGTAGAGGAAGAGGAAGGTACCTATTAAGGTGATAGATAGTTAGGGTAATCAACGGATAAGGAGAATGAGATTAGATACTTATTAGATAAAATAGACTTTGAGGAGTTGGATGATGAAGCTAGGATACAAGGGTTTGAGTTTCACGAGGATGAATTAAGGCGGGATTTCGAGGGACAGAGATTGGATAGTTAAGGACAGGGAGAGAGATGATGAACTCCATGAACGCACACAGCTGGTCTTCACTCAGTTTCCCCCTCCCATTACTTAACACATTGTAAATAGAATGTAAAAAGCGTTTCTATGTTTTACGTTTCTTTTAGTTAGTGAAGAGAGTTGTCATTTATCCCTAGTCATTGGATCATTTGTTAGTCAGATGTCGAGCTAGAGGTTTTTAGGCGGTTAGTTGGTTATTCTTCCCGCCTGTATTTAAAGGGGCTAGGGTCTCCTTCATTTGTACATATATACACTTTCCCTAATACAGAATTCTCTCTTCCGTTTTACTCTCAATTGCAACGATGAATGCAACCATGATTTTCGTGTACTGTGAATCCGATCATGGTATCAGAGCCATCATATGATGGTCTCTGGATACTTTGTTATGTGGATCGAAGTGTTTTTGCGTTGATTTGTTCGTGTGCGCCATGGTGACAAGCTCTGGAGATGCTGTGGCTGGATTAACTTCTGAATGCGCTGCGGCTCAGGTTTCAGAAGATTTACGGATCCATACCTCTGACTATCCAGGTATGGTATTGGTGTCTACACCTTTGGTAGGCAATAATTACCTTTTGTGGAGCAGAGCTGTGAAGGTAGCTCTGACTGCCAAGATGAAGATGTCCTTCGTCGATGGAACTTATTTGAGACCGGTTGGAAACACTAAGGAGTGCAAACAATGGATCAGGACAAACAGTATGGTCTTCTCCTGGATAATGAATGCTATTTCGAAGGATATAGCGACAGCTTTCTACTACTCAAAGTCAGCTAGAAACTTATGGCTGGCTTTGGAATCTCGATATGGTCAGTCCAATAGCCCTATGATTTACAAGCTCCAGAAAGAAATCGCAGCTGTTTCGCAAGGTGCAATGGATGTTGTCTTATTTCATGAAGACCAAGATGTTATGGGATGAACTTGAGTGCATAGATCCTACTCCAGACTGCTCTTGTCCTTCTCAACATGCAATGGTGGCTGAGATTGCATCAAATCAGTTGATGCGGTTCTTAATGGGGCTCAATGACTCTTTTGATGCTATAAGGAGCCAAATTCTGGTTATGGATCCACTTCCCATTGTGGACAAGGCCTATTCGCTGGTACTGCAGGTGGAAAGTTAGAGACAAGGACAATTAGCTGTGGAGGATGTTACACATAATGCTACACTTTTGGTAAAAAATGCAGATCACAATAGACAAGGAGGGAATCAGTTCTTCCAGAAGAAGAAAGGGAATACAAATAAGAGAAGTTTGCACTGTAGTCATTGTGATAAACCAGGGCACTCCAGTGACACATGCTTCAAAATTTACGGTTATCCGGACTGGTTCAAGGAACTTACTGAGAAAAGAAGACAGAAAGGTCCAGTCACTTCTAGAGCTTTGGCTGCAGTCTCTGATGAACAAAAGATGACTGGTAATGACAATCTATCCGTTATTATGACAGAGTTGTTGCATCTGATGAAAGGAAAGGCACAAAAGCAACCAGTTGATCAAACTCTGGCACATTATACAAGTGGAGAGTTTGCAGGGATTGGTGAGTATGTAGGTAATCTGCCTATGTCTCAGTCTATGTGTTCACAAGTTTGGATTTTAGATACTGGAGCTACAACACATATATGTGGTAATTTACATCTTCTACTCAATATCCAATCTCATACTGCAAGCACTTCTATATTTCTACCTGATGGCTCCAAAAAATCTGTCACACATTGTGGCACTGTTCACTTCACAGACAGCTTTTCCCTCTCCCAAGTTTTGTACGTTCCCAGTTTTAAACACAATCTCATTTCTGTAAATAAGCTCATCACATCCCTACATCTCACTTGTCGGTTCTTGCCTGATCATTGCCTGGTGCAGGACCTGAGGACTAGGAGAGTCATAGTTGTTGGGAAGGTGATTGGGAGACTTTATGTGTTGACTGTTGAGTCCTTTAGTGTTGAGACAATAACACAGTACTCTGTTAATTCTGGTGTAGAGAATTGTATGCAAGTGAGGGAACACAATGTAGATCTGTGGCATAAGAGGTTGGGGCACATTCCTGTGCTTGTACTGAAACATACCAATGTAATCTCAGATCACAATGTTAATATGAAAGTCTGTCATGTTTGTCCTCTGGCTAAGCAGCAATGTTTGCCTTTTTTATCGGGTGAGAAGCATTCTAATGACATCTTTGAGCCAATTAATGTTGACATTTGGGGACCGTATAACCAAAGGTCTATTTCAAGGGGGCAGTATATGTTAACCATCATAGATGATTACAGTCGAGCTACATGGACCTATATGATGAGGCACAAATCTGAAGCAGTTCCTATACTTGAGAATTTTCATAAGATGATCTTGACACAATTTGATACGAAGATCAAACAAATGAAAACGGATAATGGGATGGAGTTCTTGGGGGATAAATGTCAAGAGTTTCTTGCACAGAATGGGATGCTTCATCAAACTACATGTGCTTACTCTCCCCAACAAAATGGGGTTGTTGAGAGAAAGCACAAACACCTTTTACAGATTGCTAGAGCCTTGCTTTTCCGGTCAGGCCTTCCTCTTAAATTCTGGAATGAGGCTATCCTCACTGCCACTTTCCTCATAAATTGGCTTCCTACTTCCGTGTTGGACTGGAAGTCACCTTATGAGGTTCTTTACAAGAAGCCAGTGGACTACTCCAGGGTCAGGGTGAACGACTGTCTCTCATTTGCCACTAATGTCAATCTTCACAAATCTAAGTTCACAAAACGAGCACATGTGTTTGTGGGTTATGCTCTTGGAAAAAGGGGGTTATAAACTCTTTGATCTGGATGAAGGGGTGATGTTGATATCAAGGGATGTCATTTTTCATGAAGGGATTTTTCCCTATAAGGATGTACCTGACAAGGAGCATGGACCACCTTTGCCCTTACTTGTGCATGATCATGGTTATAATCTTGACCTACCAACTCCTGTACTGCCTGCCCCTCTAATAAATTCTTCACCTACTCCTATACAGTCCAGCCCTCATATAGATACCACACATTCCAATGACACTATGGTCATTCCTGTCATTCCCTCACAACAGGCTTCACCTACCTTTCAAAGGTCCAGCAGGCAAACCTCTAAACCTGCCTAGATGACTGATTTTGTTTGCTCTACTTCTGATCTTTCTTATCCTCACACTCTTATCACTCATATTACTCCTCCACATTGTGCTTTTGTAGCTTCATTATCTAATTTGCAAGAGCCAAGGAATTTCTTCCAAGCCTGTTAGGATCCCAACTGGTAGAAAGCCATGAAGGTTGAGTTGGATGCTTTGGAGGCTAATCAAACCTGGGAGTTAGCTCCTTTACCTCCTGGTAAAACCGCAATTGGCTGTAGATGGGTATACAAGGTGAAGCTACGGGCTGATGGTTCTGTGGAGAGGTATAAAGCCCGGTTGGTGGCTAAAGGATACACTCAAGTTGAAGGCATATATTACAATGAAAGTTTCTCTCATGTGGCTAAGCCTGTGACTGTCAGGTTGTTTCTGGCTATTACTGCGGCTATGGGCTGGCATTTGCATCAAATGGATGTGAACAATGCCTTTTTACATGGACATTTGGATGAGGAGATCTACATGCAAGCTCCAGAATGTTATGTCGTGCCTAGTGGGCATGTATGTAGGCTCAATAGGTCATTGTATGGGCTTAAGCAAGCCTCGCGACAATGGTATCAAGAGTTTTGTACACATATTTCTACTTATGGCTTCATTCAGTCTAAGCATGACTATTGTTTGTTTACCAAGCATTCCACCAAGGGTCTATTGGTGCTGCTGTTGTATGTTGATGATATCCTGGTGGCTAGCCCCTGATTTGATCACTGAAGTGAAAGATTATCTGGACACCCTTTTCACTATTAAAGACTTGGGCATTGCAAAATATTTCTTGGGTTTGGAGTTGGCTCGTTCCCCGCAGGGCCTGTTGGTTACTCAGGCTAAGTATATCAAAGACATTGTGTTGGATTCTGGCATGAGCAAAGCAAAGCCTGCGAGTACCCCCTTGTCCGCAGGTATTAAGTTTACTACTGAGGCCGGAACACAGTTATCTG
This sequence comes from Sesamum alatum, assembly GCA_034509735.1. Classification (NCBI taxonomy): domain Eukaryota; kingdom Viridiplantae; phylum Streptophyta; class Magnoliopsida; order Lamiales; family Pedaliaceae; genus Sesamum; species Sesamum alatum. The sequence goes on from JACGWO010000003.1 coordinate 50,505,033, forward strand.
CTCCTGATTCCTACAAACGTCTTGTGGGTCGCCTCCTTTACCTCCGCTTTACCAGGCCTGATACTTCTTATGCTGCTCAACAACTAAGTCAGTTCCTTCAATTCCCTTGCCAGCAACATTGGGATGCAGCTTTACACCTTGTTCGTTACCTTAAAGGCAGTGTGAACAAGGGGTTATTCTTTCCTTCCACAAATTCTCTTGCGCTGAAGGCTTTTTCAGATGCTGATTGGGCTAGTTGCTTGGCCACCAGACGTTTCTTAATTGGATATTGTATCTTCCTTGGTGATGCCCTCATCTCTTGGAAAATGAAGAAGCAGAATATGGTGTCTCGGTTTACGGCTGAGGCTAAATACAGAAGCATGGGTTCCACAGCATGTGAATTGTCCTGGATCACTTATTTGCTGCAGGATTTTGGTATTCCCATTCACACTCCGATTCCCTTCTACTGTGACAATCAGGCAGCTCTTCACATCGTTGGCAATCCGGTGTTTCATGAACGTACGAAACACCTTCAGATAGATTGTCATATTGTCAAGGACAGGTACAAGGCTGGTCTCATTGCCCCCTCTCATGTCTCTAGCAAAGATCAACTTGCTAACCTGTTTACGAAGTCCCTGGCTGCTCCCTCTTTCATGCGGTTGATGTCCAAGCTGGGCTTGGTTGATCTTCCCTCTTCCCCATGTCCAGCTTGCGGGGGGGTTGATGAACTCCATGAACGCACGCAGCTGGTCTTCACTCAGTTTCCCCCTGCCATTACTTAGCACATTGTAACTAGAATGTAAAGCACGTTTCTATGTTTTACGTTTCTTTTAGTTAGTGAAGAGAATTGTCATTTATCCCTAGCCGTTGGATCATTTGTTAGTTAGATGCCGAGCTGGAGGTTGTTAGGCGGTTAGTTGGTTATTCTTCCCTCCTGTATTTAAAGGGGCTAGGGTCTCCTTCATTTGTACATATATACACTTTCCCTAATACAGAATTCTCTCTTCCGTTTTACTCTCAATTGCAACGATGAATGCAACCATGATTTCCGTGTACTGTGAATCCGATCGAGAGATTAGAGGGTGATGATAATGTGACTGAAAATGTGGTTGAACATATTGTTGGTAATGTGACTGAAAATCCAACTTGAATTCCAATTGAAAATATGACCGTTAGTGTATTTGAAAATTTGACTGAAATTCTAGTTTAAAATTTGATTGATAATGTGACTGCAAAAGGAAACTATATGAAAAATCTTTAAATGAGTCATTATGAGAGTTTGATAATTCATCTGATGAGTACTATATATAATTTAGGGATAATTACATTTATACTTCCTCACTTATTGTCTTTCAGACAAATCACTCCTGTCTTTAGAAAAATTACAGAAACCACCCCTAATAGCTTTTAAAACCCAAAAATGCCCCTATTGACAAGGTCAAACTTTAATATAATTTTTCAAAGATAGAAATACCCTCAGGGGTGTTTCTGTATTTACCAAAAGGTAGAGGGGGTGTCAAAGTAATATTTATGGGGATGAGTAATATGATCTCATATATCTATTTTATTCTTTATACCAACTTTTAATTTAAATTTAAATTATTTTATTAACTTTTTTTAATTGAATGTCTATATAACATTACACTTTTTGATAATTGCAATATCGAATTATTCAATTAATATATTAATAAAAATTAGTTTACTAGATTATAAGTTTAAATAAAAAATTATCACATCTGTATATATTATTTAAATAAAATTAAAAGATTTTTTATCCTCTATTTTTATCGATAACTAAATTTTTACAAAAAATTATTAATTATACATATATATTATACATATATGAATACATAGATATGTATATATTTATACATTTATACATATATATTTACATGTTGGGCGAAGACTGAGTGATAGTGATAGCGGTCAAACGTGGAAGAGAGGTTGGGCGCAGGCAGGGAGCGACGAGGAGGGCACAAGTTAGAGGATGCAGATGGGGATTGGGGGTGGCAATGGCAGTGAGGTTGGGGTTGGGGAGAAGGGATAATTTTTTTTTTGAAAAAGTAATTTAATAATTTAAAATAATTTTTTAATAAATAAATTATTTATTTTACTTATTCAAATATAATTTATAAAAAATACATAAATTATTTTAAATTATAACTAATTAATTTAGTGATATTTAGTTATAAAAAAATAGAGGATAAATAACCTTAAGTTTAAAAATTTTAAATAATTCCTACAAGTGTGATAATTTTTAATTTAAACTTTTAATCTAATAACTAATTATTAATATATTAATTGAATAATGTAATATTTTAATTATTAAAAAGGTAGATTTTATATAGAGATTCAGATAGAAAAATTATTAAAATAATTTAAACTTTAAATTAAAAGTTGATATAAATAATAAAAAGAGTATATGGGGTCATATTACTCATCCTCATAAACATACTTTGACAGAAACACCCCTATGGGCATTTTTATCCTTAAAAAATTATATTAATGTTTGCGCCAGTCAACAGGGGCATTTTGGAATTTTAAAAGCTGTCAGGGGTGGTTCTGTAATTTTTCAAAAGGTAGGGTGATTTGTATAAAAGGACAATAGGTGAAGGGGTGTAAATATAATTACCCTATAATGGGGAAGTTATAGTGATACCTAGTGTTGTTTTAGAAGACATTGAGGGTGAGAGCGATGATGATATTTGAACAAAAATCCAAGCAAAAAAAAAAAAAAAAATAGAGATGAAAGATAAATCGAAAACAAAAAGGTCGAAAAAAATGCTTGGAACTGGAGATTAGGATTGGGCTAGTGATGATGGGGATGGGGATGGGGATGAGGATAACTTGGATGGTTTGCGAGACAATGAGGATGAAAATGTTGAAAAATTCCCTATAATGGACCTCAATGAAATCTTTAAATTTTTGTAGTTGGGATGAAAATTCAAAAATATTACAGTATAGGAATGTTCGAGGTATTGATGCATAAGTTTGAGGATTGTGAATGGAGGATCCATGTCTCACAATTAATGGGTGGACCTATTTGGTGTAGGAATGGATTATTACATGCAAGTTAAAATAAATAAATAAATACATATATGTATTTACTATTTAAAATAAATTTTATGCAAAAGTATTCATATTTTTTTACATGTGATGTAATTGGATATGCCAAAGATATGATGGCTTTTTTCAAATTAATTTTATAATGTAATCTTTAAAACAACTTAAAGTTAGACCATTACTAATTGCATCATTATTATTATATTGATTTGTGGGATAAAACCAAAAAACTCCTTTTATGTGTTATAATCTCTAATAATATTATATCTTTTATGAAAACTATATCAAATATCAATGTAATTTTTCTAAAACAAAGCGAGTTTAATTAAAGTAAAATATGCATATACAAATTATGATAAGAATTGATCTCATCATTTTACTATCATAAATAATCAATTTTAGACCAGATTCAATTGAAAATAAAGATCATCTTCTTCTCTTACACTATGTACATTGCTTGCTTTTGAATTTTTAAACTTCTTAAATTGATAGGATTTTTAAAATCTCTTTTTTATTTTTCTGAAAAGATCAAGAGAAATGTACATAAGGTACAACCTCTATAAATTAATAATCAATAAATTAACAACTTCTTTAAAATAATATGTTTTTCTCGGTCCCAACTTGGGCCGAAGGTTTAAATTAATAATTTCGATAAATTAATAAGATAATAATTTTCCGGAAGACCCTTATATAAATTTATGGTCCCTTCAATATTATAAATTAATAATTCTATAAAATTACAAATATAACTATGACAACTTAGTAAAATATCATTCCATTGTTGTTTACTTTTTCTTAAAATTTAAATCTAGCTGTATTCCATCTCTAATTTTTCTTACTGTATCCAAAAGCTCCGGTGTTGCATTGCATACTACAACAAACAATTACGAAGATTTGTTGCCGCTATGAGTACTTTTTTCCGTGTAATTTGTTGTAAAGGCATTGTATCATCTTCAATTTCATTCTCAATAGGATTTTCAACAACAATAGCTACAATTTCTTCTAAACTTTGGACCTCTGAACATGTATGACATCCTTTTAGATGTGAAGTCATGGTTGGTTGGTTTTGATGATGATTAACTAATTAGGAATATTTAATGTTGTTTATACAGTGGTTGATATCCTTACCATACATGAACTTGCATTAAGTTATAACTAGTTCTACATACTACAATGAACTTTGTTTTTTTTCTATGGGGATATATTATATTTAAATAGTCATATTGTACATGAACATCATTCACTTATTCATTACAATATATATGTTTTATTCATAAATAATAATATAGGTTCGTTGAACCGAAAAAAATCTCTTTAAATTAATAAATAATTAATCTATAGATTAATCAATATCTCTTTAAACTAATAAACTTATGTACTCCCGATATTATTAATTTATAGAGGTCTTATTGTGTATGAAAAACTTTCAAAAACACATGTTTTAAAGGGGTCTACAAAATTATAGAGGTTAATATTAAAAACACTAAATGCAACATGAAATTAAAACTGTCAAAAATAGAATATTGCATATAAATATCGAAGTTTTGTGGATGCAAGATTTTAGACAAATATAAAAGTTGAGAGAGAAGTTTTAAAGAAAGTTATATAAGTTTAAAAGCTTTTATAGTATTTAAAAATATTTTTTAAAGAGTTTTTGAGAGTTCTCACCATATTATTAAAATTTATCTTTACTGTCTATTTGAAGAGCCAAAATATATAAAATATCGGATGGGAGCTCATGTTTAATAATCAAGTTTCAAGGATTAAATATTTTCATCAAAATTTTATCATTAAAATTATTTAGTTGTATATAAATTATCTTAGGGTAAAGGAGAAAAAGAAATTAAAAATTATGCATCTCGCGCAGCATGTGTGTATTTTACTAGTCATGCTAAAATTACATATTATCTACAACAACAAATATGTAGTCTCCACTATTTTGAGGTCATAAAATAGATGGCAAAAGTAGATATAATAAAAATTTGAAAATGACAAGGTTAAGGGTCGCATAACTATGTACAACAAAAATGAACATATTTTTACATACAAGCTTAGAATCATAAAAAATGTTGGTGTTAAAGTACCTTTAGTGATGACTGATAAAGCACTTTCTTCATAATATTTTAGAACAATGCAATTATCCTTATTTTGTGCATAATCAATGAACTCGACAAAATGGTCAGTTTGAAAGTAAATCAAACCTTAAAGCTCACTTTATTTAAGATCAAAATCCAAAAACATTGTTAGTATCAAGGAGTGACGAATTTCAAACATTGATATGTGATATGGTTTACAACGTAACGGGAAGTGTCATGGTGACGTTTTCATTTCGAAAAAGACCTATAGTATTTCACCATGTATCTTTTAGATGATAGATTCATAGGATTGCTATCAGAAAAATCCCAAAGATAGACATAGGATCCAATTGACTTGGTCAGAAATTAGGAGAGAAGTATTCTTCCATTTTACAAAAGTGCATCACAAATTATTCATATTAAATGCCAAAAAAGATTTAAGTTATTCATAAAATTAAATGTTATAATAAAATTAAAAAAAGGAAAAAAAAAAAGAGAAAAGAATAACATCTTTCAAAGAGTTTTGCGACTTGAAATCCCATGCAAAATGTATGATACTTGGATGAGAATATCGAGTATCGCCTTCCGAGATAAATTTGGATCTACAGCATCAAAATAAATCTTTAATGCACAGTAGTTATAAATGGATGCAAAATTTTCTTGATTTAACATTGATTTGTTTTACTATAAATAAAAAGATATGCTTGTCATTTTCCTTTTTACGTTTCAAAAGTCAGATTCACTTTTTTTTCAGAGTTTAGCCTAAAAAAATTAGAGTTAAATGCAACCCCCCCCCAATGTATGGTGTCATTTGCACTTTGCCCCCAACCATTTTTTTTATAGTTTGCCCCCCGACCTTTCATTTTGTTACACTTTTCACTTTTTGGGGTATAATAATAGAACATTCTGGGGAATAATTTTGGGCTGGGTAAAATTATAAGGGTTAAATGCAGAGACCTTCCCAATATATGGGGTTACTTGCACTCCCCCCCCTCCCAAAAAAAAAAACCTTTTTTTAATAAACAAATAAGTTCAAGAAAATTCAAGGCCTGATTTACAAATTAACAACTTCATATTATAAACCAAAATGTAGTGTTGGCACTGGCAGAAATACACACATCTGCCTAATGGAGGCGCCGACAAAAATACACACATTTTTTTTCTTTTTTCTTTTTCTTTTTGGATTCGACTTTGCCTCTTTTTATTCATGTAATGTATGTATTTTGCACACATCTGTGATGTGAAGTTGTTTATCTGAAATTGTAAATTAACAAGTTGGGTTGTAATACACATAAATTCATTGCCAAAATATTGAGAAGAAATTTTTATTTTGGGTAAATTGCAACCCCCTCCTATGAGGTTTGACATAGTTACAAATACCTCATCGTTGTTTGAAAAAGTTACCCAAAATGCCCTTTAATTTTTCTACAAATTTTTTTCTCTATTATTTGTAATTTTTCTCCATTTTCTTTAAATTTATTTGTTCTTCTAAAAGTTGGGGGGTAAAGTGCAACTGACCCCATATGTTGGGAGGGTGTCTTCATTTAACCCTTACAATATTACCTAACCCAAAGTTATTCCCTGAAATATTCCATTATTATTCCTTGGAAAGTGCAAAGTGAAACAAAATAAAAGGTTGGGGATCAAAGTTTAAAAAAAAACGACTGAGGGACAAATTGCAAATGGCCCCATACATTGGGGGGGGGGGGGGGGGGGGGGGAGGGGATTGTCTGCATTTAACCCAAAAATTTCATAACATATAAGATTTTTCTTAAGTAATTCTAAGCTAGGATTTTTTTTGGTAATAATGTACTAAAAACCCTTACTTCTTGAGTGATTTTTAGCATATCTTAGATGGTTAGTTTGTCAAATTTCGAAGTAGTTCAGACTTTTCGTTTATTTTATGCTACATAGGGTCAACACATTACTTTTGTCATCAATATCATTATAAAAAAGCTTAGGACAAGTTTTTAGGAATTAACAAATAAGGTTAAATGCATACACTCCCAACGTATGAGGGATTTTGCACTTTGCCCCCCAACCAATTTTTTACATTCGACCGCCCAACCTTTTCTTTTATGTTGCACTTTGCCTTTTTTTTCTCATTTTTCGGCCAATCGAAGGGAAATATTCCGGCTATGTGAACGCACGCGCCTTGGGGCAATTTACAACGGGATGAAATTGTAAATTTACACCTCAACTATTTTAAAACATAATAAAAAATGGGTGAATTACAATGACAACCCCTGAGGTTTGGCATAATTATGAATTCCCCTAATTGTTTCAATAATTACAAATACCCCAGGTTTGTAACCGGTTAACAAATAACCTATTTTCATCCATTTTTATGGGTGAACTGACCAAAATGGCGTAATGCAAATTGAATTAATTTTTAAATTTTCTAAATTTTTTTTGGACAAAAATGCTCGGGGAGAGGTTTCTTACATTTTTTTACACAGAGGACTTATAATGTAATTTGTCTCGACTGATTTTTTTACAATTTAAAAAAAAAAGGGCAAAATGGACCATTTTAGACCCTTGCTTAAAAATTACAAACCTCAGGCGGGGGGGAGGGGGAGAGGGGCTATTTTGTTATTTCTAAAAACAACAAAGGGTTTTCGTAGTTATGCCAAACCTCAGGGGAAGTCATTGTAATTTATCCTTAAAAAAATTAAAGAAAAAAATGAAGAAGAAATGTCTTTTTCTTCATCCACCATTGTTATCAACTTTTCCAGCCAGTGGTTTTTTCGCCCGGCGTGAGCCCCACCACCCCCTCCGTTAGAGCCCAAAAACAACCACCAATTTTTGTTGATTGGTAGCAAGCCAAGAGCAGAGGGAACCTTTTTGTTTGGACTAATTTCAAATTCGACATGTGAAAGCTTCAATTTTAATTGTAGATTTGGAGGGTCAACCACATTCGCTTTTTTTTTTTTTTCCACTTCTATTGGATGAGAAATCGTAAGAAGATAACAGAAAAGTGGGAGTGGTGGTGAGAGGCGAATGAAGAAGAAAAGAAAAAAGTGGGCATGGTGGTGGGCAACAGATGAAGAAGAAAAGGAAATGAAAAGAAAAGAGAAGGGGGGGGGGGGTGAAGAAGAAGCCTTTTCATTTTTTGGGTTTTTTTCTTTTTAAATTGGAGTATGAAACTACAATTTTACCCCATTGTAAAATCATCTAAAAGCGCGTGTGTTCATACAATTAGAATATTCTTCTTTGATTCGCAGAAAAAGTGTAAAATAAGGCAAAGTGCAACAAAAAGAATGGTTGAACGTCGAGTGTAAAAAAAAAAAATCGGTTGGGGTGCAAATTGCAAAACTCCTCATACATTGGGGGGTGTCTGCATTTAACCCTGATAAATAATCTACACTTACTAGTTTTCTTTAATATAACCAACTAATCATCTATAGAAAACCTTCGAATTTTTCAAAAAATTGACCGTTTTTGTGTATTCCAAGAATTCTCTTTGGTTGGTGGTTTAGTTGGACAATTTATTAAGGGTAAATTACAATGACTTCTTTTGAGGTTTGACATAATTACGAATACTCCCTCGTCGTTTCAAATATTACAAACACCCCTCACGAGGTTTGTAATTTTTAACTAAGGGCCTGAAATGGTCTATTTTGCTCTTTGATTTTTTTAAACCGTAGATAAATTAGCCAAGGTAAAATTACGTTATCGCTCTTCTGTGTAAAAAACGTAAGAAACCTCTCTCTATGCATTTTTGTCCAAAAAAATTTAGAAAATTTCAAAAAACAATTCAATTAGTGCATTTTCGCCAGTTCACCCATAAAAATGGATGAAAATTGGTTATTCCTTAGACGATTACAAACCTCGGGGGGTATTTGTAATTTTTGAAACAACGAAGAGGTATCCATAATTATGCCAAACCTCAAGGGAGGTCCTTATAATTCACCCATTTATTAAAGGATATATGACCATTTAGTCATAAGTCTAGTTAGCAGCCTTCAAGATTATAGAGATAGTAATCGTACTAAAATTATCGATAATATTCCACAGAAAAATGCAGGCTTCACTATTTTTGAGGTCATAAAATAGATGAAAAAAGTAGATAGAATAAAATTTGAATTGGAAGACTAAGGTTCGTATAACTAAGGACAACAGAAATGCACATGCATTTACATATAAGTCCCAAAACAAGCAAAAAGGTTAGTGTTAAAGTACCTTCTGTTATGACTGGCAAAACATCTTCTTCATAATATTTTAACACAATGCAATTCAGATCCTAATTTTGTGCTAACCAATGAACTCGGCAAAGGGGTCAGTTCAAAAGTAAGTCAAACCCTAATGAATATTGTTACCATCAAAGAATGATGTATTATTAATATGTGATCTGACTTACAACGTAATCGGCGTGCCATGACGATGTTCTGATTCTGAAAAAAACCTATATTTTTTCACCACGTATCTTCCAGATTGTAGATTCATAGGATTGGCATCAGCAAAATTACAGTGGTAAACACATGATCCATCTGAGTTGGCCAATGTTTAGGTTCTCTCATAAATTGTCTGAAATAATCTACATTAACTTCGAAAAAATCAACAAAACCTAAAACAAGAAATAAAAGAAATATCATATCATATAGAATAATAAAATTGGAGTCGATTCCTTATTTATCTTCATAAAGGGGCTATATGTTTCTATATCTCTCTAATTTTTTGCATCTCTAAGTAATTAAATAGCAGTAGGTTTTGAAAAGAATTATACAAGAAATAATAAAAGTTACAACAAACTAACAACTATGCATCAAATAAAAACACATGCTTTTACAACAAATCTCTACATAATAAATTTGCTATCAAGCACAAAGTACGACGATAAAATAAGGGAAAAGTATGACTGGTTTATATTCTACTAATTAAAGATTGTTTCAAATTTAATGTCAAATTAAGACAACCGAAGATATTGTAACCTTTGTGACACATGACATATCACTTACATTTGAGTTATGACAGGTACGAAAATTTTCATATTTGCTACATTGTAATAATCGGAGTACGACTCATCAAATTCACAACCACAATTTTACAAAATCTATCTTCTATCACATTTCGAATATAACAAAAACTTGTTAACATTGTGAACATAGAAAAGCTAAACAAGTTATATCCACATACTCATATAAGCTAGTAAACTCGGGTTACTTATTTAAATAATTCAAAAAGAAACTATAACACACATAATACAATTTTAAAGCTAATAACATATTTACTGCAAATGGTCGATGATATCGACAATTTGCAATTTTTATTTTGTAATTTTTGTAATAGTTGATTGTATCTTTTTGGTATGTAAAATTTTAAATTTATTAATGATTATAATTAGTTAAATATTATAATTTGAAATTATTAATTAAATAAATAATAGCGGATATTAAATAAAATATTGAAAAATAAAAAAAAAAACTCGCCGATTCCATTGACGACATCTATATAAGAATTTAAAAAGAAAATGTAAGTAGTCGATGAGACTTATTATTCATAAATTAGATTATTTGTAATAAGAGCCTAAAGAACAATACAAATACCTAAATGAATGAAAGTTGAAGGCACAAAAATTAGATCTCACAACATAGATGAATCAAGCAGTGACTATAATATCGAAGGGCTTGTACAAAATATTAATGCATCAAATGAATGAAGATAATCTAGAATAAAATGGAATTCTATCTCTCAAATTACTCGTAATGTCGATAAATTCAATCCGTTATCTATCTACTCAAATCTAAGAAAATAAAAATTAAACCTAATTACACCATATAGGTATAGAAAAGTTAATACGTTCAAATTGAGAAGTAAAATGCTAATAGAGAATACAACAAATGCGACGAAAATGAGTTATGTCAAATACCTCGTTGATCTTTTGTTTGGCAGAAATATAACCTCTCAGTCACTACATGTAGAGTGTCTCAACACTTCCTTGTGTAGAACCAATCCATCTTATTGATAGATGGGATCAATTGTAAATGACTCTTAACTGCCACAATATCTCAAAGTGGAGGAAAAATCATATGGGAGTATTGAAAGGCTTAAATCTCGACATGTGGCAAATAGGTTTTACACACCCATGGAATAGAATGTTAAAACCTTTAAGTACACTTTTTTTATAACCAAATTGATACTACTAAAGACCACCATTTCAACTGCCGTCGTGGGTATGAAATTTGTAATAAGATGAAAAGTCAATATTATTCATAGGATTATACCCAATGAAAACAAGGGAATTTTGTAATAGTTATATTAAGTCTAGATCATTTGGAAAAATGTATTTTATGATTCGAGCATGAATTTACGTACTAATATTTTGTTCTTTTAGAAAATGTTGATCTCTTAAAAATGATAAGTTAATATTACTTCATTTATATAACTAGTTTTTGGAATGAATGCAATGTATTTAACTCTATAAGAGCTTAAAACAAGTACATTACCTATGTAAAAAAAAGATAATGGTTATCTCCCATCATTTGTGATAGTTCCCCCAAGCACTCAGTTGCCTGATACTTCAACTGTTAAAAGACGATATGTGAATTGAATAAATTGGATTGATTGATGCAAGGAACCAACATTTGACTCAAATTCATCAGCCGTAAAAGGGACGTATTGCTCATACTAATTCAAGAATATTGAACGTCACAGAGGAAACAATTGTGTCACAACATTATGCTCATCCTTGAGGCCCATGTCAAAGTTTTGGATAAACAAGATATTAAACATTTTGGTATACCCATCAAAGATACATTTTTCAAAATCATCTTCGTTAATGGTATCATGATCCTCCCATTAAAAAAATGGAGCTCTATTTGAATAACGAGCCAAGACGGGGGATTAGAAAATATGTTGTGTTACCACTAGTTATTAGACTATTCAAACAATTATGGATTTGAAAGTCCGATTGGCTAGAAAAATATTTTTAACAATGAACAATTAGTCTTATTATTCATAAATTTGATAATTTGTAATAAGAGCCTAGAAAACAACATAAATACCTAAATGAATGAAAGTTGAAGAACAAAATTAGATCTCAAAATATAGATGAATTGAGCATTCACTATAATCTCGAAGAGGCTCGTAGAAAACATTAATGCAAAAAATCGATTAAGATAATCTAGCATAAAATGGAATTCTATCTCTCAAATTACTAGTAATGTCGATAAACTCCCTTCGTTAGCTTATCTACTTAAATGTACGACAACAAAAGTTAATACTCATTACACACCACATATATAGGTAAGTTAATACATTTTAGTACTTATGTATTGTAAATAGAAGAATCGTAATGAAATGAAAAATTGAAAAATAAAATGCTAACTGAGAAGACAACAAATGTGAAGAAAATGGGTTATGTCAAATACCCTGTTGATCCTTTGTCTGTCAGAAATTTGACCTCTCAGTCATTACACTGAAGTTAGAGTATCTCAAGTGGAGGAAAAAATATATAGAAGTATTGAAAAGCTTAAAGCTCGACCTGTGGCAAAGGAGTTTACACACCTATGGAATGGAATGCCAAAATATTTAAGTACACTTTTTATATAACTAAATTGATACTACTAAAGAGCACCTTTTCAACTGTCGTCGTGGGTATGAATTTTCGAATTAGATGAAAAGTCAAGATTATTGACTAGATTATACTCAATGAAGACATGTGAATTTTGTTACAGTTATATTAAGTGTACATCATTTGGAAAAATGTATTTAATGATTGGTACATGAATTTATGCACTCATATTATGTTCTTTTAGAAAATGTTAATCTCTTAAAAAAAGGTAAGTTAATATTTATTCATTTATATGACTAGTTTTTGGAACTAATGCAATGCGTTTATTCTCTAGTAAGAGCTTAAAACAAGTATATTACTTATGTAACAAAAGATTATGGTTATCTCGCATTATCTGTGACAGTGCTCCCAATCAGTCAGTTGTCTGATACTTCAATTGGTAAAATAACAATGAAATGAAGTTAAAAAAAATTATATGTGCATTGAATAAACCGTAAATCAGATTGATTGATGCAAGGAGCCAACATTTGACTCAACTCATCAACCTTATCAGGGACATATTGTTCATACTAATTGAAGAATATTAAACATCACAGAGGATACTGTCACAGTAGACCTGGCAATGGGTAGGGTAGGACCCTACCCAAGCCCAGGCACAAAGAAGGCCTTATTAAAAGTATTTTTTATCCAAACCCTATCCAACTGAAGATGCATGGACCTCAAGACCCATGGGTCTTTAAACGTAATCAGACCCAGTTTTCCCGGTCGAGTCTTACCGGAACCCTTTTTTTTATTCTTTCATTCTTTCATTTTATTCCCCACGAAGCATTCTGATTATAACAAAATTGCAATCACTTAGTTCATAAAAAAGTATACTAAAACCTCAATTCAATGCTTCAAACTACGTTACAAATCATTTTAAATTGTTGCAAATTCAATCTAAGATCCAAAATGAATGATACAAAGAACAAGAAAATATTACAATAACTTCTTCCGAAATGCATTGTGACGATGGTGCTGTATTGATGTTTGCACCAACCACGTGTTATGCAAAAAAAAAATAGTAAGATAAGATTCACCAAAAACTGGGATAAACTCAAACCAAAAGCATTAAGATTATTGTAAGTTTTAACTCATGACAGATCCAATATCCATATCTCATGAAGAACAATCAGAGTGGGTAATTTAAGGTGCTCAACACTTGAGTTTCAGATGATGTCGCATCATCAACAACTGCATAAGTCCTAAACAGTAGAAAATATATTATTAACAAGTACAAAATTAATGAGACTAATAATAATACAAATTATTTTTACTTACTCTTTTCGGGAATCGATCCAATCCGATCATCAGCTATCACTAATGCTTCTACAACATTTGGAAGCAAACACGCACTTGACTCATCAATGACACAGCCCCCGACGCTAAATGCCGCCTCTGATGCAACGGTAGTGGCAGGCACTACTAGAATGTCACGTGCTATCTTGGCCAATACGGGTAACTTAGGGCTATTGGTTTTCCACCAATCTAAGATGCTAAATGTTTCTGCCGTCGGAAATCTTGCCTCTAAATAACTCTCCAACTCTTATTTTTAATTTATTAAACCACGTGATTTACCTCCAGATGCTACTCACTATGGATGACTCATTCACTGAAGGGGTCAAATAACCTCCATAACCAATAAACAACAGATATAAAGTATTTCGGACCCTCTAGATATATGAGTGTGTATTTTCGCCATAAATCCTAGTGTAAAAATACTCTACCAAATTCATTTCAAACCTAGGATCAACCACAACAGCAATAGCTAGAACCAAGCAACATTCTACCGAGTATTTATCAAACTTCTCTTCAATGGGACTAACCATCCTCCTGAAAGAATTGTGATCACCTACATTGAACAAATACTTGTGTTTTATACAAGGAATTGCCAAGTCCTTTCGACTTTTAACTTGGTCAAACTTGAACTCACTTCTAGGACTCACTCCCAAACAACTCCTACGTTCAAGTTTAAACTTTGGGCACGCATTGTTCAGATGATTTTTCAAATGAGTAGTACCATATGCAACATTACTAGATAAAAGCTTATCACAGTAATTATGTTTGGTATGCACAACATCGTTTACACCTGTAGCCTTTGTGAAATGTTCCCACACAACTGACTGCTTTTGTTTGTTGAATGACTCTTAACTACCACAATTGTAAATGACTCTTAACTACCACAATACTTCAAAGTGGAGGAAAAAGCATATGAAAATTATTGAAAAGCTAAAGACTCGACTTGTGTCGAAGGGGTTTACACATACCCATGTAATGGAATGTCAAAACACTTAAGTACACTTTTTTATAACCACATTGATACTTCTAAAGAGCTTAAAACAAGTACATTACTTATGTGGCAAAAGATAATGGTTATCTCCCGCCGTCGTAATGTCGATAAACTCCCTTCATTAGCTTATGTATTCAAATGTTAGAAAACAAAAGTTAATACTCATTACACATCACAGATATAGATAAGTTAATACATTCTAGTGCTTATGTAGTGTAAATAAAAGAATAGTAAAAGAATAAAAAATTAAAAAGTAAAATGCTAACAGAGAAGACAACAAGTGTGAAAAAAAATTAGGTTATATCAAATACTTCGCCGATCCTTTGTCTATCAGATTTATAACATACTAGTTACTACACGGAAGTTAGAGTGTCTCATCACTTCCTTGTATAGAACCGGTCCGTCTTGTTAATAGATGTGATCATTTTCTTGTATAGAACCTGTCCTCATGTAAATGACTCTTAACTACCACAATATTTCAAGGTGGAGGAAAAAGCATATGAAAATTATTGAAAGGCTTAAGCCTTGACTTGTGGCAAAGGGTTTACATACCCATAGAATGGAATGTCAAAACATTTTTTACTATTTGGAACGGTTTAATTCTTTAATTTTTTTACATGATTTGGAACAATCTTTGCAACACTATTTCTATAAATTTGAATGTAACAAAAACGCCTCTTCCAACCCCTCTAGAAATACATTTTGGCACAGTTTGTGTCCAGGTGATAGATTTTGGAACGGTCATTGGAGCTCAAGTTGAACCTTCCGTTGTAATGTACTTAAGAACAATTTTATCCTTTATTTGGAATACATAATTGGAACTGTAGTAGGATTTGGTTTTGCAATGCCAATATTGATATTTAGCCTTTAAATTTGGAATATACTTAGGCACGATTTTGTTCCTTATTGGGAATGCATATAGTTGGAGCGGTTGTTTGTTTGGAATGGTAACTTTGATATTTAGTCATTAATTTTGGAACGACATTTATTTTGTTTCAGTATGTTAACACGATTTTTGTAACACAGGTTGAACCTTACTTTGAAATACACTTTGGAATGGTGCGTTTCTCTTTTTCAATTTCAACAGTAACTGGAATACAAAAATAATTGTTCTAATTTACCTGTTGTGTTACTTTTGTTACTTTTGGAACAGTTTGTAGTACAATATTTTCTATCTAGGGTGGACGTGGCAAATTGTAACTCACTTAGGAACGATTCTTGCAGCATAAAATAAATTTGACAAGTACCATAATTAGGATCGGTGATTATATTACAACGTTTCATTAAGACTCAGACCGTCTGAATTTGTACTTCTTTTTGGAATGGTATTTTCCACATTCTCTTTTAGTAGCAATTGGTGGGCCGATATTGGGAACTATTGTCGTTTTCCATCCACAGGTCATTCCATTAAACAAAGAAGTGTTCCAACATGTACTATAAATTATTTCCGTTCCCTTTTTTGGAACGGTTATTGGAATAATAGTTGGAAAACAACTATTGGGATGATAATCGTAACGGTCGTGCCGTTCCAATATTTTTGAATTTATCAGAACAAGAATGTGATGTCAGCAATCGGTTTTCGTTCCACAAGAGTTTCTATGATCATTCCAAATTGGACCGGAATTTGGAACGGTGGGGATTGGAACTGTCACACTATCCGCATCAATTCCCGTATTTTTTTGTAGTGAGCTAATAAAAGTAATTAATAAGAAATAAATAATTCCTAAATCTCATTTACCATTATTGTCGTTTGTCATTTTGGAGGATTTAGTCAAATATTCACCGCGGTAAAGATATTTCTCAAAGTCAAACTAGTGTGGAATGAAAAAGTGTTCAATCATGGTTTATACTTTTTCAATGTGGGACAATAAGGATATTTATAGTATAAATAACTTAAGCTTCCTTATGTTTTTCAAATTTGGGACAAATGAGAAAGTGTTCAATCTTGGATTATACTTTTTCCAATGTGGGACAATGAAAAAATATTTAAATTACATTTGGTTTATATTTTATCAATGTGGAACAATGAACACTTCTCTAACAAATGACTCAATGAGTGATTTCAATCTTTTCCTCCTCTTGCTTTCAATTATTCGTCAGTCTATCATGTTTATCTTCCTAAATGCTGCAAATGCAACAAAACTAACCCCGATAACATATGTGAAAGTTGATGAACCTAGGAAGAGATGGAGACTATGTTCCGTGCCATCTAATATAAGTCCACCAAAAATGGACCCCCCCTGGTCATCATAATGTAGTTGATGATGTTGTTTATAAATAATTGAACTATATTGTAATTGCGTTAATTAAGACTAATCTCATCTGTTAGAAGTTCACTTCTCCTCTTTTCAAGTGCTCACCACAAAAAATGCGGATTGTTCCAAATAGAGGAGAAGTGAACTTCTAACAGATGATATAGTCTTGATGAACGCAGTGACAATATAGTTCAATTGTTTGTAAACAACATCGTCAACTATATTATGATGACTGGGGGAGGGGGGTCCATTTTTGGTGGACTCATATTAGATGGCACGGAGCATAGTCTCCAACTCTTCCTAGGTTCATCAACTTTCACATATTTTATTGGGGTTAGTTTTGCTGCATTTGTGGCATTTAGGAAGATAAACATGATAGACTGGCGAATAATTGAAAACAAGAGAAGGAGGAAAAAACTGAAATCACTCATTGAGTCATTTCTAGAGAAATTTCTTAAGTTAAGGGATCGTCGATGAGTCCATCTGAAGCCACTGGTTCATTAAGTAGAGAATCTTTTGAGATTCTACTATATGAAATCCGGAGCACATTAGAGCCTGAAGGTGGACTGTTCAAAAGAGATCATCTTGGGTTCCAGATTATTTTATATCTTGGGGCTTTATTGTACATGATATCAATTATGTCATTCACATATTTCATGCGTAGTTGAAAATGTGTAAGTCATTATAGAAAATTAAAGCTCTTGCTTAGCAGATTATTAGAAATGACTTATCAATATGTGTAAGAGATTAAAGGCTTACATAGACCCATAAATAGCAGGTTTTATAGAAAAAACAGTAGGTTGATGGATATATCCTAGAGAACAACACGAATACCAAATAAAATGAAAATTGAAGGCACAAAATTAGACCTCACAAGATAGATGATTCGAGCATTCACTATAATGTCGAAGAGGCTTGTACAAAACATTAATGCATAAAATGAATGAAGATAATATAACATAAAATGGAATTCTATCTCTCAAATTAGTCGTAAGGTCGATAAACTCCTTTCATTAGCTTATCTACTCAAATGTAAGAAAATAAAAGTTAATACTCATTACAAAACACACATATAGATAAGTTAATACGTTCTAGTGCTTATGTAATGTAAATAAATAAATCATAACGAAATAAAAAATTGAAAAATAAAATGCTAACAGATAATACAACAAATGCGAAGAAAATTGGGTTATGTCAAATTAAAATTATTTAAAGGCTTAAGACTCGACTTGTGGCAAAGGGGTTTACACACCCATGTAGTGGAATGTCAAAACATTTAAATACACTTTTTTATAACCACATTGATACTACTAAAGAGCACAATTTCAACCGCCGTCGTAGGTATGATTTTTCTAATTAGATAAAAAGTCAAAATTATTCGCTAGATTATACTCAATGAAGACATGTGAATTTTGTAATATATATTAAGTGTGCATCATTTGGAAAAATGTATTTCATGATTCAGACATTAATTTATGCACTAATATAATGTTTATTCAGAAAATGCTGATCTCTTAAAAATTGTAAGTGAAGATTACTTCATTTATATGACTAGTTTTCAGAACTAATGCAATGTGTTTATTCTCTAGTATGAGCTTAAAACAAGTATATTACCTATGTAGCAAAAGATAATGGTTATCTCCCATCATTTGTGATAGTGCTCCCAAGCACTCAGTTGTCTGATACTTCAACTAGTAAATAGAAACGAAACGAAGTTGAAAAGATGATGTATGCATTGAATAAATAAAACAAAATATGTAAACAACACAAGAGTGTAGAAAAAACACCTTAGACCGTAAATCGAATCGATTGATGCAAGGAGCCAACATTTGACTCAACTCATCAACCTTACCAAGGACGTAGTACTTATACAAATTCAGGAACATTAAACGCCACAAAGGAAACGGTTGCCTCAGAACATTATGTTCATCTCTAAGGTCCATGTCAAAGTTTTGGCTCAACAAGATATTAAGCATTTTTGTGTGCCCATCAAAGATAAGTTTTTCAAAATAATCTTCCTTGATGGTAGCATGATCCTCCGAATAAAATGTGGAGTTTGATTTTAATAACGAACCGAAATGGAGGATAGGATATATGTTGTGTTGCCACTAGTTATTAGACTATTCAGACAATTATAGATTTGAAAGTCCGATTGGCTAGGAAAATATTGTTAACAATGAACTTCGTTGATCCGTTGTCTGTCAGAAATATAACCTCTCAGTTATTACACGGAAGTTAGAGTGTCTCATCACTTCCTTGTATAGAATCGATCCCTCTTGTTGATAGATAGGATCAATTGTAATTGACTCTTAACTACCACAATATTTTGAAGTGGGGGAAACAACATATGGATATTATTCAAAGGCTTAAGGCTGGACTTGTGGCAAAGGGGTTTACACACCCATGAAATGGAATGTCAAAACATTTAAGTACAGTTTTTTATAACCAAATTGATACTACTAAAGAGCACAATTTCAACCGCGGTCGTGGATTTGAATTTTCTAATTAGATGAAAAGTCAAGATTATTCACTAGATTATATTCAATGAAGTCATGTGCATTTTGTAATATATATATATATATATATTAAGTGTGCATCATTTGAAAAAATGTATTTCATGATTCAGACATGAATTTTTGCACTAATTTTATGTTCTTTTCGAAAATGTTGATCTTTTAAAAGTTGTAAGTTAAGTTTACTTTATTTATTTAACAAGTACATTACCCATGTAGCAAAGATAATGGTTATCTCCCATTCTCTGTGACAGTACTCTAAAGCACTCAGCTGCCTGATACTTCAACTGGTAAAATGACAATAAAATGAAGTTGAAAAGATGATATGTGCATTGAATAAATAAAATAAATCAAGATAAGAATATAGAAAAAACACCTTAGACCGTAAATCGAACCGATTGATGCAAGGAACCAACAGTTGACTTAACTCATCAACCTTACCAGGGTCATATTACTCATACTAATTGTAAAATTGATTAGGTATGTTCATATCTTTGTAATCAATAAATGACTTAGCATTTAGAGGATCTAGTTAAGCTCAAATGAATTTACGAAAAAGAAAATATGAATAATTTAATAGAAGTCACAGTTACCTAGCCAACTTTGTAATGAAGTATGTCATACATAGGAGGTTATATTACTTTCCAATGTTGAAAGTAAAGTTTATATTACTAATGCATGTTTGTGTTTCTTGCATCAATTTCCCTAATATATATAAAAACTAGATCATTTTTTAAATTCCATGATGTCATAATTCAATCACAATTCTAGCATCAAGTTAGCTATTGTAGTCCAACTGAAAGGAGACCAAAGAGTACATAACCTAAAACTTTTAAATAAAGCATATACAACAAAAATTGGTTGTCATTTACTAATAGTAACACAATGTGGACACAATTAATTAAATCAGAATACTTTCCAAATTTCACCTTTCTTGAAGCTAAATGTTCAACCAATTATAGTAGGATTTGGAAAGAAATTACCAAAATTATCCCATTAATTAGGATATCAATTTTTGGGAACTTAGAAAACGGTAAACAAACTCGATTATGAGAAGATAACTGGATTACTATTATTAATTTATTGAATCAACTACATATAAGTAAGCTTAAATGCATTTTTGGTTCCTTAACTTAGGTCATTTGGTGTTTTTGTCCTTTAACTTTCTATGGAAATATCACTACAAGAAATATAACATTTAACCATGGCTAATTGGTATGGTTAATGTTAAATAATGGGAAAATAACACACTAAAAAAAATATGACATTTAACCATGACTAATTGTCATGGTTAATACTAAATAACCGTTGCGAATAATCATTGACCATGGCCACGCAACGTGGCCGTGGTTTTTGCGAGGGTGGCGAAAATATTTGCCATGGCTAAAAGCCAGGGCGAATGTTTTTACCACGGCTAAAAATCGTGCAAATAAGTTTTCCATGGTGGAAAAGCTTATTTTTGCATCGGTTTTTATTTAACCGTAGCTAATAATTGTTAGTTACCACGATTTTTAGCCATGGTCATTAAAAATGTAGCTAATATTATTTTTTTTTTCTAGTGACACTTTGCGTCCTGTAACTTAGGGCCTTCCCACTTTTTATCCCATTGATTATGGGATTCTCACTTTTGGTCCCCTAACTTCTAAAAAATAGCACGTTTGGTCCCATGCCACCTTTTCGTTAAATTTTTTTAACGAAAAATAGCACGTGCTTAGCACGTGACCATTAATGCCTTTTACACTTTTGGTCCCATATGTTATGGGATTCTCACTTTTGGTCCCATATGTTATGAAATTTTCACTTTTGGTCCCATATGTTATGAAATTTTCACTTTTGGTCCCATAACTTTCAAAAAGTAACACTTTTGGTCCCATGCACTTAACGGTCACGTGACACTTTTTGTTAAATATCTAACGGAAAGTGTCATGGGATTCGAAAGTGCTATTTTTTGAAAGTTACAGGACAAAAAGTAAGAATCTCTTATCCAATGGGACCAAAAGTGGAAAGGCCCTAAGCTGTAAGATGAAAAATGTTATTTCTCCTTAAATACCGTAGCAAATAGTCATTGACCACGGCCACAGAACCGTTGTCGGTCGTGGTTTTTGCGAGGGTGGCTAAAACATTTGTCATGGCTTTTTAGCAATGACAAATAAGTTTTTCATGCTAGAAAAGCTAGTTTTTGCATCCAGTTTTATTTTAACCATAGTTAATAATAGTTATTTACCACGGTTTTTAGCTATAGTCATTAAAAATGTGTAGCTAATAGTGATTTTTTTCTAGTGATTTTGGTCCTGTATATTTTAAATTTCGTGATTTTAGTCCTTTTTTTCGCCGGAATTCACCCTTGTCGCCGTAAAAATGTATGTGCCCCTCACGACATTTTAAAATTGGGGCTTTTGTTCCTATTGGTCCATTTCTGATAGCATTTTTGTCCCTTAACTTTTTAGAGTAGCATTTTGGTCCTGTATTCTTTTAATTATCGCGATTTCAGTCCTTTTTTGCCAGAGTTCACCCTTCTCACTGGTGGAGGTGAACTCTAGCGAACAAAAGAAGTGAAATTACAAAATTAAAAAAGATACAAGACTAAAATGCTACCCTAAAAAATTAAAGGACAAAAATACCAGACCTAAGTTATGGGATCAAAAGTACATTTAATCCTATAAGTAATCTACCTTATCAAAATAAAACCATTTCTTATTTCAAACAATAAAGATTCTCACTTTGGAACCTTACACTACTTTAGAAGTTCATTCCTAAAGAAATCATAGAAATTATTAGAAGTATACCAGTATTAAGGAATAATGAACTGAACTTAAATTAGGGAAGTTTTCAATGAAAAGACCATACAAAAAGCTTCATGAAATTGAATATAAAATAGAACCACATGATAGCTCATAATGCACTTAACACACTGGATAACTTTTGATTAAGAAATGTGTTAAAAATTCGATCTGTATGATCTGTAAAGAAGATGAAGAAACCTTACCTCACCTAGTTCAAATTACAACCCCTTATTACTCGACTAGCTTCAGACATAACTAACAAACATATTACGATAGTTTTATCTCATTACAAACACAAGAACCAAGTTACACTTAACATTTTACACATGGTTTGAAACATATGGAATATTCATCATCTACTTGGAGGCCAAATGTATAAATATTGGATAGGACTTTATTATTAATAATCGAGTTTCGCGTCCTATTAATATTTTAAATGAAATTTTTCATTCAAATTTTTTACTTATTTGTTCATTTTCTTTCTTTAAATCTATTTATTGTCATACAAAAATATTTAAATTCCGCAAAACATATACCTATAATCAATGTATTATATTGACACATTATCCACTACAAAAAACAGACCTATAGCAACGGATTTTTGCAACGGATTTCATGAAAATTTCGTTGCAAAACAGATTTGCCACGGACTTTTGCAACGGAAAATTTTTCGTTGCTATAGGTACCACTGCTATATAGCAACGGATTTTTCGGTCGTTGCAAAATATTGCCACGGATTTTTATCCGTTGCAAAATTCCATTGCAAAAATTGTTTATATAAAAAGTTGACTTTTTATATTTTGCAACGACTTTGTGATGGTATATTCGTGGCAAAGTTGATGACAATTCGTTTCAAAATCGGGTTTTATTTGCAACTACATTTGCAACGAAATGTCGTTGCATTATTGCAACGGAATATTTGCAACGTCATTCCGTTGAAAATTTTGCAACGAAATATTTAGCTATAATTCGTTGCAAAACCATTTTATTTGCAACGACTTTTGCAATGGAAGTCGTTGCTATATTGCAATAATTTTTTGCAACGACATAATTTACTATATTGCAATAATTTTTTGCAACGACATTCCGTTGCAAAATTTGCAATGACATAATTTACTATAATTCGTTGCAAAATAATTTTCATTTACAACGACAATTGCAACGACCAATCCATTGCAAATTTTACTACGATAATTGCAACGACAATTTCATAATTTATATTCAATAATAATATATTTAATTTAATTCTAACAAGAAAATTCAAATATGACAATATATTTCAGGCAAAATACTTAAAATAAAGATAGTTCAACATTCAAATCCACAAAATAAAAGTATTCAATTTAAAGCATACAAATTTAAAGAGGGGGATCAAATTCATTTTCACAATCTTGTGGAGGTGGGTGGTCGGGGGGGATATCACCAGGACTATCTTCAGATTCACTTATATCATCTTCAAGCGCAGTACCGAATTTATCGGACATGAAACTCATTATTTTCTCCATCTTTTTAGCGTTGTGCTCTATTTGTCGTTTCATGTTCTCGTTTTCACGAAACAATTTCTGTACCAACTCTGATTCATGGTGCTCTGGTACTGGAGTGAGATTACTTGTTCTAGTCGAGTTAGAACAAGTATAAATCCTCGCCTCCGAACCTATCCCCCAAACTCGACCCTTCTTTACTCCTCCAATTGCTTCCAAACATAGTTGTTGATCATTAACTGATGTGCTCGAAGATGACTCCGGTAGACTTTGAGAAGCAGTATTATGATCATCACTCAGCTTTTGAAATTTTTCCTATACAATTAAGAATATTATAATTTAGAAATAAATTAAATTATTTACTTTGATTTCAATGTAATAATAAAAACTTACAATTGCATCCGCCACTCTCGGACCAGCCCAATTACCTTCTTTTGTTTTCCAACACTTCTCCACCTACTCAATAAGTGTCGGCGGGCGATCGAGTGATTCCTCCTAACAAATTTTCAAAAACAAAAAAACAAACAATAATCTTGAGTAAAAGAATCAGTTATTATTTACAAAATAAAAAAATAAATTATTTTATATCTTACCAACTTTCGTTTGTGTTTTGAAAAAGAAGCAGAACCACCTCGATAAATTGTAGATGCAGATGCAATGTTTGTTTGACGATTCTTCTTAATAACTTCTGAGATGGCTTTAAATTTTTCATCACCCCACTCTTTCTGCAACCCTGCCCAAACTTCATCGGACATCCAACCAGCTCTCATTTTCGTCTTCCTACATCGTGACATTGCCTCTCTGATCCATTTCCCGACCCTAAAATTTTAACTCTTGCGGATTTGGGTTTGAAGCATTGGATCCCACGTGTAATATTTCTACAAAATATAATACAACAATATGATAACAACACCAAAAATAATTAATATTCACATAAACTAAGAGTTAAACATATAAATCTTACACTAAATTTTTGAAATCAAAACTCCTTAGTCTCTTGGGGAACCTTTTTGAAACAAGGCCATGGCCCTAAATAATAGCCATTAATAATATCCTTGATGACCTCTTGAACTTTCGAATCCCTACAAAGTATCAAATAAATAATTGTAAAAATAAATATAATATAATATTTTAAAATATTTTTCAAACAATCAAATATTTTAAATTTCCTTACAAGATATCCGCCGAAGTAATGACTTTCAATGGAGTTGCATCGGCAGGGACATCATTAGAGGCAACGTCAGGCACTGATGCAGATGGTGGTGGTGGTGGTGCTGATGAGGAAACTGCAGGTGATGGTGATGGAGCTACACATGTATTTCCCGTCTCAACATGAAAATGAGATTGAGTAGGAGATGAAGAAGGTGTCTCTCTAGCTACATGTGTAGTTGGAACAAGCGGTGGGGTAGATGATGGTCTAGCCTTATGACCCCTACCTCCTCTAAATCCTCCTCGCACCATGTCTATATTAGTTGAAAGTTAACAATATTAGTTTAGTTGAATTTTTAACTTGTGATATAACTAAATTTATTTAGTTTAGGTAAACATGTTAAGTTGAAAGTTAACAAAATTACACTTGTTTAGTTACATTTTTAACTTGTGATGTAACTAAGTTTATTTAGTTTAGGTAAAGATGTTAGGTTGAAAGTTAATAAAATTACACTTGTTTAGTTACATTTTTAACTTGTGATATAACTAAGTTTATTTAGTTTAGTTAAAGATGTTAAGTTGAAAGTTAACAAAATTACACTTTTTTAGTTACATTTTTAACTTGTGATATAACTAAATTTATTTAGTTTAGGTAAAGATGTTAGGTTGAAAGTTAATAAAATTACACTTGTTTAGTTACATTTTTAACTTGTGATATAACTAAGTTTATTTAGTTTAGGTAAAGATGTTAGGTTGATAGTTAATAAAATTATACTTGTTTAGTTACATTTTTAACTTGTGATGTAACTAAGTTTATTTAGTTTAGGTAAAGATGTTAGGTTGAAAGTTAACAAAATTACACTTGTTTAGTTACATTTTTAACTTGTGATATAACTAAGTTTATTTAGTTTAGGTAAAGATGTTAGGTTGAAAGTTAACAAAATTACACTTGTTTAGTTACATTTTTAACTTGTGATATAACTAAGTTTATTTAGTTTAGGTAAAGATGTTAGGTTGAAAGTTAATAAAATTACACTTGTTTAGTTACATTTTTAACTTGTGATATAACTAAGTTTATTTAGTTTAGGTAAAGATGTTAGGTTGAAAGTTAATAAAATTACACTTGTTTAGTTATATTTTTAACTTGTGATATAACTAAGTTTATTTAGTTTAGGTAAAGATGTTAGGTTGAAAGTTAATAAAATTACACTTGTTTAGTTATATTTTTAACTTGTGATATAACTAAGTTTATTTAGTTTAGGTAAAGATGTTAGGTTGAAAGTTAATAAAATTACACTTGTTTAGTTACATTTTTAACTTGTGATATAACTAAGTTTATTTAATTTAGGTACAGATGTTAGGTTGAAAGTTAATAAAATTACACTTGTTTAGTTATATTTTTAACTTGTGATATAACTAAGTTTATTTAGTTTAGGTAAAGATGTTAAGTTGAAAGTTAACAAAATTACACTTGTTTATTACATTTTTAACTTGTGATATAACTAAGTTTAGGTAAAGATTTATAAATCCTAATCTACAATCATAACCAACAACACTCATTCAACCTCATCAATACAATTATCATTCCCATCCACCTCAATATACAAATCACATTCTCAATATACCAACAAATACTCAATATATTCTCAATATACCAACCAAATACTCAATATATTCTCAATATACCAACCAAATACTCAATATATTAACTCATAACATAAATCAATCCTTGTTTAATACACCAACCAAATACTCAAAAAATGATAAATGACTATTTAAAAAAACTGTTAATACCTCCTTCAGGGCAGCGGCTGTCGGTGGCGGCGGGCGGCGGCTCAAGAGAAGAGAAGAAAGAACAAAAAAACTGAAAAAAGAGCTTGATAAAGTTAACAAAAAACTGGAAAAAAAAAGTAGAAGAAAGAAAAGAGGAGAAAAAGAAGAGAAGAAAGGAGGAAAAAAATACCTATCGGCGGTCGGCGACGGCGGCGGGCGGAGGCGGGTGGCCTTTGAAAAAGTGAACAAAACTTGAAAAAAAAGTAGAAGAAATAAAAGAGGAGAAAGAGAAGAGAAGAAAGGAGGAAAAAAATACCTACCGACGGCGGCGGGCGGCGGCGGGCGGCCTCTGAAAAAGTGAACAAAACTTGAAAAAAAAAAGTAGAAGAAATAAAAGAAGAGAAAGAGAAGAGAAGAAGGAGGAAAAAATACATACCGGCAGCGGCTGCTCAAGAGAGAAAAGGAGAAGGGGAGGGGGGGGAGTGTTTTGCTGAAATTGTGAAATGAGGAAGGGGGAAGGGGGAGAGGGGGAAAAGAGGGAGGGAAAGGGGGGGAAAAATTAGGGTTGAAAATAGAGGAGGGAAAGATTAAAATAATTATTTTTAAAATTAAATGGGATTAACGATTTAAGATACATTTTTAATTAATAAATAAAATAAAATATTTTATAATTAATAATGAGATAAATGATTTAAGATATATTTTTAATTAATAAATAAAATAAAATATTTTATAATTAATAAATATTTTTAAAATGATATGAGATAAATGATTTAAGATATATTTTTCAATTAGTAAATGAGATAAAATATCATGACAAAAATCATCAATACATTATGTTCAATTAATAATCATCATCAGTCGTTTCGTATTCTTCAAAACTGTCTTCTTCCTCTTCATCATCTTTCGTTTCATTATCCTCATCAACAAAAATGCTTATGTTGTCATCTAGAGGTTGAATTTCATTTTCAATAGTAACCACTGGAACGGATTCGACTTCATCCTCCTGAAATGCAGCATCAATCCACCTTGACTCAATAGTTCGTCTAGCTTTTGTTCTACATACAGCCATCCAATCAACTTTATATTTTCTTAAACTAGGATATTGAGCGTAGTACACTTGGATAGCTTGTTGTGCTAGGATAAACGACTCATCTTTCTGGTACAGACGTTTGTAATTTACATCAACCAAGTGATACTTCGGGTGAATCTTCACTCCTTTGGTAGGATCAACCCACCTACACTTGAACAAAACAACATGCATATTTTGATGTTCAAATTCGTATTCAAACTGTATTACCTCATCCAACCATCCAAAAAAATCAGTATCAGAGTCTGTGTAACTAGAGCTTCTCACACAGACCCCGCTGTTCATAGTATTCTTCCCTTCTCCATGTGTTAAAGTGTGAAAATTATATCAATTGACAAAATAAGCTGGCCATGTAAGTACTCGTTGTGACAGACCCCATGCAAGCATCTTCAAAATTGGATCAGTAATTTGATTACTAGGATCTGTAACCTATTACATAAAAAAAATGAACATATTGGCCCATTTCAACAGTTCTACATTTACAATATAGATAAGCAAAAATTTGTCAAAAACTTACGTAAGTTTTGAACCATGGAAGAAATTGCATTGCAACTATGCCATTAATGTCAACTGTATCAACATCATACCGCTCATATAAATCATGCAAAAAGGTCCTACAATAGTGACGAATATACTTTAATTAATAATCTAAAGATATTTATGTATTAAGCAAATAAACATATTTAAAACTTACTCATAGTATGGTTGCGCTTCTGGACAATTAGCTTCTATATAAGTCTCAGCAACATGTCGTTCTTTACCGGTGATGTACCTCATTTTTGAGGCACCGTAGGATCGTTCGGGATGATTGAAAATAGAAATGTGTTCAACTCCTCCATTGTTTAAACCATCGTCATTCCTCCCAGGTCTACGCCTTTTGCAAATAACATCGGGTTCAAAATAATGCGTGGCGAAGGTCGAGATTTCCTCAACAATGTAGGCTTCACAAATTGAAGCCTCTACAGCAGCTTTGTTCTTCACCTTTTTCTTCAAAATATGGAGGAACCTATTGCAAAATAAAGTGGAATTTAAAAAAGTTAGATTTAAATTATGCAAAATTTAAATTTAAAGTTAGATATAAGCAAAAATTATGCATATTTAAATTTTCAAGAATAATAATAATAATACCTCTCAAAAGGATACATCCATCTATATTGCACTGGACCACCTACTCGAGCCTCGTACGGTAAGTGAACCAAGAGATGCGCCATTGAATCAAAGAATCCAGGGGGAAATATTTTCTCCAAATTGCATATGATTACAGCTACACTCTCCTCCAATTCCTTTACTTTATTTATATCTAGTGTAGCGGAGTTTATGGCTTGGAACAAGAGGCTCACTTCTGTCAACGCACTCCAAACAAATTCGGGCAACATTTCTCTAAATGCTATCGGTACGAGTCTCTCCATGAAGACATGACAGTCATGACTCTTCATCCCATGCATCTTCAATTCGTTTAAGTCAACACATCTGCCAAGATTAGAAGTATATTCATCTGGGAATCTCAAACATTTAATCCACTCAAATATTTTTCTCTTTTGATATTTATCCAATATATACACTGCTTTAGCCATATGTCCCGATTGGTCTTCATCCACAGCAATTTCTGGTCGGTTACAAATGATCCCAACATCTTTCCTTGCATTCAAAGTATCCTTAGTTTTTCCCTTGATGTTCATTACGGTGTTGAATATATTGTCAAATACATTCTTCTTTATGTGCATGACATCAAGGTTGTGCCGAATCATATTTGTGGTCCAATACGAGAGATCCCAAAAAATACTTCTTTTTGTCCACTTGTGTTCGGTTCCATATCCAGGAGGGTAATTAAGAGGGTCCTCAACAACAGATTTGAACTGGCACACAAAATGCAATATCTTCTCCCCGTTTGCTCTTGGTGGAGCTTCATTCTTTTCAACTCTACCTTTGGTGAAAGCTTTCTTTTTTCTTCTATAAGGATGTCCTGCTCTTAAAAACTGTCGATGACAATCAAAGTAACTTGCTTTTCTGCTGTATTGAAGGTGAAATGCCCGTGTATTATCCATACATATTGGACAACCCATTACCCCAGCAGTACTCCAACTAGACAACATCCCATAAGCTGGAAAGTCATTAACAGTCCACATAAGTGCTGCCCTCATCATGAAAAAATCTTTTTTAGACGCATCATACGTTTGTGCACTTACTTGCCACAATTGTATCAATTCCTCAATCAAAGGCTGCAAGTATGCATCAATAAGTCGTTTGGGATTAGCAGGACCAGGAATAATCAACGACAAAAACATATACTCAGATTTCATACACATCCCTGGAGGAAGGTTGTATGGTGTAACGATAACTGGTCAACAAGAATGTGATTTGCCATATTGTCCATGAGGGGCAAAACCATCAGCACAAAGGTCAAGACGAACATTGCGGGGTTCTAAAGCAAAATCTGGATGTGTCTCATTGAAATATTTCCACGCCTCTGCATCAGATGGATGACACATAGCCCCACTTTCTGTCTCATGAGTGGCATGCCAACTCATGTGCTCAGCTGTTGTATTGGAAGCATACAACCTCTGCAATCGGGGAGTTAATGGCAAATACCGGACTGTAGCATATGCAGTTCTTTTGCGACGAGGATTTTGACCCCTGGCAGGTTTGTACCTAGCTTGCTCACAAAACTTGCAGAATTCCAAATGTTTGTCTTCTTTCCAGAATTACAAACAACCAGCCTTACATGCGTCAATTTTCTCAACAGGTAAACCCAACTCTCTTATCAACCTTTTCATACTATAATAATCATTGGGCAACGTGTGATCTCGTGGCAACATCTCCCCTATTACTTGTAAATACTAATCATGACAACTCTGTGATACATTATGTTCAGATTTGATGTTTACTAACCTCGCTACCGCAGATAACTGAGAGTGAGTTTCGCTCCCAGCATATAATGGCTGATCTGCAGCACGCACAACATCAAAAAACTTTTCAGACAATGCTCCTAAATTGTCAGCCTCATCATAATTAGAACTCGGACCAGCCTCGTCTGCATATGGTTGATCGCTAGGATATGTCGAATCATTGAATACATCCCCCTGTGGACAAGATACAGGACCAGCTGCATCAAACACCATCCGCTGATCCCAATTCAATTGCTCATAGTTATTCCAATTTGTCGTTTGATCTACAGAGTTGTCAGATGAAATTGAATGCTCATAATCCATCTGTATAGGCTCACCATGAGATGTCCAACTGTAGTAATCTTTCCTAAAACCTTTCCTATAAAGGTCGCATGTCACCTCCTCCGTGGATTTGTACTTATGATTTTTACATACACTACATGGACAACGAATTTTCTCCCCATCCATAAAATCATATTGTGTTTTTGCCCAACTATAAACTCCGCGACCCCATCTATAAATTCTTTTGTAAGATGACGATTACCGGGTACATTCTTCTCTCATACATCCATTTTCTCAATTCTCTCAATATATCTTGCTTTAAAATCAACAAATATTATACATATTCATTAACATACATACATACATAAAAAAACTAAAAATTCCAAGAATAAAATGAATATATATAAATAAACTAGTAAAAATTTTGTACTAACCTTAATGTAAGCCAGCAAAATGTCCAAATGTGTGACTCGTTGCACTAACGTGATATCATTAACGGTCTAATGCAAAGAATTATTAAAAAATCGGTTGTGTGGATGGAAGGAGAGAAGAGGAAGAAGAGGATGATTATAAAATGTGTGAACTAGAATGAGGGTTTTCTTATATATATTTCGGATTTTGCAACGGCTTTTGCAACGGACTTTGCAACGAAATTATATAACCGTTGCAAAATCCGTTGCAAAACATATAGACTTTTAAAATAGTGGGTTACAGCTGTAGCAAATACATTGCAACGGACAAATCCGTTATAAAAATTGTTGCAAATTCAACGGCTCAATAATTAATGCTTACAGTTGTATGTACGGATTGCAACGACCCGTTGCAAAATTGTCGGCAAGTTTTGCAACGGACAAAGTTCCGTCGCTAAAGCCGTTGCAAATCAGAATATTCAAATTGCAACGACACGGATTCGTTACAAATTCCTTTGCAAATGTTTTGCAACGGATTTAACTAGAATATTCGTTGCAAAGTATGCAACGAAAGACGTCCGTTGCAAAAACCGTGGCAAGTTTGCAACGGAATGTGTCGTTGCAATATTTTGCCACGACTTTTGCAACGACTTATGTTGAATGTGGGACATCTTAAAGTTGACCAAATTTTGCAATGGAATGTTGCCACGGATAGTCCGTTGTAAAATATCATTGTTTATTTGCCACGGAATTTGCAACGAAAATGCAAAAAAAAAAAACAGTATCCGTTGCAAAGTCGTAGCAAAGGGCGTTGCAAATTTGCAACGAATTGGTCCGTTGCAAAGTGTCCGTTGCTATAGCCCTATTTTTTTGTAATGATCTAATGATGGAGAAAGAATAACAGAGTCAATATTGAAAAATTAAAAACTACACCTCATGGGCAACACACCTGTATTTTACTAGTCTACTCAAATGTAAGAAAACAAAAGCTAACACTCGTTAAACAACATAGATATAGAGAAGTTAATTCGTTCCAGTGCTTATAATGTAAATAAAAGAATCATAAGAGAATCAAAAATTAAAAAAGAAAACGCTAACAGAAAAGATAATAATAAAAAAAAGAGCAATGTTAAATACCTTGTTGATCTTTTATTTGGTAGAATATAACCTCTCAATCACTACATAGAGGTTGGAGTGATTCATTACCTCCTTGTATTAGAATCGATAACTCCTATTTATAGATAGGCAACAATTTTAAATGACTCTTAACTACCCTAATATTTTAAAATGGGGAAAAATCTTATGAAAGTATTGAAAGGCTTAAAGCTTAACTTGTGGCAAAGGGGTTTATGCATCCATGAAATAGAAAGTTAAAACATTTACATTAGTATGCAACTAACCAAAAATTTGGTATTCAGGAGCAAAAGTTACACATACGGGTCAAGAGATTTGGATCGATAAATGGTAAGAACTCAACCAAGTAGGAATTTTCTTTTCTTAAGAGGAATTATCAATTATATCAATTGAAATGTGGCTAGCAGAATAACTAACATCATGGATCTTGGCATGAATCTCCAATGGATCTCCTTTGATATATGTTGTGTATTTCGAATGGATCTAGTATCGATAAACGGATCTAATCACGTATTAATCATTAATAATTTTTCATTCGTTAAAATAAGACAATTAGTGTTTTTTTCAATATAAGTAAATGCAACTCTCACTCTTGTTGCAAGCTCTTAGTGCGAGAACAGTATCTATGAATGAAAAGTATGTAATCCATGTTACACTATGATATGAAAATTAATTAATATAATTAAATTCAAATTAAAAAACTTCTATTTGGTAAATTATATTTTGGCATCCGAATATGCTCGTTTTACCACTTTGTTATATGAACTTTTTTTTGTGTCAATTTATCATTTCAATTTTGTGAAAATTTGCACTTTGCCTTATATAATCTTTTTTCGATTGTTTTTTTTGCCAGAAAAACATCACATGTAGTGCACATGTGATATTTAAGGTCAATGTGATATGATGTCTTTCACATGTGCACTGTATGTGATGTTATTTGAACATAAAATCAACAAAAAAACGGTCATACATGACAAGGTGCAAATTTCATAAAATTGAAATGGTAAATTGATAAAAAAAAAAAAAAAAGATGGCAAAGCGTAAAACCGGACATAGTTCATATGGTAAAATATAATTTATCCTAAAAAAATAAATGAACACAAAACATATAAATAAGAGTAAAATCTCTTATTTTATTTTTTTATTTTTTTATTTTTTTGAAATCATAAATGACGTTGATTACATTAATATATCAATAAATGGAACAATATATAGATTCAAGTAATATGTCAATATTCCATCAATAATAAAATAAATTATATAAACTCACATAAAGTAAAATAAATATTATTCCCACAAATTCAATATACTCTTAACTTATTATCTTAAATTTATTCATAAGATCTTATAGTTAACCATTAAACTAAGATTTCATGAGAAATAAAACTAAAATCAAACACCTAAAAATTTACGAAATTTTTGGGATTTGAGTCTATATGGGCAAGTCGTCGTTGACCCTAAACCTAGAAATTTGGTTGACGGCATGAGATCATCCATCATAATCATTATTGAAATTGAAACGACTTTTGTAAGGAGAATTTTGTGGGCAAAAGAGAAAAACAATAAATGATTAAGATATTGACTTGCCTCCAACTAGATTCTAGCATTATGTTGGTTTTATATTTAGTGTGTTTTTGTAGAGATAAAGAGAGAAAATTAGAGATAAATAAATATGTGTGAGAAATAATGTCTATTTTGAGTTTATTTTTTGAGATAACTTAAAATAATATAAAATAAGTCTTTGTATGTTTAGTTTTATTTCTTATCAGATAGAATTTACTGTTTATCGTAAATCATGTCTCTTTTATATGTATTTATAATTATATATATATACATATATATTTTTTTATTTATAAGTGGATTGAACTATATATATATATATTATTGTATATATATATATACATTATTGTATATATATTACAGGGATAAATACAATTTACCCCCTGTGATATAAGAAATGAGCAAAAATTCCCCTGTGAAAAAATAATTAGCAAATTACCTCCCTGTGTTTTGAGAAATGAAGCAAATTACCCCCTATCAAGAAAAAACACGAGGGGGTAATTTGATTCATTTTAAGATCACAGGGGTAATTTGCTAATTATTTTTTCATAGGGGTTTTGCTCATCTCTTATATTACAGAGGGTAAATTGCATTTATCCCATATATTATATATACAAATCAATGAGTGTTTGACTTGTATTTGGAAATGAGCCAAATGAATTGAAAACACCAAAATAAGATGTCTCGTAATGGACCCAAACATTGGCCATGTTTCGGCCCATCTCCACCAAAAATAAAAACAAACACAATGTAGATTTTGTGGGCAACAGTTTTATGATCATTAGTCTGAATTAATAAAATCATTTTATTTGAATTAAATGTGATTATTTCAACAAATTACTAGAATATAAATGCCGATGCCGATTGCTACAACCCACAACGTTGTTTTGGTCCAACACTCTTTTTTATATTTTTTTCTAGGACGCGTGATCATAAAATGATGTAATATATAGAGGCGTCGAGTTGATGTGCGGTCATTTTTATATTTGGGATTTGTGGCAATGATAGTTCACTGCAGTGACTTTTTTATTGAACTAAAACAAACTTTTTCTTTGTTTTATGGTTGCTCCAAGCTCTTGTTTTGTTAAAATGATGGTTGAACACCTTTTTGCATCGATGCAGGGTAGTTTATATAATAAATATTCTTGTATTTTTGTGTGATTGTCATTTTTCTTAAATTATACAAACAAATATAATATACTTATCATATGTGATTCAATCATTGGGCCATTGCACATTCCTTTCAGTATTCTAATCTTTAATTTTCTAATAAGAATTTCAATCTTCAGCTTTGCTATTTCAAATCTTTAGATACGGCTTTGCGGATAAAAAATCAAATTAAGAACTCTCAGTCCTGCTTTATAATCCTAAATTTTCCTATATAATTTGGGTTAGACTTTGGTACAAAACTATTAAGAACAGAGAGTTTTTTTTAAAAAAAAAAAATAGAAACGGTGATTGCATAATTACATCGACATCAATAATTGATAAATATAACAATTTGGTATTAAGGAGCAAAAATTACACATATGGGTCAAGAGATTTGGATCGAGAAATGGTAAGAACTCAACCAAGTGGGAATTTTCTTTTCTTAAAAGAAATTATCAATTATATCAATTGAAAGTTAAGTCTGATTAGCCTTGAACATTTATTCTTTCTTACCGTAAGTAGAAATAGAGTTTTACATAATTTGTTCATAAAATACCATGAAACCAGGCCGTTATAAGGTTTATTAAATCACTATATATATTTATTATATTATTATTATTATTATTATTATTATTATTATTATTATTATTATTATTATTATTATTATTATTATTTCATTACGAGGGTGTTCTAAAAACAGTCTTTTTTATGTTTTTTTTCTTTCTGGCAGGGAAATCTAAAGAGAAAGGAAAATAAAAGTTAAAATTGTGAAGAATGACGGTATTTTACCTATTTTTATAGTGTTCTTTAGTTTTAGGGTTGATATGCTAATGTTTAATTGTTCTTACCGGGGATTAGGGTTTAAGGCATGGGACATGGGATTTTGTGGTTTAGGTTTTAACTATTTCCGTGAATCGTGGTCCCAACTGAAAGTTTCTGGTCCCCTGATATAATAGCTTCTCTCAATTCTACGAGAAAGCGGCAATATAATATTATTTAGGAAAAAAATTATTTTTAGTTCCATAATTTAGGACTTTTTTTTTTTTTTAATTATGATTTGGTCCAATTTGTTGCATTTGTCCCATATTCAGTTTTATTTGTTCAATTTTTTTTCAAATTTGGTCCCAAACAACACTTTTCGTCAAATTTTTAACGGTGCCGTCCAATGACAGAGTCTTGCCTCAATAACAAACTTGACGGCTCCGTTAACAATTTGACGAAAAATGATGTTGGAGAACAAATTTGAGAAAAAATTGAACAAATGAAACTAAATATGAGACAAATAAGACCAAATCAAAAAAATGCCCTAGGATATAAGACCAAAAAACCGATTTTCCCTATTCTTTACAATCCCCAACCCCCAGTAGATGTGTATTATTCTGATGCATTTTTGTTATTTTATTGTAGGATTTCGAGTAACATGATATTCATTTTTGGCGCATTTGGAAATTCGTTTCTAGCCCGAAACTAAAATATGTAGGAGGAAGTAAAAAAGCGTTTGAAAAAGTGGACATAGACTTTCTTGCTTAAATTTTATAACAAAGTACTGACCCAACAATTGGCTATGGGCCCCCGAGATCGGTTAGAAATAATGCCTGATATATGTATGGTTGATTTGCAAACTATGTATAGAGGCTTATATGTTCCAATAGAAACTTATGTAGAGGAAGAGGAAGGTGAATTTATTAAGGATTCGTTTATTTTGATGTATTAGCCTGAATAAAAAATTAGTATAGGATAATATATTGTTTACTTTCATGTATGGGGGCCCTGTACAATTACAAGACCTTATATTAATTACTGTTACACTGCATAATTTATACCACCAAAGGTGGTGATATAAGTTATCATGTAATTTATACAACAATAAATGAAAGGGGCAAAAGTCCATCTCACCCTCAAATAATAGTGGAGTAGGTGTCATTGATGGGCTAACGGGTAATTTTGTATCAAACACAAGTAAATACAACAAAGTATATACTTCACAGATCTTATCATAATTTAGTGATATAAATAAATACCTTACAATTTATACAGAGTTTTTTTTTATCATTCATTTAGTTTAAGATAAACCTATCACTTATTTAATTTCGTCCTCAAAATAAACGGGACCTAAGATGATAGATGATTAGGATAATCCAGTAGAAATGGATAAGAACAATGAGATTAGATACTTATTAGATAAAATAGACTTTAAGGAGGTGGATGATGAAGCTGGGATACAAGGGTTTGATTTTCAATCGAGGATGAATTAAGGTGGGATTTTGAGGGACAGAGATTGGATAGTTAAGGGCAGGGTTTAGAGGGGGGAGGAGAGGAGATTAGAGGAGAAATTATTTTAAAAAATACAAATAAAAAAATCGAAATTGGTGTATTTTCACACCAGTTTCGGTATTAGGCAAAAACGGGGTTTGTAACCCCATCTCTTGAAGAGACGGGGTTACAAACCCCATTTTATCACATTGTGTCAGCCAAGAGATGCCTGACACTCTGAAGACAGGGTTTGAAACCCCGTCTTCAGAGTGCCAGGCATCTTGCCTGAGCACTTTTAGAGAGACAGGGTTTGAAACCCCGTCTCTCTAAAAGTCCGTGAAGGCTGGTTTTGACCAGCCTTCACATGCTTGATGACACTCTGAAGACGGGGTTTCAAACTCCGTCTTCAGAGTGCTTTTAAGTCCGTGAAGGCTGGTCAAAAACCAGCCTTCACATGCGATGGGACGCGACATGCATGCGTCCTATCCCCTTTAATGCATGCGTTTGTGTGTGTATATATATATATATATATATATATATATATATGCAAACCAGTTCGAGATCATTTGTTACATTCGGAGAAGAAAATATTTTCAGTGTGTGTGGAGAGGAAAATTTTCAGTGTTTGGAGCGGGAGTCGACGAAAATTAATCGGAAAAATTGCAATTACGATTACAGTAAGTTGTTTTTCTTAAAATTTTACGTTATATAAATTTTTATTTTGCTCGTTTTTGTTGTGACGATTTTTTTTTATATTTTTTTGTGAAGATAAGACAGATCAAAACAATATTGATATTGTTATATTTTATGGAGGTCAACGAATTGAATCATATGATTGTGTGGGTTATGATTGTCCAGCGTTTCGATTTATGAAAATATGTCGTAGTACTAAATTTGTTGAACTAGAGTCGATTTTGTTCGAACAACTTAGCCTCCGTAGGGTTGATTATAAGTTACAAATATTTTTTAAGTACACAAGCTGTGGTGGCCGGTGGCGGGAGACGGTGTTGCTGATTAAGACAGATGAAGATGTTCAAATTTTTTTCAGTCCCACAAGTGGAAATTCGTATGTTGATATTTCTGTTGAAACGGAGATGATTTGTGAAAATATCGTACAAGATGACCCATTGTGAAAATATTCTTGCATCCTGTCAAACATAGCCCTGATAACACGCAGCGCATTATGTGCAGTGTGTGTCTGGGCGAGACCACCTAAAAAACTAATAAATACCACATAGAATTAAAATAATAAAAAAATTGAGATATTTTATGATTAAATGTATAAATGAATTATGTATACCTTGCGGCATATGGCGGGAGAGGTAGAACATTTTCGTCATCAATGATGGTTGGACATATCTCTAACACATCATCGGACCGAATAGGGCTATTGTAGTAATACGGGACCATGCCCATATTTGTAGCAGTTGCATAGCTCCACCTATTTTTATTTTACCGCGCTGTGATGCCGTACAAAGCTCCCTGTACATATATCCCAACACCGCGCTACCCCAATTAGGGGGTCCATCTTCAATGTCCTCCATGTGTTGCAAATACAATAGGGACACACAGTTTCTGGTGGCATCAGGATACAACAATCCACCAAGAATGCACAAAGCACATACACGTGCCTCTTGCAATACTTCCTCCCAGGACTGTCATCATCACAAGTGTTGACCACTAGCCATTCATGTAAGACGGGTAGTCTTATCCGGGAGTGCTTAAATGCATTCTTCGGCGGAATAAACCCCAATAAGTTAGAGCAATATTCCTGCCATTGTGGAATTGAGCACCGTGAATCTACTCCCGTGATAGGATACCGCCCACCGGAAGGTGCCAGATAATGGCGATGTCCTGAAGTGTGACAGTGGCCTCCCCTATCGAAAAATAAAAAGTATGAGTTTCGGGCCGCCATCTCTCTACTAATGCGGTAATGAGGTGTTGATCAATTTCAATATGACCACACCTAAAAACACGCAAAAACCCCATGTGATATAGTGCTTGTAGAACT
Organism: Sesamum alatum; assembly: GCA_034509735.1. NCBI lineage: Eukaryota > Viridiplantae > Streptophyta > Magnoliopsida > Lamiales > Pedaliaceae > Sesamum > Sesamum alatum. Next base: position 50,544,720 of record JACGWO010000003.1, read on the forward strand.
CAAGGATGTCGTGGATTATTTGAAGATTTCAAAAAAAATTAGTATCACCACGTCGTATTATTAAGTGTGTGTCCTCATTTCCGGACACATCTTCGGAACGATGATTTCTTTGATCATATAATACACTATTATCACGTGGACCAAAAATCGCCATAATAAAAAATTATGATTAAATGCTTAAAAACGATATTTGAATTTTGAAGAAGAAGTGAAGAAGAAATGAAGAAGAAGGAGTGAAGTGGTGAAAGAGCCTCACTCCCCCTCCCCCCCCTTTATATAGAAGTGAAGGCTGGAGCATAAATGCTGACACACAAATGTCAGCATTGACAATGTCATAAAACGGGGTTTGTAACCCCATTTTAATGTCAGCATAAATGCTGACACAATGTCATAAAACGGGGTTTGTAACCCGTCTCTTTAAGTGTAATCCCGTTTTTGCCTAATACCGAAATTGGTGTGGAAATACACCAATTTTGATTATTTTTTTTTTTTGTATTTTTAAAATAATTTTCTCGAGATTAGAGGGTGATGATAATGTGACTGAAAATGTGGTTGAACATATCGTTGATAATGTGACTGAAAATCCAACTTGAATTCCAATTAAAAATATGACCACTAGTGTATTTGAAAATTTGAATGAAATTCTAGTTTAAAATTTGACTGAAATTCTAGTTCAAAATTTGACTAATAATGTGATTGCAAAAGGAAACTATATGAAATATCTTTAAATGAGTATCATCAGAGTTTGATGATTCATCTGATTAGTACTATATATAATTTAGGAATAATTAAATTTACACTCCCTCACCTATTGTCTTTCAGACAAATCACTCCTATCTTTCGAAAAATTACAGAAACCACCCCTGATAGATTTTAAAACGCAAAAATTAATGCCCTTATTGACGGGGTCAAACTTTAATATAATTTTCAAAGATAAAAATATCCTCAGGGGTGTTTCTGTAATTACCAAAAGGTAGAGGAGGTGCCAAAGTGATATTTATGGGGATGAGTAATATGATCTCATGTATTATTTTATTCTTTATACCAATTTTTAATTTAAATTTAAATTATTTTATTAAATTTTTTTAATTGAATGTCTATATAACATTACACTTTTTAATAATTGCAATATCAAATTATTCAATTAATATATTAATAAAAATTAGTTATTAGATTATAACTTGAAATAAAAAATTATCACATCTATATAAATTGTTTAAATAAAATTAAAAGATTATTTATCCTCTATTTTTATCTATAACTAAATTTTACAAAAAATTATTAACTATACATATATATTATACATATATGAATATATAGATACGTATATATTTATATATTTATACATATATATTTACATGTTGGGTGAAGACTGGGCGACAGTGAGAGCGGTCGAACGCGGAAGAGAGGTTGGGCGGAGGCAGGGAGGCGACGAGGAGGGCGCAAGCTGGAGGACGCAGACGGAGGTTGAGGGTGGAAATGGCAGTGGGGCCAAGGCAAATTACGTTATTGCACCTCTGTGTAAAAAACGTAAGAAACCTCTCTACACATTTTTGTCCAAAAAAATTTAGAAAATTTTAAAAAATAATTCAATTTGTATAAGGGTATTTTGGTAAGTTTCACCAATAAAAATGGATGAAAATTGATTATTTGTTAGACGATTACAAACCTCAGGGGAGTATTTATAATTTTTAAAACAACGAAGGGGTATCCATAAGTATGCCAAACCTAAAGGAAGGTCCTTGTAATTTACCCATGTATTAAAGGATATATGACCATTTAGTCATAAGTCTAGTTAGCAACCTTCAGGATCATAGAGATAGTAATCATACTAAAATTATAGATAATCTACCACATAAAAATGCAGGCTTCTCTATTTTTGAGGTCATAAAATAGATGAAAAAAGTAGACAGAATAAAATTCGAAATTGCAAGGCTAGGGTTCGTATAATTAAGGACAATAGAAATGCACATGCATTTACATGTATGTGATCTGACTTACAACGTAATCGGCGTGCCATGACGATGTTCTGATTCCGAAAAAAATCTATATTCTTTCACCACATATCTTCCAGATCATAGATTCATAGGATTGGCATAAGCAAAATTACAGTGGTAAACACATGATCTAACTGATCAGAAATTTTCTGAAATAATCTACATTAACTTCAAAAAAATCAACAAAACCTAAAAGAAGAAATAAAAAAATATATATCATATCATATAGAATGACAAAATGAGAGCCAATTCCTTATTTATCTTCATAAAGGGGCTATATGTTTCTATATCTCTCCAATTTTTTTGCATCTCTAAGTAATTAAATAGCAGTAGTTTTTGAAAATAATTATACAAGAAATAATAAAAGTTACAACAAACTAAGAACTTTGCACCAAATAAAAAGACATGCTTTTACAACAAATCTCTACATTATAAATTTGCTATCAAGAACAAAGTACGAAGATAAAATAAGGAAAAAGTATGACTGGTTGATATTCTACTAATTAAAGATTGTTTCAAATTTAATGTCAAATTAAGACAACGAGAAATCAGATAATGTAAACTTTGTGGCACATGACATATCACTTACATTTGAGTTATGACAGGAGTACGACTCATCAAATTCACAACCACAGTTTTTACAAAATCTATCTTCTATCACATTTTGAATATAACAAAAACTTGTTTACATTGTAAACATAGAAATGATAAACAAGTTATATCCACATACTTATATAAGCTAATAAACTCGCGTTACTTATTTAAATAATTCAAAAAGAAAATATAACACAAATAATACAATTTTAAAGCTAATAACATATTTACTGCAAATGGTCGATGATATCGACAATTTGTAATTTTTGTAATAGTTGGTTGTATTTTTTTTATATGTAAAATTTTAAATTTATTAATGATTATAAATTAGTTAAATATTTAAATTTGAAATTATTAATTAACTAAAATATAGTGGATATTAAATAAAATATTGAAAAAAAAAACTCGTCGATGCCATTGACGACATCTATATAAGAATTTTAAAAAAAAAATGCAAGTTGTCGATGAGACTTATTATTCATAAATTAGATTATTTGTACTTAGAGCCTAGAGAACAACACAAATACCTAAATGAATGAAAGTTTAAGGCACAAAATTAGATCTCACAACATAGATGAATCAAGCATTGACTATAATATCGAAGGGCTCGTACAAAACATTAATGCATCAAATGAATGAAGATAATCTAGAATAAAATGGAATTCTATCTCTCAAATTACTCGTAATGTCGATAAACTCCATCCGTTATCTATCTACTCAAATGTAAGAAAATAAAAGTTAATACTAATTACACCACATAGGTATAGAAAAGTTAATACGTTCAAATTGAGAAGTAAAATGCTAATAGAGAAGACAACAAATGCGATGAAAATGGGTTATGTCAAATACCTTGTTGATCTTTTGTTTGGCAGAATTATAACCTCTCAGTCACTACATGGAAGTTAGAGTGTATCAACACTTTCTTGTGTAGAACCCAATCCATCTTGTTGATAGATGAGATCAATTGTAAATAACTTTTAACTGCCACAATATTTCAAAGTGAGAAAAAACCATATGGGAGTATTGAAAGGCTTAAATCTCGATATGTGGCAAAGAGGTTTTACACACCCATGGAATAGAATATTAAAATATTTTAGTACACTTTGTTATAACCAAATTGATACTACTAAAGACCACCATTTCAACTGCCGTCATGGGTATGAAATTTGTAATAAGATGAAAAGTCATGATTATTCATAAGATTATACCCAATGAAGACAAGGGAATTTTGTAATAGTTATATTAAGTGTACATCATTTGGAAAAATGTATTTTATGATTCGAGCATGAATTTATACACTAATATTATGTTCTTTTAGAAAATATTGATCTCTTAAAATGATAAGTTAATATTACTTCATATATATAACTAGTTTTTGGAATGAATGCAATGCATTTAAACTCCATAAGAGCTTAAAACAAGTACATTACCCATGTAACAAAAAGAAAGATAATGATTATCTCCCATCATTTGTAATAGTTCCCCCAAGCACTCAGTTGCCTGATACTTCAACTATTAAAATAGCATAAAATAAAGTTAAAAAGACGATATGTGCATTGAATAAATCGGATTGATTGATGCAAGGAGCCAACATTTGACTCAATTCATCAGCCGTAAAAGGGACGTATTGCTCATACTAATTCAAGAATATCGAACGTCACAGAGGAAACAATTTTGTCACAACATTATGCTCATCCTTGAGCCCTATGTCAAAGTTTTGGATAAACAAGATATTAAACATTTTGGTGTGCCCATAAAATATAAGTTTTTCAAAATCATCTTCGTTAATGGTACCATGATCCTCCCATTAAAAAAATGGAGCTCGATCTGAATAACGGGCCAAGTGGGGGATTAGGAAATATGTTATGTTACCACTAGTTATTAGACTATTCAAACAATCATCGATTTTGAAAGTCCGATTGGCTAGAAAAATTTTCTTGACAATGAACAATTAGCCTTATTATTTATAAATCAGATTATTTGTAACAAGAGCCTAGAAAACAATACAAATACCTAAATGGATGAAAGTTGAAGAACAAAATTACATCTCAAAATATAGATGAATTGAGCATTTACTATAATGTCGAAGAGGCTCGTACAAAATATTAATGCATAAAATGAATTATGATATTCTAGTATAAAATGGAATTCTATCTCTCAAAGTATAGTAATGTCGATAAACTCCCTTCGTTAGCTTATCTACTCAAATGTAAGACAACAAAAGTTAATACTCATTACACAACACATATATAGGTAAGTTAATACATTCTAGTGCTTATGCAATGTAAATAAAAGAATCGTAATGAAATAAATTTGAAAAGTAAAATGCTAACTGAGAAGACAACAAATGCGAAGAAAATGGTTTATGTCAAATACCCCGTTGATCCTTTGTCTGTCAGAAAATGGTTTACTTACTCTTTTCGGGAATTGATCTAATCCGATCATCAGCTACCACTAATGCTTCTACAACATCGGGAAGCAAACACGCACGTGACTCATCAATGACACGGCCCCCAACGCTAGATGCCGCCTCTAATGCAACGGTAGTGGCAAGCACTGCTAGAATGTCACGTGCTATCTTGGCCAATATGGGTAACTTAGGGCTATTGGTTTTCCATCAATCTAAAATGCTAAATGTTTCTGCACTCGGAAGCCTTGCCTCCTCTAAATAACTCTCCAACTCCAATTTTTTATTTATTGAAACACATGATTCATAACACTATCTATCAAAATCATGTAAAGATTTATGTGTTTCACCTTTAGATGCTACTCACTATGGCTGATTCATTCACTGAAGGGGTCAAATTACCTCCATAACCAATAAAAAATTGATATAAAGTATATCGGACCCTCTAGATATACGAGTGTGTATTTTCACCATAAATCATAGTGTAAAAGTACTCTACCAAATCCATTTCAAACCTAGGATCAACGACAACAGCAATAGCTAGAACCAAGCAGCATTCTTCCAAGTATTTATCAAACTTCTCTTCAATGGGATTAACTATCCTCCTGACAAAATTGTGATTACCATTTTCCCACTCAATCATCTTTAAGTGAATCTCACAACATCAAGAAAAAATACATTTAAAGTTGGATATTTGCGGTCACTAAAATGACGAGTAGCTTTATAAAAGATTTATAGACACTCATGAACAACTTCGGCTACTTCTCATTCTGATTCAGGTGGATCAAACTTATAATGTTTCTCTATTCTTTGTAACCGAGAAAATGCTTCTTTCAATGGTAAAGCTGTAGCAAGCAAATCATAAGTAGAGTTCCTTCTATTAGGCACATCCTCTTATTTGATTCAATCCATCTTGCATGATTAAATTTAAGATGTGTGCATTGCATCTCACGTGCAATAAATGCCCATCAAAATCAATTAATGAGTCATCTCTAAGCCAATCCTTCAATTTTCTAATCATGACATCATTGTTTGTAGCATTATGAACAACAATTAAGAACAACTTGTTGGTGTATGTCTTAAAAAGATACCAATATCAATGTGTGATAAGAGATCGGTGTCAAAACTGAGAGACAACTCCCTAATTTTATCTATAGTAAACTCATGTTACTTTTTTTATATATATCTCAAAAAACCAAAATCTAACAAATGATGATGGTTGTCTGGGTGGTGTAGTAAGTTTTCATTTTTTCTCATCCCATGTTCATGATAATTTTGTTGTGCCATTTTAACTAAACGTAATTCTCCTTAAGATGGAATATCAATATATTGATAATGGTGATGGTGAACAACATAGAAAATGACTAACAAACAAAGATATTTTGTTGTAATAAATTAGAACATAGGTCCCAAGAGATGGAAATATTTGGCTATAAATATAGTTTTATGTCAAAACTGAGATCTTAAACTATGAGTATGTAAAAGATATTCTTCAACCCAACAAACATGTAAGGCATTCGCTACAGAAGCTGCTTATGCTCAACTATACTTCCTCAGTGCCAACACAATACATAATACCAAATCAAAAGTCAAAAAGCCAAGGACAAACATTTATCAAATAAAGTCAACACCTAAACAAAATGTAGGTGAAAGCTAAGGGCAATAGAATATAGCCCTCAAAATGATGTCCTTAGAGAAAGGTTCCAAACACAAAACAAGTCCATAGACCATATGAATTTATAAAGACGACGTAAAATAGACAAACTGATATGCAAAACTATAAGGTAGTAAGTAAGAGATGCTGCTAAATGATGTAAGGAAAAGGGGTTTACACACCCATGGAATGGAATGTCAAAACATTTAAGTACACTTTTTTATACCAAATTGATACTACTAAAGAGCACAATTCAACCGTCGTCGTGGGTATGAATTTTCTAATTAGATGAAAAGTCAAAATTATTCACTAGATTATACTCAATGAAGACATGTGAATTTTGTAATATTTATATTCAGTGTACATCATTTGAAAAAAAATGTATTTCATGATACAGACATGAAATTACGCACTAATATTATGTTCTTTTAGAAAATATTGATCTCTTAAAAATTGTAAATTCAGATTACTTCATTTATATGACTAGTTTTTTGAATTAATGCAATGTGTTTAAACTCTAGTAAGAGCTTAAAACAAGTACATTACCAATGTAGCAAAGATAATGGTTATCTCCCATCATCTGTGATAGTGCTCTCAAGCACTCAGTTACTTGACACTTCAACTAGTAAAATAGCAACGAAATGAAGTTCAAAATATGATGTAAGCATTCAATAAATAAAATAAAATATGTAAACAACACAAGAGTGTAGAAAAAAAATCTTAAACCGTAAATCAGATCGATTGATGCAAGGAGCCAACATTTGACTCAACTCATCAACCTTACCAGGGATGTATTACTCATATTAATTCAAGAACATTAAACGCCATAAAGGAAACGGTTGCCTCACAACATTGTGCTCATCTCTGAGGTCCATGTCAAAGTTTTGGATCGACAAGATATTAACCATTTTTGTGTGCCCATCAAAGATAAGTTTTTCAAAACCATCTTCCTTGATGGTAGCATGATCCTCCCCATAAAATATGGAGTTTGATCTTAATAACAAACCGAAATGGAGGATAGGAAATATGTTGTGTTGCCACTAGTTATTAGACTATAGATAATTACAGATTTGAAAGTTTGATTGGCTAGGCGAATATTGTTAACAATGAACAATGAGTCTTATTATTCATAAATTAGATTGTCTGTAATAGAATCCTAGAGAACAACACAAATACCTAACAAAATGAAAATTGAAGGCACAAAATTAGACCTCACAACATAGATGATTCGAGCATTCACTATAATGTCGAAGAGGCTTGTACAAAACATTAATGCATAAAATGAATGAAGATAATCTAGCGTAAAATGGAATTTCTAGCTCTCAAATTACTCGTAATGTCTATAAACTCCCTTCGTTAGCTTATTACCGATGCATTGAAAAATATTCTAGGATGAGCTTTAATTTTCTATAATGACTTCCAGGCTACGTAGATGCACTGTATCATTTTCATACATTGTAGTTCTAAGCCAGCGATATGCAGATTTTACATACTAAACTATGAATTGCTAAAACAACCAATAGTAGGGGTACAAAAATATAAATTTTACCACAATCACATATCTCTTCCTTTGGTAATGAGCTGCCAACTTTTACTTCTAAATAGATGCATGACCTTTGTAATTCCCTACCAAAACATAAAAAAGTGAGAAAACAAATTCATAATACATCACATACTAGAATAACAACTTACCAGTACGCATGAAATATGTGAACGAATAATTGATACCATGTAGAAAAAAGCCCCAAGATATAAAATAACCAGGAACGCAAAGATGATCGCTTTTGAACATTCCACCTTCAGGCTCTAATGTGCTCTGGATTTCATATAGTAGAATCTCAAAAGATTCTCTACTTAATGCACCAGTGGCTTCAGATGGATTCATTGACGATCCCTTAACGTAAGTAACTTCTCTAACGGGTATGGAACGGGAGGCCTTTCGTCATAATTGACGGTGTGCCTAATATTTAGGAATGGTTAATACCCAAAATGGTTAGTACATCTATCAGCATCCCTCGAATTTGTCTAAAATGGCCAGCATATCATGAAAAACTGACCACCCTATTCCTTTTAATTTTCCATTGTCATATATAATAATCGTCTCACAAAACGCTCGTGTGTCCCTAACCTAATTACTACTAAGAACTAATGACCCTGTTGCGTTAAGGTTTTGTACCAAGAGACTTTTCACATATAGAGAAGATACAAGTCTGTGATAGGTTTCATAATGCCTACGCTGATTGTAACCTTTAAAGGCAAGTGATAATCCATATTTTAGTGCCCAATACTTTATATATATATATATATATATAGAATTAGTTGATGGTCTGTCAATTGAGACGTTTGGGCACTAACCGTTCCTAAATATTAGGCACACCGTCAATTATGACAGAAGGCCTCCTGTTCCCTACCCGTTCCAAAAATCGTTCTAATTGTGTCTAGCTAGTATTTTCTCGTTTCAATTTTTTTAAAAAATAGGTTGTTCGTAAACCCGAAACAATTTTCGCATTTTTATGTAGTGAGCACTTGAAAAGAGGAGAAGTGAACTTCTGACAGATGAGATTAGTCTTGATGAACGCAGTGACAATATAGTTCATTTGTTTGTAAACATCATCAACTATATTATAGACTGGGTAACAATTGAAAACAAGAGGAGGAAAAAACTGAAATCACTCATTGAGTCATTTGTTAGAGAAGTTGCTTACGTTAAGGGATCGTCAATGACTCCATCTGAAGCCACTGGTGCATTGCGTTAAGATGACGATTACTTGGTACATTCTTCTCATACATCCACTTTCTCAATTCTCTCAATATCTTGTTCTAAAATCAACAAATGTTATACATATTCATTAACATACATACATAAAAAACTAAAATTTTGAAGAATAAAATGAATATATATAAATAAACTAGTAAATTTTTTTGTACTAACCTTAATGTAAGTCGGCTAAAAGTCCAAACATGTGACTCGTTGCACTAACGTGATCATTAACGGTCTAATGCAAAGATTGATTAAAAAATTGGTAGAGTGGAAGGAGAGAAGATGAAGAATTTGTTATGAATGATTATAAAAATAACTGTGAAATAGAATGAAGGTTTTCTTATATTACGCTTTTTGCAATGGATTTTGCAATGGATTTGCGATGGAGGAATGATATTTTCGTTGCAAAAAATAAAGAATTTTAAAATATTGGATTACAGCTGTTGCGAACAATAGTGGATTTTAAAACACTCTGCTGAAGCGTGACCAAGTTCTTCTCGTGGGAGGTGCATTAAGTAGAGAATCTTTTGAGATTCGACTATCTGAAATATGGAGCACATTAGAGCCTGAAGGTAGACTGTTCAATTGTTTTTATATCTTGGATTCCTGGTTGTTTATATCTTGGGGCTTTTATTGTATATGATATCAATTATGTCGTTCACATATTTCATGCGTACGGGTAAGTTGTTCATCTAGTATGTGTAGTGTATTATGAATTTGTAATATAGTATTAACTTTTCATTGCATGAGTTATAATGTAAACCTTTAATTTGAACCTAGGAATATTTGGGAATTACTTATTGCAGAATTAAACCCTAAATCTCAAGATTCACGGGTACAACATATAACTTTTCAACATCGTCAACTATATTATGGTGATTGGGGGGGTCCATTTTCGGTGAACTCATATTAGATAGTGCGGAGCATAGTCTCCATCTCTTCCTAGGTTCATCAACTTATTGCAAAACAACTCCTTTTTCTGCAATAAGGTGAAGCACAAAGCTGCTATAGAGGCTCCAATTTGTGAAGCCTACATTATTGAGGAAATCTCGATCTTCGCTACGCATTATTTTGAACCCAATGTTATTTGCAAAAGGCGTAGACCTGGGAGGAATGACGATGGTTTGAACAATAAATGAGTTGAACACATTTCCATTTTTAGTCATCTTGGACGTCCTTACCATGCCTCAAAAATGAGGTAGTCACTGGTAAAGAAAGACTACATTATGTTTTGGTAGGGAATTACAAAGGTCATGCATCTATTTAGAAGTACAAGTTGGCAGCTCATTACCAAAGGTAAAGATATGTGATTGTGGTAAAATTTATATTTTTGTACCCCTACTATTGGTTGTTTTGGCGATTCATAGTTTAGTATGTAAAATCTGCATATCGCTGGCTTAGAACTACAATGTATGAAAATGATACAGTGCATCTACGTAGCCTGGAAGTCATTATAAAAAATTAAAACTCATCATAGAATATTTTTCAACGAATGTAAGCCTTTAATCTGAGTGATGAACAAGCCTCTAATTGTGTGTAAGGTGAAGAATAAAGATTGGAATACGTAGCCTACGATGAGCGTCGCTTTTATCTTGCTCTTGTATTGAAACTCCATGTTTAATTTCTGTAGCATATATAGTATAATCTCAAAAGATTCTCTACTTAATGAACCAATGGATTCAGATAGAGTAAATATGTAGATGCAACAAATTGCATTTACATATGCAATTTTGCAAATTGCATCTACATATGCAATAATTGCATATGTTTTGTTTTAACACACAATTAGAGTAGGTTTAATTGTGTGTGTTAGCGGTATTTAGTGGCACTAGTCATTAATACTGCATGATTGCTCACGTGGAGGATCGAACAATCTACATGTTGGATAGTGTATCCTATGATACAGATTACTATATTTCATTTAAGAGACAACACTATGTACAAGTGAGGTGAATGGATTATAAATTACTCTTGTTTGCTAGGGCTTAATTTCTAGCAGAACTATGTTTCAATATTGCATGAAATATGTGAACCTATAATGACTTACACATTTTCAACTACGCATGAAATATTGCATCAAGATGGGTTACAATACATATTTGACTTAGATTTACCTGTTTTGTATTTATAGTTGACTTAGAAGTTCAGTTCTCCTCTTCTCAAGTACTCACTACAAAAAAATGCGAAAATTGTATCGAGTTTATGAACGTTCTTTTTTTTAAATTTGAACCGAGAAAATACTAGTTGGACACAATTGGATCAGTTTTCGGAACGGGTATTGAACGGGAGGCCTTCCGTCGTAATTGACAGTGTGCCTAATATTTATTAATGGATGGGCACCGATCTTTCCTAATTAGTTACAGCATTTGGACCACATGCTAAAAATCGTTCATAATTACGTATGACTATGTTAACATGTAATTTCTGTATTTGGAACACATTTTTTACTATTTGGAACGGTTAATTATTTAATCTTTTACATGATTTGGAACAGTCTTCGCAACACTATTTGTATAAATTGGAATGTAACAAAGACGCCTCTCCCAACTCCTCTAGAAATACATTTTTGGCATGGTTTGTTTGTGTCCAAGTGATAGATTTTAGAACGGTCATTGGAACTCAAGTTGAACCTTCCATTGTAATGTACTTAGGAACAGTTTTATCCTATATTTGGAATACATGATTGAAACTGTTGTAGGATTTGGTTTTGGAACACCAATATTGATATTTAGTCATTAAATTTGGAATATACTTAGGCACGATTTTGTCCCTTATTGGGAATGCATAGTTGAAGCGGTTGTAGGACGTTTGTTTGGAATGGTAACTTTGATATTTAGTCATTAATTTTGGAACGACACTTATTTTGTTTCAATATATTAGCACAAGTTTTGTAACACAGGTTGAACCTTACTTTGGAATACACTTTGGAATGGTGAGTTTCTTTTTTCAATTGGAACAGTAACTGAAATACAAAAATAATCATTCTAATATACCTGTTGTATTACTTTTGGAATGGTTATTGTCGTATAATATTTCCTATCTATGGTGGACATGGCAAATTGTAGCTCACTTAGGAACAATTCTCGCAGCATAAAAATAAATTTGACAAGTACCATAATTAGGAACGGTGATTGTATTACAACATTTTATTAAGACTCAGACCGTATCAATTTGTACTTTTTTTTGGAATAGTATTTTCCATATTCCCTTTTTGTAACAATTAGTGGGCCAATGTTTGGAACTATTATCGTTTTCCATCCACAGGCCATTCCATCAAACAAAGAAGTGTTCCAACATGTATTATAAATTAGACCGGGATTCGGAATGGTGGGATTGGAGCTATCACACTATCCGCATCAATTCCCGTATTTTTTTTGTAGTGAGCTAAAAAATATAATTAATAATAAATAAATAATTCCTATAAATCTCACTTACCATTATCATCTATGAGGTCAATATCAAAGTTTTGGATCAACAAAATATTAAGCATTTTTATGTGCCCATCAAAGATAAGTTTTTCAAAATCATCTTCCTTGATGGTAGCATGATCCTCCCAATATAACATGGAGTTTTATCTTAATGACGAACTGAAATGGAGGATAGGCAATATGTTGTGTTGTCACTAATTATTAGACTATTCAGATAATTAATGACGAACTGAAATGGAGGATAGGACAAAACATTAATGTATAAAATGAATGAAGATAATCTAGCATAAAAAGGAATTCTACCTCTCAAATTACTCAAAATGTCGATAAACTCCCTTCATTAGCTTATCTACTCAAATGTATGCAAACAAAAGTTAATACTCATTACACAACACAGATATAGGTAAGTTAATATGTTCTAGTGTTTATGTAATGTAAATAATAGAATCGTAACAAAATAAAAAAATTGAATAGTAATATGCTAAAAGAGAAGACAAGAAGTGCGAAAAGATTGGATTATGTCAAATACTTCGTCGATCCTTTGTTTGTCCGAAATATAACATCTCAGTTACTACACGGAAGTTAGATTGTCTCATCACTTCCTTTTATAGAACCGGTCCCTCTGGTTGATAGCTGTGATTAATTGCAAATGACTCTTAACTACCATTTCAAAGTGGACGAAAAAGCATATGGAAATTATTCAAAGGCTTAAGGCTCAACTTGTGGGAAAGGTATTTACACACCCATGGAGTGGAATGTCAAAATATTTAAATATATTTTTTAATTACAAAATTGATACTACTAAAGAGCACAAGGGTAGAATTTTCTAATTAGCTTAAAATTCGAGATTATTCACTAGATTATACTCAATGAAGACATGTGAATTTTGTAATATACATATTAAGTGTGCATCATTTGGAAAAATGTATTTCATGATTCATACAAGAATTTATGCACTAATATTATGTTCTTTTTGAAAATTGTGATCTCTTAAAAATTATAGGTTAAGATTACTTCATTTATATGACAAGTTTTTGGAATTAATGCGATGCGTTTAAACTCTAGTAAGAGCTTAATACAAGTACTTTACCTATGTAGTAAAAGATAATGGTTATCTCCCATCATCAGTGATAGTGCTCTCAAGCACTTAGTTGCCTGATACTTCAACTGGTAAAATAGCAACGAAGTAAAATTGAAAAGATGATATGAGCAGTGAATAAATAAAATAAAATATGTAAATAAGACAAGAGTATAGAAAAAACACCTTAGACCGTAACTCGGATCTATTGATGCAAGGAGCCAACATTTGACTCAACTCATCAATCTTACCAGGGACGTATTAGTCATACTAATTCAAGAACATTAAACACCACAGAGGAAACATTTTCCTAACAACATTATGCTCATCTCTGAGGTCCATGTCAAAGTTTTGGATCAACAATATATTTAGCATTTTTGTGTGTTCATCAAAGATAAGTTTTTAAAAATCATCTTCCTTGATGATAGCATGATTCTCCCAATAAAAAAATGGAACTTGATCTTAATAACGAACCCAAATGGAGGATAGAAAATATGTTGTGTTGCAAGTAGTTATTAGACTATTCAGACAATTACAGATTTGAAAGTTCGATTAGCTAGGCAAATATTCTTAACAATGACCAATGGGCCATATTATTCATAAATTAAATTTTTTGTAATAAGATCCTAGAGAACAATACAAATACCTAACAGAATGAAAGTTCAAGCACCAAATTAGCCCTCACATCATAGATGAATCGAGCATTCACTATAATGTCGAAAAGGCTTGTACAAAACATTGATGCATAAACTGAATGAAGATAATCTAGCATAAAATGGAATTCTATCTCTCAAATTACTTGTAATGTCGATAAACTCCTTTCGTTAGCTTATCTACTCAAACGAAAGAAAACAAAAGTTAATACTCATTACACAACACAAATATCGGTAAGTTAATACGTTCTAGTGCTTATGTAATGTAATAAAAGAATCATAACGAAGTAAAAAGTTGAAAAGTAAAATGCTAACAAAGAAGACAACAAATGCGAAGAAAATTGGGTTATGTCAAATACTTCGTTGATCCTTTGTCTATCAGAAATATAACCTCTCAGTTATTACACGGAAGTTAGAGTGTCTCATCACTTTCTTGTGTAGAACCGATCCCTTTTGTTGATAGATAAGATCAATTGTAAATGACTCTTAACTACCACAATATTTGAAAGTGGGGGAAACAGCATATGGATATTCTTCAAAGACTTAAGGCTAGACTTATGGCAAAGGGGTGTACACACCCATGGAATGGAATGTCAAAATATTTAAGTACGGTTTTTATAACCAAATTGATACTACTAAAGAGCACAATTTCAACCGCCGTCGTGCTCTCAAGCACTCAGTTGCCTGATACTTCTGATACTTCAACTGGTAAAATGACAATGAAATGAAGTTGAAAAGATGATATGTGCATTGAATAAATATAATAAAATATGTAAACAAGACAAGAATATAGAAAAACACCTTAGACCGTAAATCGGATCGATTGATGCAAGGAGCCAACAGTTGACTTAACTCATCAACCTTACTAGGGTCATGTTACTCATACTAATTGTAAAATTGATTAGGTATGTTCATATCTTTTTAATCAATAAATGACTTAGCATTTAGAGGAGCTCGTTAAGCTCAAATGAATTTACAAAAAAAGAAAATATGGATAATTTAACAGAAGTCACAATCACCTAACCAACTTTATAATGAAGTATGTCATACATAGGAGGTTATATTACTTTCCAATGTTGAAAGTAAAGTTTATATTACTAATGCATGTTTGTGTTTCTTGCATCAATTTCCCTAATATATATAAAAATTAGATCATTTTTTTAAATTCCATGATGTCATAATTCAATCACAATTCTAGCATTAAATTAGCTGTTGTAGTCTAACTGAAAGGAGACCAAAGAGTACATAACCTAAAACTTTTAAATAAAGCATATACTACAAAAATTGGTTGCCATTTACTAATAGTAACACAATGTGGACACAATTAATTAAAGGGTAAATTACATCTACCTCCCCTGAGGTTTGACATAATTACAAATACCCCCTCATTTGAAAAATTACAAATACCCCCCTGAGGTTTGTAACCGTCTAACAAATAACTCATTTTCATCCATTTTTATGGGTAAACTGACCAAAATGCCCTTATACATTTTATTTAATTTTTAAAATTCTTTGATTTTTATTGGACTACAATGCGCAAAGAGAGGGTCTTAAAAAAATTTACCAAGAGGAGTTAATAATGTAATTTTCCTCGGATGATTTTTCTGTAATTTAACTTAAAAAACAAGGGCAAAATGGTCAATTTCAATCATTTAGTTGAAAATTACAAACTTCAGGGGTATTTGTAATTTTTCAAACAACGAGGGGGTATTTGTAATTATGTCAAACCTCAGGAGAGGTAGATGTAATTTACCCTTAATTTCACCTTTCTTGAAGCTAAATGTTCAACCAATTATAGTAGGATTTGGAAAGAAATTACCAAAACTATCCCATTAATTAGGATATCAATTTTTGGGAACTAAGAAAATGGTAAACAAACTCGACTATGAGAAGATAACTGGATTACTAATATTAATTTATTGAATCAACTATATATAAGTAAGGCTTAAATGCATTTTTGTCCCGTAACGTAGGTCATTTGGTGTTTTCGTCCTTCAACTTTCTAGGGCAATATTACTACAAGAAATATAACATTTAACCATGGCTAATTGGTATGGTTAATGTTAAATTATGGCAAAATAACACTTTTCGTCCTGTAACTTAGGGCCTTCCCACTTTTGATCCCATTGATTATGGGATTCTTACTGTTGGTCCCCGTAACTTCTAAAAAGTAGCACGTTTGGTCCCATGCCACCTTTTCATTAAAATTCTTTAACGAAAAACACCACGTGCTTAGCACGTGACCATTAGTGCCTTTACACCTTTGGTCCCATATGTTATGGGATTCTCACTTTTGGTCACATATGTTATGAAATTTTCACTTTTGGTCCCATAACTTTTAAAAAGTAACACTTTTGGTCCCATCCGCTTAATGGTCATGAGGCACTTTTCGTCAAATATCTAACGGAAAGTGTCATGGGATCGAAAATGCTACTTTTTAAAAGTTACAGGACAAAATGTGAGAATCTCGTAGCTAATGGGACCAAAAGTGGAAAGGCCCTAAGTTGTAAGATGAAAAATGTTATTTCTCCTGAAATACCGTAGCAAATAGTCATTGACCACGGCCACAGAACAGTTGTCGGTCGTGGTTTTTGCGAGGGTGGCTAAAACATTTGTCATGGCTTTTTAGCAATGACAAATAAGTTTTTCATGCTAGAAAAGCTAGTTTTTGCATCTAGTTTTATTTAACCATAGTTAATAATAGTTATTTACCACGGTTTTTAGCCATAGTCATTTAAAATGTGTAGCTAATAGTGATTTTTTTTCTAGTGATTTTGGTCCTGTATATTTTAAATTTTCGTGATTTTAGTCTTTTTTTCGCCGGAATTCACCCTTGTCGCCGTAAAAATGTATGTGCGCCTCACAGCATTTTAAAATTGGGGCTTTTGTTCCTATTGGTCCATTTCTGATAGCATTTTTTCCCTTAACTTTTTAGAGTAGCATTTTGGTCCTGTATTCTTTTAATTATCGTGATTTCAGTCCTTTTTTGCCGGACTTCACCCTTCTCACTGGTGGAGGTGAACTCTGGCGAACAAAAGGACTGAAATCGCAAAAATTAAAAGGATACAAGACCAAAATGCTACCCTAGAAAATTAAAGGACAAAAATACAGACCTAAGTTACGGGATCAAAAAATACATTTAATCCTATAAATAATCTACCTTATCAAAATAAAACCATTTCTTATTTCAAACAAGAAAGATTCCCACTATGGAACCTTATACTACTTTAGAAGTTCATTCCTAAAGAAATCATAGAAATTATTAGAAGTATACCAGTACTAAGGAATAATGAACCGAACAAAAAATAAGGAAGTTTTCAATGAAAAGCGCATACAAAAAGCTTCATGAAATTGAATATAAAATAGAACCACAGGATAGCTCATAATGCACTTAACACACTGGATAACTTTTGATTAAGAAATGTGTTAAAAATTCGATCTGTATGATCTGTAAAGAAGATGAAGAAACCTTACCTCACCTAGTTCAAATTACAACCCCTTATTACTCGACTAGCTTCAGAGATAACTAACAAACATATTACGATAGTTTTATCTCATTACAAACACAAGAACCAAGTTACACTTAACATTTTACACATAGTTTGTAACATACGGAATATTAGAAATAATTCTATCTTTCAAAACAAGGCCTTAAATCTTTACTCCAGCTTATCATCCATCAATAGCCTCAGGCCTAGTTTACTTTGACGGATGGGATTAATTTATGATAGATTAATGGTGGATAAAATATAGAATGAGATTAAATTATATCACTAATATTTTTATTTTAATCATATATTTATCATGATTAATCATCTATTAACCTAAATGTAAGTAAACAAGATATTAGGTTGTGGCCAGGTACTTTGAGGAACTGCTTACTTGCAACCAAAATTTGGAAGATGAATTAGATTTCCCATTCCAATTCCCCAACATTCCAGAAGCTGCACACCAGAGCCTGTGCAATATACCAACTTCTGAAGAGATTAAAGAGGTGGTCTTCAACATCAACAAAGATAGTGTTGCAGGTTCGGATGGTTTTACCTCAACATTCTACCAAGCATGTTGGGAGTTTGTTGCAGAGGATATCTATGAGGCAGTTAGAGATTTCTTTAGAGGCACTCCTATGCCTAGGAGCTTCACTGCTACCACCATTGCTATCATCCCCAAAGTGGATTCACGTCAAACTTGGCACGATTTCAAACCTATCTCTCTATGCAATGTGACCAACAAGATTATGTCCAAGCTGCTTTACAAAAAACTTGCCCAACATCTCCCAGACATTATCTCACCATCACAAAGTGGTTTTGTTCCGGGTCGGCTTATAGGAGACAAGAGATGATTCACCACCTTGACTTGAGGTATAGCAAAGGTAATCTTGTTATCAAGCTAGACATGTCTAAGGCCTACGATAGAGTTAATTGAAAATTTCTCTACACTGTCTTGAAAAAGATGGTCTTCCCGGAGAGATTTCTCCTACTCAAGCATGCAATTGAGAATTGCTGGTTCACTGTCCTCATCAATGGAGAATCATCAGGTTTCTTTAAATCTACGCAAGGATTGAGGCAAGGAGATCCCATATCCCCAACACTATTCATCTTAGCTGCAGAAGCCTTCTCAAGAGACCTTGACCATCTCTTTGCAGAAAACCCAGGCATGTACTATCAAGCTAATTGCAGCATCAAAATCTCGCACCTCTCCTACGCTGATGATGTGATTCTCTTCACTAATTGCAAAGAGTCCAGCCTTACTAAGCTCATGCAATTCTTAAACCACTACGAGGAAACCTCTGGGCAAATGATCAATCACTCCAAGAGCTCATTAATTCCAGGAAAAAAAAGCCAACCTTATTGCGCAAAGAACCAAGATAATCACTGGCTTCTCCATGAAGTCTTTCCCAATGATATATCTTGGAGCCCCATTGCACAAAGGCCAATAAAGGTCATACTGTACGATGCACTTGTTGATAAGATCAGAAGGAGAATTGCAGGGTGGGAGCTTATTCATCTATCATACGGAGGAAGACTCCAACTTATCAAGAGTGTTCTCGCCTCAATGAATATCTACCTACTCCAAGTTCTAAACCCTCCGGTTGGAGTGATACAAAAAATTGAACAACTTTTGGCGAGATTCTTCTGGGGCTCAACTACGGAACATAGGAGGATACACTGGACTAGATGGAAAAATGTTTGCTACCCTACGGAGGAAGGAGGCTTTGGTATTAGGAACCTGAGGGATGTAGTAACCACATTCTCCTGGAAACTCTGGTGGAGACTGAGGCTGAATAATTCTTTATGGGCTACATTCACCCTACGGAAGTATTGCAAAGCGGATTTCCCTGCACTTGCCAAAGTTACCAATATGGATTCCAGCATCTGGAAGAGGATTAGCAAAACTAGGATGGAAGTACAAAGCCATATTTTTTGGAGTCTCGGAGCTGGAAATATATCCTTTCGGCACGATTGGTGGCTCCCTGAAGGCCCACTGCAACAGCTCACTGACAACAACTGCAATGTGCACATTTCAGTTAACTGGTTCTGGAGAGGACTTCAATGGGACCGAACTAAACTCCTACGCAAGCTCCCACAGCAGTTAGTCGATCAGATTCTTCTTGTCCCTATTAATCCAAATTGTCTTGATCATATGCACTGGAAGCTCTCCATTGATGGAGCTTTCTCTACTGCCTCCACATGGAACTACATCAGGGATTGCAGACCTTCCCAAAATTTCTTTAAAACCCTGTGGTCCCGCCTCATTACTCCCACGAACTCTATCTTTATATGGAGACTTGTTAATGGTTGGTTGTCGGTGGATGGAAGGCTGAAACAAAAAGGCATCCCAATGGCCTCCAAATGTTGTTGTTGCTCTGCTGAAAAGACCATCCCACATCTATTTCTCCACAACAGAATTGTTCAAGAGGCCTGGAAATACTTTGCCGACATCTTTCAGGTTTCCCTACCTGATACCAACAACGTCTCCATATTCATCATGGCCTGGAAAACAAGAAATCGACAGTGTGTCCATATTAGAGATATCATTCCCCCTCTCATCCTTTGGCACACTTGGAATACGAGGAATGAAGTTAAGCACAGTAACGCATTGTTTAAGTCCAGCACCATCATTTTCAAGACCTTGCACCATCTCCAAATGCTACACAAGAGTCAACTTTTGAAGTTGGAACATATGAAGGGAGCGATGTCCATTGTCAACAAACTCAAACTCACCTTCCAACCTTGCGTGAAACAAATTACTGTCATAAAAATTCTGTGGCTGAAACCACAAGAAACATGTTTCAAACTCAACACAGACGGAGCTTCCAAAGGCAACTCCGGAGTGGCAGGGGCGGGTGGTTTACTTAGGGATCATCAGGGACAACTGATCTTTGCTTTTTATGAACCCTTAGGAAAAACCAAGAACACCTATGCTGAAATTCAAGCCTTGTACAGAGGTCTCCAAATATGCGAGGAGAAAAATATTCGTAAGGTCTGGATTGAACTGGATGCTAAAAGTGTCATCAACCTCTTCTCATCTCCTTTCAAAGGAGCATGGAACCTGCAACATTCTCTCTAAAGAATCAGACTGATGATGAGTCATATGGAGACTAAAATTTTCCATATCTATAGAGAGGGCAACCAAGCTGCGGATTTTTTAGCTAACCAAGCCTGCACCTCACAGCAGCTAACGATACTGGAAAGAGAACAGATTACTGGCCCTATTACAGGTATTATCAAGCTTGATAGCCTTGCCCTCCCATACGTTCAGTTTTAAAGGATTAGTACCATTATTTTCACATAGTTCCTATGTGAAAATAATGGGTACTATTTACTACTTATTTTTGCCTTTGCATGTGCTTTACTGCATTGGAGTGATACTCCACATTCATGGTTTATCGTATGTGACTGAATGGGATCCCCAACAGACACACTGTTTTGTTTGTTTTTGTAAGCCTCTTTGGATGGTTGTGTGTGATCTTGCAGGATACATGATTTTTGGAAGCACAAACCGCCAAAGGCAAGTTGTTAAAAATCTGGAGAAGACCCCTTTCAGGTCCACTTTCATACTTCTCCTTTTTGGCTATGTTTTTTATTACGTTGCTACATACAACTGTTGTACATGTGCTTCACGAGCAAGGCGGATGAGCATTAACTTTTTGACACGCCGGCTTTACTTTGTACGAGTTTTATCTGTTGCTATGACACCGTAATGTAAGGGAGTAGTACTCCTTGTTTACGCTTTTCATGAATTATACTGTAAGGGAGTAGTACTCCTTGTTTATGGCTTTCTAGGGACTCTTAGGGAGTTAGAACTCTCCGCTGTAAATATTCTGAATTTGTGAATTAATGGAGAAGGGAAGGGGACCCCGAAAAGCCTCCCCCCACCGATAGGTGGTTTTCTTTAAAAAAAAAAAAAAAGATATTAGGTTGGATATCCAACCCAATCCTCACAAGTAAACAAGGCCTTAATGTATTCTTTAAAATGAAAAATATGAAATTTGACAATTTCAGCGTATCCAAAATTCAAACTTAACATAGACTGGATCTTCTAAGGCAAACCCGAGACCATCTGGTGCGGGAGGAGCTATCAGAGACTAGGAAGGGAAATTCATTTTGGGGTTCAATCCTCATCGGAAATTTTAGTACGGATCCGACAAACAATTGTGTGAAAGCATGGCACTCCGGTTGGGAATACAAAGGCACTGTCACTCGACATTAGCAATTGGCTTAAATATTCTTCTGGTCCTGTAATTTTAGCACTTTGGCAATTTTACCCTTTATCTTTCTAGGGTTGCAAAATAGTCCTGTAACTTTTTGATATTTAGCGATTTTGGTCCTTCCGGTGCTGGATTTTGCAAAAGTTGTCGGAATAAATCATGTGCCCCTCACGATTTTAGCATTTTTATCCTTTATCTTTCTAGGGTTGCAAAAGAGTCTTGTAACTTTTTGATATTTCACAATTTTTGTCCTTCTGGTGCCGGATTTTACAAAAGTTGCCGGAATAAATCATGTGCCACGTCCTTTTTTTTTAAAAAAAAAAAATTGTCCATGTTGGCAAAAGTGAACCAATTAAAATAAAAGCCCCAATTTAAATGAACCACGTGATGGGCACATGATTTATTCTGGCGACTTTTGCAAAATCCGGCACTAAAAGGATCAAAATTGTGAAATGTCAAAAAGTTAAGGACTCTTTTGAATTTCTAAAGAAATAAAAGATAAAAATGCCAAAGTGTCAAATTACTGGACCAAAAATATATTTAAATCTTAGCAACTTGAAAATTGGCACTAACTCAATGTTTCTTGTTCACAGCATGAAGAAGCCTCCATTTCTACCATACAAGAGCTTGGAGAGTCGTCTTCAAGACTGCAAGAGGAGCTTTTCTAGTTCAATGAGATTTCTATCAAGCACGACTACAGAGAAGTGAATACGGCAGCGGATATACTGGCAAATTATGGAGACAATTCGGATATATATGAAGTATATATATAATAATTGCCAATCCTTTTTGCATATGTAACAAATCTCTGTAGCAAAATTTTCCCAGTTATATGATGCATACATAAATTTTGATAAGAATTGAACTCGCGATAGTACTATAATAAATAATGAATTCAACCTGAGTCAATTGAAAATGGATGTCATCTCCTCTCTTACACTATGTAAATTGCTTAATGTTTTTGAGTTTAAACTTTAAGATCTCTGTTTCATTTCTCTAGAAAAAATCAAATGATAAGCACATATATTATTCCAGTGACGTGTTTTAAAGGGTCCTACCTAGATATGTGGGTAATATTAAACACACAGTACACGATGTAATGAATAATTAAGAATATTAAAAATAATTAGAATATTTTATATAAATATAAAAGTTTGTGTAAGGTTTTAGACAAATATAAAAGTTGAGAGAAGTTTTAAAAGAGTTCATTATATAAGTCGAGAAACTTTTAGAGTAGTTCAAAATATTTTTGAAAGAGATTTGAGAGCTACTCAATACACTGTTTGGTTTAATATTGGATAGGCTTCATTTTTAATAATCAAGTTTCGTGTGCTATTAATATTTCAAATTAAATTTTCTCATTCAAATCTTTTACTTATTTGTTCATTTTCTTTCTTTAAATCTATATATTGTCATACAAAAATATTTAAATTCCGCAAACATATATCTATAATCAATGTATTATATTGTCACATTATCTAATGATGGAGAAAGAATAAAAGATTCAATATTGAAAAATTAAAAATTACACCTCACGTGCAACGCGTCTGTATTTTATTAGTCTACTCAAATGTAAGAAAACAAAAGCTAACACTCGTTACATAACATATATATAGAGAAGTTAATTCGTTCTAGTGCTTATAGTGTAAATAAAAGAATCATAAGAAAATATAAAAAAAATAAAAAAGAAAGCGCTAACAGAAAAGACAACAAATACAAAAAAAAAAAAAAAAAGAACAATGTTAAATACCTTGTTGATCTTTTATTTGGCAGAATATAACCTCTCAGCCACTACACAGAGGTTGGAGTGATTTATTACCTCCTTGTATTAGAATCAATAACTCCTATTGACAGATCGGTAACAATTTTAAGTGACTCATAACTACCATAATATTTCAAAGGGATAATTTCATTTACACCCCCTCACCTATTGTCCATTTACACAAATCACCCCTGCCTTTTGAAAAATTACAAAAATCACCCCTGGCAGCTTTTAAAATCCAAAAGTACCCCTATTGACTTGGTCAAACTTTAATATAAATTTTGAAGGACAAAAATGCCTTTAGGGGTGTTTTTGTATTTATCAAAAGGTAGAGAGGGTGTTAATGTAATGTCTATGAGGATGAGTAATATGACCCCATATATTTTTTTATTATTTATATCAAACTTAAATTTAAATTTAAATTATTTTATTAACTTTATTTAATTGAATCTCTATATGAAATCATAAATTTTAATAATTGAAATATTAAATTATTCAATTAATATATATTTGTAAAGTTAGTTACTATGTTGTACATTTAAATTATAATTATCCACTTGTATAAATATTTTAGACTTTTAAAATTAAAAAATTATTTATCCTCTATTTGTATTTATAACTAAAATTAATAAATTATATCAAACTTAATTAAATATAAGTTTAAATAATTTTATTAACTATTTTTTATTGAATCTTTACATAAATTACATATTTTAATAATTGAAATATTTAATTATTCAATTAATATATTACAAAAAGTTAGTTACTAGGCTATACATTAAAATTATAATTATCACACTTGTATAAATGATTTTAGATTCTTAAAATTAAAAGATTATTTATCCACTATGTTTATGTGTATCTAAAGTTTACTATAATTAATAACTTATACATTTATGTATATATATATTTATACATATATAAAAGAATATATATTTATACATATATAATATATGTTTATATTTTTGTACATACATATTTAGATAGTGGATGAAGGTGGAGGAGGGCGACAACGAAGAGGGGCGAAAGCGGTAGAGGGGTCGGGTGCAGGGGGAAGGCGATGAGGAGGGCGCAAGCGGGGTAGCGGGGGTGAGGGATAATTTAAAAAATAAAATAAAATATCTTTTTAATAAATAAATTATTTATTTTACTAATTATGATATGATTTATATAAAATTCATAAATTATTTTAAATTATAATATATTAATTTTAATAAAATTTAGTTATATATAAAAATAGAGGATAAATATTTTTTTAATTTTAATAATTTCAAATAATGTATTCAAGTATGATAATTTTTTAATTTAAACTTATAATCTAGTAACTAATTTTAGAAATATATATATTAATTCAATAATTTAATATTTCAATTATTAGAAACTGTAATTTTATATTGAGATTCGATTAAAAAAAGTTAATAAAATAATTTAAATTTAAATTTAAGTTTGATATAAATAATGAAAAAATATATGAGGTCATATTACTCATCATCATAAACATTACATTAACACCCCCTCTACCTTTTGGTAATTACAGAAACACCCCTAAGGGCATTTTGGTCCTTTAAAATTTATATTAAAGTTTGACTAATTCAATAGGGGTATTTTTGAATTTTAAAGGCTGTTAGGGGTGGTTTCTGTAATTTTTCAAAAGACAAAGGTGATTTATGTAAATGGACAATAAGTAAGGGGGTGTAAATATAATTATCCCTATTTCAAAATGGAGGAAAAATCTTATGGAAGTATTGAAAGGCTTAAAGCTTGACTTGAAACAAAGGGGTTTATGCATCCATAAAATAGATAGTTAAAACATTTAAATTAGTATGCAACTAACCAACTTCTTTATAATCAAAATTACACTACTAAATAGCACCATTTCGACCGCGCCATGGGTGTGAATCCCTAATTACTTGAAAAGTTAATATTATTCATTAAATTATACTCAATGAGGACATGAGAATTAGTAATAATTATATTAAGTGTACATAATTTAGAAAAATGTATTTCATGAATCAAGCATAATACTAAGCAACAAATGAGATAAGATCCCATGATCAGAGGTCATGGATTCAAATCCTATTTATATATGAGTGTTGGTCTACTATAATAAAAATTTATTATTATTTATAAATATTTAATATTAATAATTGGTACATCAATCGTTGTAATTGTAATTGATCCGCTAAAAAGAACAAAATTGAAGAAAAATCTAAAATTCTTTGACTGAACTAATTGAAGATCCAAATTTATTATTATTTTTGTTAATTTACTTTTTTTGTATTAATTTAATAAATAAGCCGCTTCCCATTTTTTTTCACATATAAACTCGACTTGTAGTCCAATTCACCAAGTGGGACTCCACTCTTTTCTTTTTTTCTTTTTCTTTTTTGTATGGTTCGGGCCTGAACCATACCGAAAAATGGGCCGAACACAACAAATATAAGTAGGCCCAATATTTGGTATTCAGGAGCAACAGTTACACATATGGGTCAAAAAATTTGGCATTCAAACATGCTTGTTTTTATACTTTGTCATATGATTTTTTTTTTTTGTTAATTTATTATCTCAATTTTGTGAAATTTGCACTTTGTCATATATGGTCGTTTTTCGACCGTTTTTCTATCGGAAAAACATCACATGCTGTGCACATGTGATATTTAAGGGCAATGTGATATGATGTTTTTCACATGTGCATTCTATGTGATATTATTTTAACAAAAAATCAACAAAAAAAAATAGTTATATGTGGCAAAGTGCAAATTTCATAAAGTTAAAATGATAAGTTGATTAAAAAAAAATAGATGACAAAGCGTAAAACCTGACTTAAATCATATGTTATAATATAATTTATCCTAAAAAAAATTATGAATACGTATACACATAAATAAGAGTAAAATCTCTTTTCTTTTTTTATCTTTTCTTTTTTTGGAAACATAGATGACGTTGATTATATCAATATATCAATAAATTGAACAATATATAGATTTAATTAATATATCAATATTTCGTTAATAATAA
The DNA here is from genome assembly GCA_034509735.1 of Sesamum alatum. Taxonomy (NCBI): domain Eukaryota; kingdom Viridiplantae; phylum Streptophyta; class Magnoliopsida; order Lamiales; family Pedaliaceae; genus Sesamum; species Sesamum alatum. Next base: position 50,571,783 of record JACGWO010000003.1, read on the forward strand.
AACAAATTACATAAACTTACATAAAATGAAACAAATATCATAATTTTCACAAATTCAATAGACTCTTAATTTATTATCTCAAATTTATTTATAAGATTACATCTTTAACCATTAAACAAAAATTTCATGAGAAATAAAACTAAAATCAAACACCTAAAAATTTACAAAATTTTGGATTTTGAGTCTATATGGGCAAGCCGGCGTTGACCCTAAACCTCGAAATTTGGTTTGCGGCATGAGGTCATCCATCATAATCATTATTGAAATTGAAACAGACTTTTGTAAGGGGAAATGTTTGGGCAAAAGAGAAAAACATAAAATGATTAAGATATTGACTTGCCTCCCACTAGATTCTAGCATTACGTTTGCTTTTATATTTAGAGTGTTTTATAGAGAATGAGATAAAATTAGAGATAAATAAATATGTGTTACAAAATATTTATTTCGGATTTATTTTTTGAAATAACTTAAAATAATATAGAATAAATGTTTGTATGTTTGGTTTTATTTTTTATGAAATAAAATTTATTATTTATCGTCAAATCATATTTTTTTTATATGTATGTATAATTATATATATATACATATATATGTTGTTTTATTTATAGGTGGATCGAATTATATATATTATATATATAAATCTGTGAGTGTTTGGCTTGTATTTGGAAACGGGCCAAATAAATTAAAATCACCAAAATGAGATGTCTCATAACGAACTCAAACATTGGCCATGATTTAGCCCATCTCTGCCAAAAATAAAATCTAAACACAATATAGATTTTGTGGGCAACAGTTTTATGGTCGTTAGTATGAATAAAAACATTTTATTTGAATTAAATGTGAGTAAAATTAAATGTGATTATTTCAACAAATTACTAGAATATAGATGCCCATGTCGGTTGCTACAACCCACGACGTTGTTTTTCGTCCGACACTTTTTTTATTTTTTATTTTTGGGTAAATTACATTTATCTTTCCTGAAATTTGGCATAATTATAAATATTCCCTCATTATTTAAAAAATTACAAATACTCCCTGAGGTTTGTAATTTTTAACCAAAGACTTGAAATTGATCATTTTGCCCTTGAATTTTTTCATTAGAATTGTAGAAAAATCGGCCAAGTCAAATTGCATTATTGCTCCTCTGTGTAAAAAACTTAAGAAACCTCTCCCCGCATATTGTAGTCCAAAAAAAATTTAAAAATTAAATAAAAATAATTTAGTGCATAAGGGCATTTTGGTCAGGTTACCCATAAAAATTGATGAAAATGAGTTATTTGTTAGACAGTTACAAATCTTAGGAGGGTATTTGTAGTTTCTTAAACAATGAGTATTTATAATTATGTCAAACCTCAAGGAATATAGAAGTAATTTACCCTATTTTTTTTCTAGTACGCGCTCTCATAAAATGATGTAATATATAGAGGTGCCGAGTTGATGTGCGGTCATTTTTATATTTGGGATTTGTGGCAATGATCATTCACTGTAATGATTTTTTTATTGAACTAAAATGGGAAAAATATAAGGAACTCCTTGATATTGCAAATGTGCAAGTTACTTCCTTATGAAAAAATAAATAGCAATATCCCCTTGTATTTTCTAAAATGAAGCAATTTACCCCCTTGTGTTTTCGAAATGAAGCAATTTACCTCACTAGGTAGGGAGGTAAATTGCTTCATTTTCGAAAACATAGGGGGATAAATTGCAATTTTTTTTATAGAGGAATAATTTGATCATTTGCAATATCACAGGAGTAAATTATATTAAACCTGAACTAAAATGAACTTTTTCTTTGTTATATCGTAGAAACGACGTTGTTCTGTTAAAAATGATGGTTACGCTGCGCCTTTTTGCATCGATGCAGGGTAGTAATATTATATAATAAATGTTCTTGTATTTTTGTGTGATTGTCATTTTTCTTAAATTATACAGAATATACTTATTATATGTGATTTGATCATTGGGCCATTGCACATTTCTTTCAGTATTCTAATCTTTAATTTTCTAATAAGAATTTCAATCTTTAGTTTTGCTATTTCAAATTTTTAGACACGGCTTTACGGATTAATATTCAAATTAAGAACTCTCAGTCCTGTTTTATAATCCTAAATTTTCCAATGTAATTTGGGTTAGACTTTGGTACAAAATTATTCAGAACAGAGAGTTTTTTTTTTTTTTTTAAATAGAAACAGTGATTGCATAATTACATCGATATCAATAATTGATAAATACATCAATTCAATTAATAAACTCGTAATACAGTAAACTAATATAACAATAAATTCAAATTAAGTGAAAAAATTATCTATTACAATAAACTCAAATTAAGTGAGAAAAATACCTACAGATATGAAGAATTCAAATTCATGATTTTAAACTTATTGATCATACCTCAATTTTAATCATTAGAATATGGTCTAGGGGTATAAATGGGTAGGGTAAGACCCTACCTAGACCCTAAATCAATTTAAAAACTCATATCCAAACCCAATGAATATAATTAAACCCGGATCCAGACCCATTGAAAATATATAGATTGGTCTGGGTAGGGTCCCTACCCATCAAGACACATGGGTCCATGCACCCAATTTGGACCCAAAAAAATATTTATATATATATTTTTTAATTTAATTGAATTATTATTTATCAATCTATCTAAATTCAAGTAAACAAATCTAGAATGCTTAAGACATCATAAAAATATTTATCATGTAATTCTAACCATGTATATTTTTTAATAATAAATAATTGAATAATTAGTTACATAAATATATTAATTATTCTAGGTACATTTTTTAACATCTTGATAGGCAATAATGTTTTATTGAAGTAATAAAATTGAAGCTCAAAACTTTATAACATTAAATTCGTTTTCTATTAAATATGTAAATTTAGTTATTTTATTAGATTATTTTTTTTATAATAAATGATATATTCTTTTAAAAAAAAACTCTATCGAAAAAGAGTTATTTGTGAATTGATTTTAGTAATGTTGAATTTATTGATAAACTCTTTGTTAAAAAAGGAAAATTAAAAAAATAAAAAATGTATTGATAAATCTAATGTATATAGTAAATGATATAATAAATTTTTGCTAATTCAAAACACAACTTTATATTTTTTATAAGAATTTATTATAATCTTCAAATATAAATGCTTAATTTATTTCGTCTTACTTTGGTGATTTTGATCTAAGTAAATTTGTATTGAATATGTATCTAATATACTTTGTCGGTTTTGTTCTAATCTAAAGTTTATTTAGTTTTTTTAATTATCTTGTCTTAAATAAACTATCAAATATTATCCAATAATATTAAGAAAATTTTTTTTTTATCGGGTCTAAACCCTACCCAAACTCAAAACACAGAATCCAAAATAATGGCATTAAGTCTAGAGACCCATTGGGTCTTGAGGGAATTGGGTAGGATATGAGTATTATTTATAATTGTATGGATTTCTATTGGGCATAAGTCTGAATAGAAAGTTATTTACACACTTCCACTAAGATTTCTAAATACAGATAAACATCATCTGAAAAAATCAACATCCTATTTCTATTTTCATTTCTTTCTTAATTTCCATTTGGTAAGATAATTAGGACAGCCAAAAAATATGAATAAAAACTAAAGCTGATTTTCTGGTTTTCAAAATAAAGTTGTACCTACCCATGATGTCATATATAACCTAATATTTATGGCCGAGGTTTCAAAAACAAATTCGATTTCATAGTTCGTATCTCATTGAATATGTGAGTATTTATCTCACTTTATGTGAGGTTATTGTAATTTTTTTTTATTATTTTTAGTTATATTTGAACGCATATTTGTATATTGATTGAAACGATGAATTGTTTAATTTATTGATATATTAATATAATTACATAATTATTATTTCAAAAACTAATAAATAATATTGTACCTAAAGCAACCGAGTAGGAAATTCTTGAGTACCAAACACATGCATGTATTATTACATTATCTTTCATCGTATTTTGGCTTCAAGTGTCACGGTTGATCCACCTATTAAGATCCATAACACGATTTCAAATTCGCTGTAGTTAGTCACAGTAACCTAGATTAATTGGATCATAAGTCGTGCTGTCAGTCTTATTAGGTGGGTCAGCAGTGACATTTTCGGTTGAAATCTACAACTATATAACTACATAGATATTAGATTTTTAATTGAATTTTATATTTTGAGATTTATTGATTTTAATATAAATTTTTTATAAATAAATTAATTATGAACGATGTATTATAATTAATGACTTTAAATCGTAGTGATTCTGGGGTGGTACATTGGGTCTTGCTTCGTGATCAGAATTTAACAAAATGTAAATTATGAATATGACAATTAAATTCAATCATTAGTCATCATGTCAATTTTGAGGTTGACCCTGCAACCACACCCATCACACCACATTTTCATTCAAATCGGAATAAGCAAAACCGGAATAAATTTGATCGATGAATGTGATTTGCTCATTTCGAGAATTACATGAAATATAACATGCACACACTAAAAAGACAGACCCAATCTTAATTGGTGCTCGTCTGGTTACCGATGTATTTTCAAGTTATTAGTTTTGTTGTCTTAAATTTGGTGTAAATTTTAAATGTGGACTCATTTTCAATATACAATCATTAAATTAAAAACATTAAACTATAAATGATCATATATACCTTAAAATTTTGGACAGATCAATACTATCCACCGCAATTAAACGAAATCGATACAAAAAATTATGTTTTGATTGTCAATTAATGTTTATCATGATTTTAGATATGGTCAAAACATTTGCTATGGTTTTAGTCGTAGTTAATGTTTTAACTTCGCTTGCAAAAACAACCGCTAATAGCCGCTATGTATTTGTGATATATTTTTTTTTTAATTTTAACTACGGTAAATCATATTTTTTCTAATGAATTAAAATATTTGTTCACACAATGTTTGGATTTTGAATTTAGTTATAGAGAAAAGGAAAAAATGATAAAACTAAATTCAGTTGCATTATGACAAATATAGGTATATCAAGTTATCAACTATATTTGTTGGATCGAGGGTCTGGTAATATGTTAAAATTTATAATTAATAACAAGACAATTAAAATATTTAAATATACATTAATTGCTTCTTAAGGGACTTCTTACACAGATGGGATGTTTTTACTCAGAGTGTTTTGTATTTTTTGTGTTTGTTTGGTTGTTACATATATAGTGTTTTATATTCTTTTATTTTTTGTTATTTATGAATTTCTTCATTTGTGGTGTATTTTTTTACAATAGTGCTCAGTTTTTCTCTATTCTTTCGATTGCATATCGTTAATATATATTCTCAGTTATCTTAAATTTAATGGAGTTTCACTTTATAGGTATTAAATGTATAACAACCATATTAGATACAAGCTTGCAAGGTTGAAACGGAAGAGAGAGTTATACATCAAACATCGTAAAAATATAAATGATGATTCGTTTACAGAATATTTGGCCCGCATGAATAGAGAGTACACTTATTATCATAATCAAATAATGATTCTGTGATGATGAGTGAAGACTCTCTTATCAATAGGTCATCATCATGTAGTAGGCGAACCTTGCATGGAACCCATCGAGGATCTTCGTCAAGGTCTACTTATGAGCCAGTGTCACGTTCACGCCGAGGTTCATCCTCCCGCTCTAGAAATTGAGGCCATGGTAAGTGTGGTATAATTATTCTAGCATTTGTCTAAGGTTAATGTATTATGTTATTTTTATATTGTTTGTTTGTCGAGAGATGGATAAAATATTAATTATTATTGCAGACATGAACTTACAATTAATAGTGGACCCAACCACTTTACTAAGGCACTCCCTGCTCCTCCTATCACATTTGGTAACACAATCCTTTTTATTGTAAATAATTTCAACTAACACATCAAAATTTGTTGGTTAGAGTGCTAATAATGATTATAACCAATCTACCCAGACAATATTTACTGCTCCAGTTGTATACGGGGATATTATTTATCTTTATATTTTTTAGTTCATCATAATTTATTATTATAATTTTCATTAATGATTTAACCATTAATATTTTAATGGTAATGTTTCAGCAAAATTACAATTACAAGTTTTTATTTATGTAAATTTCTGAATTATGATTTGTTCATTTTTAATAAATAATTAGTATTTTCATTAATGATTTAATTGATAAAATTGTAATTGTTATTATTCTCAGCGGCAAGCTCTCAGTCATAATTTTTCATTAAAATTACAATGACATGTAAATTTTTGAATTTATAATCTGTTCATTTCACAAATGAAAAAATCATTTCAATATTTAATGATTGTTGGATAAATTATTATTGTCAAGTATCTTACTTTAATTTTGTGGGAATATTGCAGGACAAGAACTTGCAATTAATCATGGACCCAACCATTTTACAGAGGTATCACATTTGGTAACACTATTCCTTTTTATCTTTATGTAATTCTGTTGGTTAAAATAGCATGCAATATACTTATTTACTTTTAAATTTGGATAGGATCAGAGCTTTCCGTTGATAATGATTGCAATCAATCTACTCAGACAGTAACTGTAGCTCCACTTGTACACGGTAATATCATCTATCTTTTATTTATATAAATTTTTGAATTTATAATTTGTTCATTTTTCATAAATAATTAGTATTTTCATCATTGTTTAATCATTGTGATATTGTAATGGTAATTTTTTATCATTAAAAAACGCAATTACATGTTTTTATTGACGTAAATATTTTTGAATTGACATTAACATTAAGGGTTAATTACACTTACACCCCCTCTGAGAATGTATAATTACACTTATTCCTAAAAAAATTTTGAAATTACACTTACACCCCCTCCGAAAATTCTCTGTTTACACCTGACCCCCATCCGTTAGAGTTTGGACGAAAAATGTTCACGTCAACAAAAATAATTACACAAATTTTTAATTTTTCCCATCATTTAACATTCTCATGTATATTTTTGTACTTATAAGAGGATAAGTGTAACGTATATGTATGGAGTGAAACCAATATTATTATATTTTTTCCTTATAAGTACAAAATTATTGCACGAGAATGTTAAATGAGAGGTAAAATTGAAAATTTATGTAATTATTTTTGTTGAAATGAACGTTTTCCGCCAAAACTTTAACGAATGGAGATCAGGTGTAAACAAAGAATTTTTAGAGGGGGTGTAAATGTAATTTCAAAACTTCTTTGCGGAAAAGAGTAATTATGCATTTTCAGAGGGGGTCTAAATGTAATTAACCCTAACATTAATTCTGAATTTATATCTTTTATTTATATAAATTTCTGAATTTATAATTTGTTCATTTTTCATAAATAATTAGTATTTTCATCATTGTTTAATCATTGTAATATTGTAATGATAATTTTTTATCATTAAAAAAATGGAATTACATGTTTTTATTTACGTAAATATTTTAAAATTGACATTAACATTAATTCATATAGGAGGAGGTGACCCATTCAACGATGATAATCATGATCTGCTCACAATGACCATACTATATTATGTTCCCATCGTGAATGGTATTTATATTATGAGTTTTTGGTTTCATTTTTTTATATGATAATGCATACATTTGTTTGTCTGAAATTCTCATTTATTCATGGGGCATAGAGTGCAATATAGAACAACCAAGAAATATGATGGATGAAGTTCAATTTGATATACCAAGAGCCTCACATATTCCACCCCAGTGTATGTCGAAAATTATAATTTTTAATTAAATATTTTTTATTTATTATATCACGCTAATATGAACCTTTGCATTAATTCTAGGTATAAATCAGAATATTGTGCGAGGAGAATTTCATTTTGTGCCTATAACCTGTATCTATTCAAGTGGACCAATTATATCCATATATGAACGTGGTAGTACAAGTAGAATGAAAAAGTCACCCACTATAAATGGTAGACTATGAAATGTTTTTCTTTTTATTGCTTCGATTTTTTTATTACTTACCATTTATTTGTTGAATTTATAGAGTGTAATGAAGAACAAAGAAATACGAGGGATCTAGTGCAAGTTGATAGAGCAAGAGATATGCATACTTCATGTGGTATGTAAAATGAATATGATTATTAATTAATATTTTTTTGTTACCATATTATATTCATGTGAAGTTTGTACAAGTTTTAGATATAATAACTAATTTTATCTACATCCATATGGTGATTCAATTAGATTAGAAAAATTACTATGAGCACGAGAGTATATTATAACTTTATTTTAAGTGTCAGGTACTATTTATTAAATTATGACTTTTAGCAAAAATTTGATACATATATCTGTTTTAAAAATGCGTAAGCGAACATCCCGAAGACATTTTTGATGGAGAAGATGAGTGTTTTGTACCAAGTAGTATTCCTGTGGAAAATGACAATATGTGTGATGCAAGTCCTCACATTTTACATGCTAATGTAGCTCAAGGTAATGTACTTGGTATTTCTCCTATATTCACTTTTTTGTATATGTATCTTCTTAGAATGATTGGAAGTACCATCTTTTATATACATTTAGTATAAGCATTATGTGCCCAAAAGATTAATTTAATATTTTGTTTGTGGTTTTGGCAATATTGTTGTTTCCCAATCATAATTAATTAATGAGACGAATATATAATTGAAAATCTCTAAGATAGTCTACTGCTTGAAAGCAAAATAAAATACTAATAAAAATGCAAAATATAAAGCTCATATAAAGCTACATAACATCTCATAAAAATTAGAAACTATTAGACCCTAATAAAGCCAATTAATATAGATACCCAGACACAATTAATTTCGATATCCACAGTCTATGTCTTCTTTATAGTGCCTAGATGACAAAGATTGTTTTCTTCCAATTGGTGGTAGTGGATTAATGTCACTCGGTTTCTTTTAGAAGTTTTAATCCAATAAGTACATGTATATATGCAGTTCATTCAAGGGCAGGTCTTAAGTCTGTTGTTGTGAATTGCATGGGATACAAGGTGAGGTACTTCAAAGTAATGTAATTATTTGGCAATTTCGCTTCTTTGCAATTTTTTCTGTGTGTCCCATTAATTCATATCAGGGAGAAGGCTTCATGGTTGGAGTGCATACTAATCAAATACCTGGCTTGCCATTAGGATTTCAGGTGATATATATTGTCCAATATTGAAGGATCCTTTGCAATATGCCCATGAATAAGAACATCATGTAAAATTTTGTATTGTTGTGATTATGGAAGCAAGAGATAACCAACCGAAAGACCGCCTTAAGGATCTTTTATTCCTAGACATTGCCCTCGATTCTACTGTTAGGGCAACAGTGGAAAGGGGATATGAAGAATTGAGTAATGCCAGCCCTGAGGTATGCTGTAATTCTCCTTATCTGTTCACCCACATGAGTTTTGGTTTCTATTTTGATAAACTATACCATGCCTAAGTTTGAATGACTTGTTCTTGACGTAGACATGCTTCTATATATTTGGTCCATGAATTCTGCAGAAAATCTTGTATTTCATCTCTCTTGTTGTTGAGAACCTTGCTCTTTCAGTGGACAGTAATGAAGATCTCATTTGTTGCTTAAAGGTAAGACTACACAACAAAAATTGGTTGCCAATGTTTTGTTCGGATTTTTTTCGACTGTTTTAGAGACCTTATCATGTAATGAGTTTCAAGTATACGCATTTAGAGGCATGATGGTGTTGCAACAGGATAATTTACTCATGTAGGGATTCAATTTGAAATTTCGGCAGAGGATAAATCCTTTATAGTTTGCAAGATGAACCAAATAAGAAAATGTAATAGAACTTTTTCCTTACTCTTATGAGGAAAATCGTCCATTTTCTCTTTAATTATCATGCCATTATTTGCTTTGGGCTTATTTACTACTGTTCTGTAAGGACTACATGGTCTGACTAATGGTTGAGCTCAGATGACAGCATCATATCTATCCTTGATATGCATTGTTTCAGAAGTAACATGAGATGATTAAGATAAATTTGTTTCCCTTTATTGTACCTCAATCCTGTATGTCATCATTTAGCCGAAATTTGACATCTACAGTTTGTTTTATTAGCCTCTTCAAGTTCAACTTTGTATATCTTCCCTTCGACGTTGTACTGATGTAACATGCTTTTAATCCAGCCGCAATCGGTTGAATACACTTTTCACATTATAACTTGTAGTAGGTAAAAGTAAATTTCGTAGTTCTTTCACCAGATGGTTCCACTGTGAGCACTGTTGAAACCAGACTCCCTAAAGAAGGTATCGACAACCTTGTGAGTCTTAAGTTCTGGGCATGTGGCTCTCAGAACAAACACTTCAGCTTGTCTACAGTCATATTGTTGAACCACACGGGTTTGTTATTTTGAATTTTTTAACCTATTTGCTATCAGATGTAATTTCATTAGCAAGTTCTTATTCCTTTTCCTGAAATACCTGTCACGTGTGTGGTCTGATGATTACGATGTAGAGTTTTATATAGCACTCCAACTCATTATCTGAAATTTCGTTTCGTTTCCTCCGAAATTGCGAAAAAGTTTCGGCAATTCGGTGGAATGAAATGAATTTCATAGGAATTTTTGAAATTTCTTTGTTTCCAAGGAAACAATTGTTGTTTCCTTTATTTCCAACGAAACAAAGGAAAAGAATAATTTTTCCATATGTTTCCAATTAAACCCTTAATTTAAATTTTAAACTTTTAACACATTTTCATTAAATATAACAAAAATGCTAAAAATAAGGAAAAAAGAGATTGATTCCAAAATTATGTATATAATATTCCAAATAATCAAATTATATCAAATCAAAATTTTATAGTAATTTCTTTTTTAGTCAAATAATTTCAACTATATTCTTATTAGAGTTGTAGAGAAGTGGAGTTTATTAAACAAATTCAAAATAATTAAAGTGCAAAAAAATATTCTCAAGAACAAGGTTGAATTTGAAAGAAGAAAAGCAGCGAAAAAAGGTATGATTCTACGCTAGTGACCAATTATTTTGATTTAGAGCAAGTGCAAAAATCTGTTATGTTTTTAAGTGTTTCCATTGAAAAAGTTCGCTTTAAAGACAACATGCACACTTATAGTAAAATATATGTAGCTTTACGTAGAAATATTGAATTAATGATCTGTTTTGTTTATTGGAAACTAGATTCACAAGGCTTTCAAACAATATATGAGGCATGTTCTAGTTATTTTTCATTTAATACAGTTTATTTGTCAAATACATATAGTTTATAGATTTGAAAGGCTTGTTGTGACAGTATGCACATTTTTAGTAAAATCTGTGTAGCTTTACGTAGAAATATTGAATTGATGATCTGTTTTGTTTATTGGAAATTCGATTGACAAGGCTTTCAAATGATATATGATCCATATTCTAATTATATTTCATTTAATACAATTTATTTGTCAAATACATATAGTTTATAGATTTGAAAGGCTTGTTGTGATAGCATGCACACTTTTAGTAAAATACGTGTAGCTTTACGTAGAAATATTGAATTGATGATCTGTTTTGTTTATTGGAAACTAGATTCACAAGGATTTCAAACAATATATGATCCATATTCTAGTTAAATTTCTTTTAATACAGTTTATTTGTCAAATACATACAGTTTATAGATTTAAAAGGCTTGTTGTGACAGCATGCACACTTTCAGTGAAAAAATCATAACTCTACATAGAAACAACGAATTAATAATCCCTTTTCTTTGTTGAAAAGAAGACTCATAAGGCTTTCAAAAATATATATGATTCAGATTATTATCTTTTATATATTAATACAATTAAGTCATCGAATGTGCGGAGCTTATGTTGGCTTTGATTTTATATGACAACATGCACAACTTGAGTAAAATGTGTATAATGTTTCATAAAAATATCTGATTGATGTTTCGTTTTCTTTGTTGGAAAGTAGACTCATAGGCCTTTTAGATTATATATGTTTTGTATTCTATTTATTTATAGTTTAATATAGTTAAAATTTTCAAATTGCTGAAATTTAAACTATTGAAGGGATTATCTTCTCCTAATTATAGTCGAATTCATTTATTGATTATTTGTAGATATGGCTCCAAATACATCCGCAAAACGAAGGAGAGATATAGGATGGGAGCATGGTTAAATGATTGATAATAATCGTATGTGGACGAAGTGTAAGTATTGTGGGAAGGAAATGAAAGGCTCAGGTGTAGCACGGTTGAAACAACATATTGCTGGTGGTTTTTCAAATATTGAGAAGTGTGAAAAATGTCCCGTGGCAATTTCAAGAGCCATGAGAGAGCATCTGAACAACCAGAAAAAAGAAAATGAAGACGTGTTGGTGCAAAAGGCGGCACTTAGCGAGACATTGTTGGAACCCATTCGAAAAAAATTTGGACTAGATGATGAATTCGTCAATGAAGAAGAATCCGACGAGGAGATATTTCCAATGGAAAGGGAGCATTTAAAGATTTCTATACAACGATCCATCAGAGATATACATGAAACTGAATCTGGCCTTGGTAGAACTAATCTTCATGGATCGTTTCAAGGTCCAAGCTCTTCTCGTCATGCGCAGAAAAAAGATAAATCCTTGTTTGAGAAAGATGATAATATATTGAGGACAAAGTCACAATCATGTGGGAAGAAAACAAAGGGCTTGACAATTGAAGAAATGGATCCTGTCATCTATAGAAATCGAGCATGCACTGAGCAGAAGATACCAAATATGTAGAAAAATAATAACTCTCTCAAGTCTGCAAAATATGCAACAGGTAAATGGTTTGTTTTTAGCAATATTCCTCCAAATGCGGCTGCTAATCCGTTTTATCAAGCTGCTATTGATGAAATTGCAAGAGCAGGTGTTGGGGGTGAAAGGTCCAACACCTTATGAGATTACTGGACCTATCTTGGATGCAGAGCTTGAAGAGATTCAAGAATACGTGAATGGTTTTAAAAAGAAGTGGGAAACGTGTGGTGTGACTATTATGTGTGATGGATGGACTTCGACCACAAAGCTATCAATTATTATCTTTTTTAATATATTGTGATGGCAAAATTGTATTTCACAAGTCCATTAATGCTTCCAGTTATGATAGAGACGCAAACTACATATATGAGCTTATGGATGATGTTGTGGAGGAGATAGGCGAAAAATATGTAGTACAAGTGATAACTGACAATGGTTCTGCATACAAAAAAGCTGGAGAATTATTAATGAGAAAACGGAAGCATTTATACTGGACTCCCTGCGCTGCTCATTGCATTGACTTGATATTGGAAGATTTTGTTGAGAAAACAACAGTGAAAGTTGTCATTGAGCAAGCGAAGAAGATCTCTAATTTCATATACAACCATGGTAAGGTGCTTGATATCATGCGAAAATACACTGATGGAAAAGAGCTTCTTCGTCCTGGTATTACACATTTCGCCACTAACTATATATCGATGGAAAGCATTCTTGAGCAAAAGTCAAATCTACAATGGATGTTCACCTCAAAGGAGTGGTCGAAGAATGCAGGTAGTAAAGATCCAAGTGGAAAAGCAATTCAAGATGTTATTTTGAACTCGTCATTTTGGAATAATGCAGAACTTGTTTGCAATTTACATGCACCTGTTTCAAAAGTTTTTCGTATAGTAGATGGTGAGAAACAAGCTACAATGGGATATGTATTTGAAGGAATGAGACGTAGCAAGTTAGCAATTGAAGCAGCTCTTCCAAGATCACACAAGAAATATTGCTTGCATTGATAGGCGTTTAAAGAATCAAATCATACATGATATACATCTTGCAGGTAATAATTGTTGGTGTGACTGTTATTTTATCTTTTTCAATATATATTACAAGGTTCAAAGATATTTAATTAATTAGCTGGATATGTATTAGTATGACTAATATTTATTTTCTTGATACATCATACTACTTAAATCCCGTATACCATTATGAGTTGGAACTTTCTCACAAGCCAGAGCTTTTGGATGCGTTGAAGAAAGTAGTGCAAAAAGTTGAACCAGATGCTAATATAGTTGCACTAGCTCTTTCCGAGGTGCATTTCGCAAGTACTCCATTACCTTAGAGTGATTATTGTTTTTTAAATGTTGTAAGAAGTAAAACTAGCCTATATTAACTAGTTCAATGATAATAACTTGTTAGCTAAATGTTATGAATTTTTTTTAGAATATTTACGCATGTAACTTAATCACTATGAAATCATTTTTGTTGACTAAATGTATCCTTATTAGGGGAAATATTTTTGAGTGGCCATGTATGGTTTTGCTGATTCAACAGCCATTCCCGGAAGAAAAAAAACTGATCCAGGTATAATATAAAATTATTGTTATTATTGTCATTATTGTTGTTGTTGTTGTTGTCATGACTATATATCTTAAGTTACAATATTGCAGCGGAATGGTGGTTTATGTATGGCACTGATGCTCCTAATCTAAGAAAAGTTGCCCTACGAATACTATCTCAAATTGCCTCATCCAGTGGATGTGAGAGGAATTGGAGCACATTTGCGCTTATACATACTAAAGTACGTAACCGACTTAACTACCAAAAGTTGGAGAGATTAGTCTATGCTCATTATAATATGAGATTAAGGTTGCGTCATCTTATTAAGGACAAAGGAAAGGTTGATCGGAATTTTCAGCCGATTGACTTAGGATAGATATTTGATGATGATGATGATGTGTTGTCTGAATGGCTAGATGATCCAGGAGATGCTCTTCTGGATGAAATTGATGATGATGAACAACCAGTTCAGCCAAATACCTTTTTAGCTACATGGGTTAAAAGACTAAGTAGCCCTTCCAGAAATAGTGTTGGATCAGATAAAGGAGGTGAAAAATATTTAATTGATGAAGATGATGAGTATGATTTCTTAACAAGTAGAATTGAGGATATCGGTGGAGGTGATAATGATAATGATGATACATGTTGTTTTAACAAGGAGAAAAATATTGATGAAAATGACAGAGGTTCTTCACATGGAAATCAATCTCAAGCTAGTCCATATGGCATTTATTTTACTGAAGAGCAATATTTTGATCATGCCACTCAAGATGAAGATCATGGCAGTCGTAGATCAAAATCTTATGTCTAGAGCTTTCTCAATTTGTTGACTTTTTGCAAACTATGTAGCAAGGGCATCAACTTTTTTCTTCTTATTATTTTTGGTTTTATAATTTATTATTTAAGTTACTTAGAACTTGTTGATTATGTCCTCGTGAACACTTGATTTAATACCATATGTTTGTTAGTCGATGAAACTTGATTAATAATTAATGTAAGAAAGTCAATTTTAAGTTGATGGTTGACTAGAATAATAGAAATAGCTTAAACTTACTTTGTTTCTCATGATTCTCATTTGTTTCTAGTATTCCAAAGTGTTTCTGAAACATTTTTGAAACGTTTCCAATATTTTGCAGCTCGAAATTGGTCTACGAAACGAAACTTTAATCCATGCTCCAACTACTTAACGGGTTTCATGCTTCTTTCTGCAACCCATACAGGGAGGGTGGTATCTCCTCCATAGCTTTCCGTCCAACTTCTTCACATGGCTGTTAGTTCCTCAACTTGCCAGCTGCTTTGATGACAATCTGGTCTTCGGTTCCTGTGCACCTACTATGTCTTGGACTCTTAACACAGGGGAGGAAATTTCTTCCCATGCTGTATTTTCAAAAGCTTTACTTTTTTTCTCCATGTTGAAATATATATTTTTTTCTTTGTACCATATTTTGGTTATGAAAAAAAGTCAAATGATAAATTTCATCATGCTTTTGCTAATTCACAGTTTTTTCTTTTCGCTGCTCGCGCTTTCTTCGTTTGTCTAGCTGGGGACTGAACGAAGAAAAGGCTTGAAGCGGCGATTAACGGGAAGAAAGACCGTGGATATGCAAAAAGCATCAAATGATAAATTTCATCATGCTTTTGATAATTCACAGTTTTTCCTTTTCACTACTCGTACTTTCTTCATTTGTCTAGCCGGGGACTGAATGAAGAAATGTGCTTGAAGCGACGATTAACGGAAAGCTAGACTGTGGAAATGCAAAAAGCGTGAAATGATAAATTTCATCATGCTTTTGATAATTCACAGTTTTTCCTTTTCGCTGCTCGTACTTTCTTCATTTGTCTAGCCAGGGACTGAACGAAGAAATGTGCTTGAAGCGACGATGAACAGAAAGATAGACTGTGGAAATGCAAAAAGCGTGAAATGATGAATTTCATCATGCTTTTGATAATTCACACTTTTCCCTTTTCGCTGCTCGCGCTTTCTTCGTTTGTCTAGTCGGGGACTGAACGAAGAAAGTGCTTGAAACGGCAATTAACAGAAAGATAGACTGTAGATATGCAAAAAGTGTGAAATATAGACTGTGGATATCGAAATTAATTGTGTCTGGGTATCGATATTAATTGGCTTTATTAGAATCGTCTAATAGTTTCTAATTTTTATGAGATGTTATGTAGCTTTATATGAGCTTAATATTTGATAACTGAACATAATCCAGGCACCTCCTACAACTGCGTTGTCCCCTGATTCACATTTCTTTAGATAATGCTGCTAAAACAAAATTTGTGGCCAGTTCTTCTGATGACCAATCTTACAAGGTTAGCCATCTGAAATTTCATATGTTATTTGCATGCCTTAATACTATTAGCTGGTTGTTAATGACTTACCTCTGAGAAATAATCTTATAATTTATATGAACCTCAGGTCCAATTATTAGAAATCACAATTGAAGATGACAGCGTTGTGGGGATGCCCTTTGTTCTCTTGTCTGGTTGGAACTGGCTAAAGAACAATGGATCAAACTTTTATGTTGAGTTTAACACTGAATCAGTAGTGGTGGTTCAAAAGGTGTTATTTGCATCCTTCTGGTCCTCTATCCTCTAATTATCCTCCATTATCATATTCCACTTTCCATATGAGGTATTGACAACTTTTTTCTACTTATTTTGCGTCCAGAAGGATAATACTTTGGATGCAAAAGAAACATCAGAAGTCTTGTTAGATAAAAAAGCAGAGTTGGAAAGTGAAGCACAAAAGGCCTTTATGCATCGGTGAGCAATCTCAAAATTGTTGACTTTCTAACCTCATCCCTTTTTTTCATTCTTCATTATTGATTGCCATAGAAAAAATGAATTCATTACATATCTTGATTTCTTGGGTTCAATAGAAACTACTTGAGATAATATTATCCAAGCAGCACCATAAATGCTGGATTTTCAAGTATATGAGTGAGAGTTGGGCACATGCATCAGCCATCCAATTATGTTGCCTTGACTCATTAATTTAACAGTGATTCTCTGTAGCATACTCACTAACATAAGAGTGACTCTATTTTTTTTTTTTCTAATGGTATACCGATATTTTGAAAGAAATTTGAACTTATCTCCAAAATGGGGACTATCATGTACTTTCTTTGGTACTCTTTTCTTATGGAATGAAAGTACAGTTCTTGTTTGTTCTCTAAAGAAACACTACTTGATTTGTTGAGTTCCAAGTGTGCAGATTTTTATGGTATTCATATATGTCTCACTTTCTATGTAAAAGATTATTTACTTTGTCATATTCAGAAATATGAGATATTCTTTTCTATAGATTTAATATTGCATCAGACTTGATGGAGCAAGCAACTAATGCTGGTGATCTGGGTCTGGCTGCAATTCTTATGTGGATGAGATACATGGCCTCCAAACAACAAATATGGAACAAAAATTACAATGTGAAACCTCGGTAGGATTCATATGCCCCTTCTTTGTTTACTTGTAGATGTACATAGGACCCTTTTAAACTTTGAACAATGTCATATGGACAGCCAAGTATAGATCCCCTCATACTTAAATTCTGAAAGTATTTAATCTATTATTTGTTCTTGAAGAAGAAACTTCTCCACACGCTTTAGTAGACCCTTTTAGTACTAGGGGAGTATTTTGTAATTTGTTGCTTTTGGTGCATCTATTGGTGCAGTGAGATAAGCCAAGCACAGGACAGGCTTATAAGCTTGGTATAGGATGTCTACAGAAGTCATCCACGTTATCGGGAAATCTTACATATGATTATGTCAACTGTTGGTCGTAGGGGTGATGGAGATGTGGGCCAGAGGACAAGGGATGAAATACTAGCCATTCAGGCCTTCTTTTGAAATCTTGCCTTTCTGGTCGTTCCATTTCTTCACTGGATCTTTTCAATAATGTTGCCACAATCTTTTACTGAACTGCAGAGGAAAAATGACTGCAATGGCGGAATGATGGAGGAATGGCATCAAAAACTACATAATAACACAAGTCCTGATGATGTTGTAATCAGTCAGGTACTCAGAAAGTCGACAGTCCCTTTCCTGAAAGAGGAAAACTTGACTTATTTTGGTGTGTCAGCTCCTTAAATTTGTTATTACAGATGAATCCTGTCACATTCTTTTTTATAGGCACTGATTGAGTATATCAAGAGTGAGTTGGATATTAGTATTTATTGGAAGACCTTAAACGAAAATGGCATAACCAAAGAGCGCTTTCTTAGTTATGACCGTGCAATCTGCAATGAACCAAATTTTAGAAGAGATCAAAACGATGGACTTTTGCGTGATCTTGGAAATTACATGAGAACGTTGAAGGTTAGATCTTGATCCCATGTTTTTTGTCTTTATTGAAATTGATTCCATATATGGATGAGCGTCTTAATCTCTAAAACATAATGCCTGCATGAGGGAATATGAAGAGTCTTTAATTACTGTAGTGACTAATATAACAAAATATTTTATATTCAATTTATTAGATAAGATATATCTTGCTTCTTTATAGTGCCTAGATGAGAGAGATTG
Source organism: Sesamum alatum (assembly GCA_034509735.1). Classification (NCBI taxonomy): domain Eukaryota; kingdom Viridiplantae; phylum Streptophyta; class Magnoliopsida; order Lamiales; family Pedaliaceae; genus Sesamum; species Sesamum alatum. Next base: position 50,590,593 of record JACGWO010000003.1, read on the forward strand.
TTTTCTTCCAATTGGTGGTAGTGGATTAATGTCACTCAGTTTCTTTTAGAAGTTTTAATCCAATAAGTACATGTATACAGGTTGTTCATTCAGGGGCAGATCTTGAGTCTGCTGTTGCGAATTGCATGGGCTACAAGGATGAGGTACTTCAAAATAATGTAATTATTTGGCGATTTCACTTCTTTGCAATTTTTTCTGTGTGTCCTATCAATTCATATCAAGGAGAAGGCTTTATGGTTGGAGTGCATACTAATCAAATACCTGGCTTGCCATTAGGATTTCAGGTGATATATATTGTCCAATATTGAAGGATCCTTTGCAATATGCCCATGAATAAGAACATCATGTAAAATTTTGTATTGTTGTGATTATGGAAGCAAGAGCTAATTCGATATGTGATGTTACACATGAAGATAAAAATGTAGAAGCTCTTCTTGAGGTATATAATTTTTTCTAACTGATGCTTTTGCGTCCTTCCAACTCCTAATCTGATAAACTTCTCGGAGCATTTTGACTCTCTTTTCTTGTTTTGTTGGTTGGTAAAATATTCTTACATTCAGGGATTGCTAGAGGCTCGTCAGGAGCTTAGACCATCGATCAACCAACCAAAAGACCGCCTTAAGGATCTTTTATTCCTAGACATTGCCCTCGATTCTACTGTTAGGGCAACAGTGGAAAGGGGATATGAAGAATTGAGTAATGCCAGTCCTGAGGTATGCTGTAATTCTTCTTATCTGTTCACCCACATGAGTTTTGGTTTCTATTTTGATAAACTATACCATACCTAAGTTTGAATGACTTGTTCTTGACGTAGACATGCTTCTATATATTTGGTCCATGAATTCTGCAGAAAATCTTGTATTTCATCTCTCTTGTTGTTGAGAACCTTGCTCTTTCAGTGGACAGTAATGAAGATCTCATTTGTTGCTTAAAGGTAAGACTACACAACAAAAATTGGCTGCCAATGTTTTGTTCGGATTTTTTTCGACTGTTTTAGAGACCTTATCATGTAATGAGTTTCAAGTATACGCATTTAGAGCCATGATGGTGTTGCAACAGGATAATTTACTGATGTAGGGATTCAATTTGAAATTTCGGCAGAGGATAAAACCATTGTAGTTTGCAAGATGAACCAAATAAGACAATTTAACAGAACTTTTTCCTTACTTGTATGAGAAAAATTGTCCCTTTTCTCTTTAATTGTCATGCCATTATTTGCTTTGGCTTATTTACTACTGTTCTGTAAGGACTACATGGTCTGAATAATGGCCCAAAATCCAGATTTGGCAACACAGGATTAGAGGAAGCCAAAGTTAGAACAATGAGAAATGGTGCTAGAATGAAAGGAAGAGTAGTTGGATAAGCAAGCAACCGCAAAGTTTCGATAACAATTCAGCTTGTCATATTTGCAAAAAGACCAACCACAAGTCTAAAGATTTAACTAAGTTAAATTAGATGAGTTAAAGAATTTAAGTTGAAGTTAACAAAATTATATTAGTGGAGTTAGGTTTTTAACTTGTGATTAATTAAGTTGAATTAGTTTAATTCAAAATTTTAACTGTGAAAAGGACAGACATTTCAATTCAAATTGTAAGGAACTCTGAATAAACTCAAAAGAATCCATCGTCAACTAAAACAAAATAAATTACAAAAAAAAAAAAACAAAGTTTTACACCTTGCACCAGAGAAAATAGAAGGAAAAATAAGGATCTTATCTTTTCCTGATAGAAGAGGTTCAGGAAATATGTAGAAGGAAAAATAAGGATCTTATCTTTGCCAGAGAGTTTTTGATAGAACATAGTGATAATTCTTTATTGCAGCTAATAAATTCCACTTACCCCCAATTGGGAAATATGTAGAAGTGACGCTGCTTATTTGAAAGAAAGAACTATTTTAGCTCCCAAGAACAATGATGTTGATGTGATCAAATCCATGATGTTATCTATGTCCCGTGGAGACGAGTGCTTGTGAACAACATATGAATCCTCCAAAATTAGTACATTCAATAAAGATGTTTGGTATTCCTGATCATTACTTTGAACTCAAGAAAGGGGCACCTATAATGCTTCTACGGAATTTGAATCAATCATTGGGATTGTGTAATGGAACTCGACTCACAATATTGAAACTGGGTGATAAAGTATTGGAGGCACGCGTCATCACTGGACTCCAAATGGGTGAAGAATTCTTAATTCCACGCATTGTTTTGACTACAACAAAATCACATACATTTGTTCCACTCAAGAGAAGATAATTTCCAGTGAAATTGGCATTTGCGATGACCATCAATAAGAGTCAAGGACAAACACTTAATAAAGTGGGATGGTACTTACCGAACCTCATATTCACTCATGGACAATTCTATGTGGCATTGTCACGTGTGACACATCCATCAGGCTTGAAGATCTTTATTTGTAATAAACCAGGAATACCTCCAAACCATACCAAAAATATTGTGTATTCTGAAGTACTTGCTGCAGCTCATGAATAAATTGTTGCTTTTTAATTCTTATCTTTTGTAATTTGAATTGTTTAGTTAAATACAATAATTTTTATTGTTAATTCTATTCGCATGATTCATAGACATTTAATATGATAGTGCACGTGAATTGAAAATTTATTAATATATATTTCTCTACTCATATAAAACTATTCATTCCTATGTATTCTTAATTTATTTCATATAAAATTGATATAAATATATGATATTGATGACAGCAGGAAATGCACACATCACTTGTACACAGTTGGAGTTATTGCATCCACACAGTTCCAGATTTAATGTTAAAGTCCGACTGGTCAGATTCGTGAACATATTGTCACCAAAACATAACATCAGATCATTAAAAATGGTGTTTGTTGATCATAAGGTATGCTTTCTTTTCCTATTACTCATTATTGTCCTTTATAAAATTTGTTCTTAGTGATATTAGTTACAAAATTTAGTGGAAAAATAGAAATATCACCCTGTGATATGAGATATTTGCATAATACCTCATGTGAAAAAATAAATAGCAAAATACTCCCTTGTATTTTTCAAAATAAAGCAAAATACCTCTTTACAGTGGGAGGTGTAGTACACACTATTTTTTTGCGGTTATGGATTATTTTTTATGAATAAAATATTATTATATATATCTTTTAATTATTATATAGATTATATATATAATATTATATTATACAACATAAGATTATTCTTAATATATTTTTATATATTTATATAAATATTTATTTAAAAATATATATTTTATAAAGAAAGAGAGAAAAAAATCAAAAACCCCTTCCCGTCCCCCCACCTTGTCGCCGCCCACTCTCCTTTCCCCATTATTGTCCCGCCTGAAAATCATGTTCAGAATAAGCGAGACTATATGTTCTGCAATAAAAAAAAATACTAAAACATTTCCCACTCATGGTCGTTGATTTTCATTATAAGGATTTGCGGATGTGCAGGTGAATGTTTATATAGTTAATAATGTCTATTTTCCTCCAACTCTATGAACAATGTGGGAAGGAAGCATCACAGTGAACAAGATATTAGAGTGGTGAAACAGATATGCATAAACATGATCGAGCAGGTGTTAATATAAGCTCTTAAGCAATGATGCCACGGGAATATTAAAATAAGAGGCCCCAACTCAAGGAAAACAACAGCGACCTATGTCTTATTCTTCTAGTTGCAACCCAAAATTCTGAAGTAGTACAAAAATTTGCTGAGAACAACGATGCAAAACAAATTGATGAGAACAAGAAGAAATTGACCATGTAATACAGAATTTTGCTGTGCGAGGCCCTCATTTCATTTAATGTGATAGCTCTGTGGATATAAAGTCTGGAAATAAAAACTTCTAACCATCATGAGGTTAGAGATGGCTAACATAATATGTCTTACTAGAGGTTGTTTCTCACCATCTACCAATCGAAGCACTTTCACTTGCGCCTCGCGCATTTAGAACCTGGTTTCGACAAATCATATATAAGAACCTCGTTTGCATATGATTGACTGCTAGAATATGTCGAATCATTGAATACATCCTCCTGTGGACGATATACAGGACCAGTTGCATCGAACACCATCCTCTGATCCCAAATCAATTGCTCATAGTTATTCCAATTTATCATTTGATCTGCAGAGTTGTCAGATGACATTGGATGCTCACAATCTATCTGTATAGGCTCATCATGAGATGTCCAATTGTAGTAATTTTTCTTAAAACATTTCTTATAGAGATCATATGTCACCATCCAAATGTGTACTTACGATTTTTACATACGCTACATGGACAACGAATTTTCTCCCCATCCAAATGTGTGACTCGTTGCACTAACATGATCATTAACGGTCTAATACAAAGATTAATTAAAAACTCGATTGTGTGGATGGAAGGAGTTGTTGGATGATTATTAAAATTAAGTGTGAACTAGAATGAAGGTTTTCTTATATTACACTTTTTGCAACAGATTTTGCTTACAATGAAATGATATTTTCGTTGCAAAATCCGTTGCAAAACAAAAAGAATTTTGAAATACTGGATTATAGCTATCACAAACATATTGCAACGGATGGACCGTTCAAAAAATAGTTGCAAATTCAACGGCTCAATAATTAATACCTACAGCTGTATGTACGAATTGTAACGACTTCATAAGTCGTTGAATATTGTCAGCAAGTTTTGCAATGGAAAATTATTCATCGCTAAATCTGTTGCAAATCCAATATTTACTTTGCAGCGACACGTTTTCGCTGCAAAGTCCGTTGCAAAGTTTTTGCAACGGATTTTACTAGAATCTTCGTTGTAAAGTATGCAAAGAAAGATTTTCGTTGCAAAAACCGTTGGAAGTTTGCACTGGAATTTGTCGTTGCAATATTTTTCCACGACTTTTGCAACGACTTATGTTGAGTGTGGGACATATTAAAGTTAACCGAATGTTGCAATGGAACTTTGCAACTGATAGTCCGTTGCAAAGTATCATTGTTAATTTGCAACGGAAGTTGCAACGAAAATATAAAAAAAAAATAGAATCCGTTGCAAATCATAGCAAAAATCCTTGCAAATTTGCAATGGACCAATCCGTTGCAGAATGTCCGTTGCTATAGCCTTGTTATTTTGTAGTGTAAGTACAATAATCCATTCAAATGTTTTCTTTTTTTGTAATTCATTTCAATCATTTGGTTATGATTTCTCTACTTGAACACTAAATGAACATATATTTTTATCTAATAATAGTTCATAAAATATCTTTCTTTTTCAATTTCAATAAGAAAAAATTTAACTAAAATCTTGCATTTCTTGCGCTCTTTTTAGATATGGAGATATAGTTTATATATTTTTATTTTTATTAAAGTTCTCTAAGTTTTCAAGTTTTGTTCATTAAATTTCATGTTTATTTATATAAAACTCTTATTTAATGATATGTATAAACTTAAAATATTTGTGATATTTTCTCCATCAAATTTCCTTCATCCATTTTAGGATTTAGTGATGTTTATATGTAGTTTCATCTTTATTTCTATTCTTAGGTATCTGTTATTTTCATTTATAATTGTTACTATCTACTTATCTTCTAAGTTAGAAGTTCAGAATAGAAAATTCAACCTGATAGATGAATTATTCATTAAAAAGTAATTTGATTACTTTACAAGTTTTTATAATAATACTTGGGCATAACCGAACTATTAGAAATGTTTATATGGATATTGCTCTTATATCTCACATTTGTAGCATTTTGAATTTTTTAGTTGTGCATATGTTTTCTTAGCATATAATTAATTAGAAATATAAATACCTCTACTTTTTATTAATTATAAATGTTGTTCAATTTACTTTGTATGAAGAAAATCAAAAGTGATATTATATTTTTTTCCTTTCAGAAACTTGATCGCAAAAGAAACATTTATTACGAATTATATTTTTTCTAAGAGAAATCCGTTTATATCATAGGGCATGATAGTATCTTTTATATAATTTATTCATGTTTATTATCTTTGATGGCATGTCAATAGTCAAGATTTGTGAGAGTGTGTATGGATTAAAATTGAGAAAAGCAAATGAAACTGACAAAAGGATAAATAAAAATATAAAAAATTAATAAGTTCAATATCAAGTGAAAATTAACGACTTCAAGCTGAAAAGTCAACATAATAAAAGAAATTATTCATTAAAAGCTAACTCAATTATCTTACCGTATATATGATGATTACTGGGCATGAATCCAACTATTGAAATTTTTTTTATTATGTTACCGTTTCTAATTTCTTATTGTATATTTTTATTGTTAGCATATGCTTTATTTGTTCTTACTTTCATAAAATTTATTAAAACGGGTCATTTAATACGAATCGCATATTTTAATTTCTATAGGAGAATTTATATCATAGGTAATCTTTCATGTAATGTCCTTTATTAATTGAATAAGAAAATATATATGTATATATAATATTTGAAACTTATAAAATCATTTTAATTTCTCAATGTGTAAAAATATGTTCATTATTCTATTGTTATTTTCAAAATGTTCCGTACATAAACTTAGTAAAGAATTAAATATTAATTTTTGTATAAATAATTTTGTACTATTGCATATAGTAAAACGATCATTAAAATATGACAATCCATTATGTAAATATTTCAAATTTATAAAAAATTTATAAAATTTATAAATTTTCATGCATAACCAAGAAATTCATGCTAGTAAGTATATATTAAACAAACTAGAAGATAAGTAGAATTTCTAACAAAAAGATTCATTCCGGATGCCGACACTCCCAAACTCCAACAAGGAGAGACAAGAAAGGAAAAGAGAAGGATATGTAGAATGAATAAAGCAGGACAAAAGTGTGGGAAATGAGAGGGTAAAATTACTCTGTCTTTTCTTGAGATTTTGTGTACTCACATGTAGATTCTATGTAGTTTCAAAAATTATAAATGGAGGGATCTATTTGTTATATCGAAATAAATATCAGAAGTACTAAATGTTATTTTTTAAAGGGAAAATTGCATTTTTGGTCCCACAAGACATGACATGTTGCACTTTTGGTCCCGTTGTTTACGGGCTCAACACTTTTGGTCCCACAGGAACCAAAAGTGTTGCACTTTTGGTCCCGCCTCCGTTAAAGATATTAATTTATGGATGGAAAACCACCTTTGAAAGTCAAAGGTGGTTTTCTATGGTTTAAAACCACTAAAATTCATAAAGGTGGTATTTTTCCAAATTTTGGCCCCCAATTTGAAGACATTCACTATATAAATGTATTTTAATAATTTAATTTAGCTAAAATTATGTTCATTTGATGATACAAATATAAAACTTTATAATGATATTATTATAAATGAAATGTTAAATGATGTGATTGCAAAATTAAAATAATTAGAAACAAAATAAAATAAAAACATTGCAAATTAAAAGCAAAAACCCAACTGATTGCATTAAATAGAAAAAATTAATTGTTTGTAATATACATAGTGAGCCATGTTTTCCCCTTGCCAACTATGCACATATAAGTAATTTACATCACAAAAGAATTGCCAATGTTTGCAATTGCCAAAAAATTATAAATTTGCCCAAAAATTGGGGAAAATTGCACTTTTTGGTCCCACAGGACATGGCATGTTGCACTTTTCGTCCCGTTGTTTACGGGCTCAACACTTTGGTCCAACAGGAACCAAAAGTGTTGCACTTTTGGTCCCGTGAGAGGCATGTGAGTGGTTTTCGAAACCACTTCCGTCAATTTAACCGGGCGAGTGAGAACACTTGCCTGGTTTTCGTCTAATATTTAACGGCCGTTAAGTGACGGAACCAAAAGTACAACACTTTTGGTTCATGTGGGACCAAAAGTGTTGAGCTCGTAAATAACAGGACCAAAAGTGCAACATGTTATATTCTGTAGGACCAAAGATATAATTTTTTTTTAAATAATATGAGATTTACGTGTGGTTACACCAAATTTTAAAAGAGAACAGTGTAATTATCCTTAACCTTAATGTTGAAATAAAACACTATTGTCGCTAATGCCACAATTTGAACATTCAATCAACAGCTTGTCATAATAATTTTTTTCTAATTAGTTTATTCCTTAATAACACGGGTTAAATGGAATTTGCTCTCCTCGAAATTACAAAAGTTCAAAAACATCACTATAAAAAAAAAGAAATAGAAAAAACTTTCCTAGCATTTGAAAATTGATGCAAAAACCCCCCCTAGACAGAGAGACAAAGTGCATCATTGTTCAAATGGAGGGTTTTTTTTTTTTTTTTTGGGTTTAATGCAATTTACTCCATGTGATATTGTAAATGAGCTAATCTCCATAAGAGAAATAGAATAGCAATTTGCCACCATGTATTCTTTAAAATGAAACAATTTATCTCCTCGTGTTTTTTAAATTTGAGCAATTTACCTCCTTGTGTTTTTTAAAATTGAGCAATTTACCTCCTCGAGGTAAATTGCTCCATTTTAAAGAATACATGGAGGCAAATTGCTATTTTTTTTTATAGGGGAATAATTTGCTCATTTGTCATATCACATGGGGTAAATTGCATTAAACCCGTTCTTTTTGTATCTTCTTCTTTCATGGATTTTGGTTGAATTTTTCAAACTTTATAGGGAGGTAAATTGTATTTAACCCTAAATAATACTTTTAAATCTAAACAATCCTATTCCTTCATTACCTCTTTTAATTTTAAGTGAGAATAATTGCTTGAAACAACCATTCTTGTAATAAAGAGAAGAGTAATTTCTCATAATATTTCCAGACTTTGTGCTATTTGCCGTCCAGTCCATTCAAATGAATGCTCGTCTTGCATAAAAGAATCTGTCTTCAAACCCAAATCAATCTCGAGCAACTCGCTCTTGGTTTAAAGTGTTAACTTTTCTTTTCTTTTCATTTTTTTAAATAAAGAAAAAAAGAAGGTAGTAATAGCGGCAATTTTCTTACTTTTTTGTCATTTTTTGAACATAAATAATAGTGGGAACTTTCGCTTAAAAAATAAATGAGTACACACGTATAAATAAGAATAAAATCTTTCTTTTTTTTTTTAAAGCGTAAATGACATTGATTACATTAATATCTCAATAAAATGAACAATGGATAGGTTCAATTAATACATCAATATTTGATCAATATAACTAAAAATAATTGAAGAAATTACATAAATTCACATAAAGTGAGACAATACTCACATGAAGTGAAACAAATACCATTATTATCTCAAATTTATTAATAGGGTAAATCTCATTTTTGGTCCCATATATTAGGCCTAGTTCAATTTTGGTCCCATTCATTAAAAAAATCTCAATTTCAGGACAATATTTTTTGATTTGTTTCAATTTTGGTCCCAATATAAAAAATTGATGGAAAACGTTAACTATCGTTAAGAGGAGACATTTGCCTCTCACATGATGCATATTTGGAGGAAAATAAATACATGGAGTGACAGAAAAGGGGAGGGGGCATATAAAAAATTAGGGTTCACACATTATTTTTTCTTTTCAAAATACACCCAAATTAGCTTTTATTTTTTTTTTAAAATGGAGTCAACAAGTGATTCGATTTCTACAATTAGAACTCTCATGTGGTATTTTGGTAAGAAAGCATCTCTAAGAAACTTATGGATGAGCGGAAATCTGGGAAGAAGATTTTATGGTTGTGATGATATTGCTACTGGGTGTGGTTCTTTTATCTGGGAAGACTTACTAATGGGCACAAGGACGAGAAAAATCATACATGGGTCACGAAGATTCATTCTTCTCGTAAAAATGTGTTGCTCCTTTGGGGAAATTCAAAAAAAAGGGCTTACGATGGGTTCTTTACAGAGGAAATGACACAAGATTTGGGGAAGAAATTAGGGGTGGAACTCTTTGATTTTCTCCAAATACGCACGGTGTAAGAGCACGTGAGAGGCATGTGCCCCTTTTGAACAGCAATTAACATTTCCCTTCAATTTTTTTATGTTGGGACCAAAACTGAAACAAATTAAAAGATATTGTCCTGAAATTGAGAGTTTTTTAATGAATGAGACCAAAATTGAATTAGGCCTAATATATGGGGACCAAATATGAGATTACTCTTATTAATAAGAGTAAGGCGGGAGCTAGAGGAATTATCAGAGACTAGGAATGAAAGTTTACCACCGCGTTCAGCAACTACATTGGTTTGGCAACAAAAACAAAGCAGAACTTTGGGGACTTTACATGGCATCACAACTTGATATTGAGTATATTGAGATTGAAACTTACTCAACTTTTGTTTATCATTGTATCAGGATGAAGCAGGAACCAGTCAACAAAACCATGGCCAGTCTCCAACATCAGTGCTCTAAGATATTGACTAAATTTAATTAAGGGTTCGTTTGGTTCAAATGAATGGAAAGGGGAAGTGTAAGGGGGAGGGGGAGGTGGAGGGAAAGAATAATAGTTTTCCTTTAAGTTGTTTGGTATGATTGGAAGGGAAGTAAATTTCAAATACTTCCCCTTGTTTGGTACGAGAAAAATATATTGAGAAAAAGAGACTAAGTTTTGTAATTTTACAGTTTAACCCTTTCTCTTCATTTTGTAGCAGAAAATAAACAAGTTAATATTATACTAATATCAAAGATTTAAAAACCTTATTAATAAAAATATATATCAAACAAGAACAATAATTCCAGTTTTACTAATAAAAATATTCATCAAAACGAATATTGTTCATTTATTCTAAACTATTTAATTTAAATAAAATAAAAATTACTACCAGCATCCTCAAATAAAGAATCCAAATTCAAATATCAACGCCTTTATTGGTACCAAAAACACGTTTGTATATCATCTCCAGACGCATTGGAGAAGGCAATGCAAAGAAGGCACGCATTTTCACAGGATTCTTCAAAAAGTAAAGAACCACATCCACAAATAACGTAGAATGAACGCCGATTAGGGGGAACACAATTAGGGAAATGATTATTCAATCAAGATTAATAGCAAATTCGCAATAATTTTTTTTGAAAAATCGCAAATACAAAGTATGTTTACCAGATTGTTGACTTCGACGTAGTAATTTTTCTAGCGATTTGGTTATCTTTTCTCTAGTTATTATGTACGGTATGATCAGCGGGAAGAAAAAGAAAATTGGAGGGAAATAGATATATATAAAGGTAATAGAGTAAATAAAAAGAAAATATGTATTTTTTTGTCTTTATAGCCTTATACGTCCACTTTTCCGCCCAATTCTGGACGGAAACGAAATTGGACTCTGGAGGAGTTTCATATACATCCAGTTTTACTTCCCCTCCATCTCTTCCTCCAAACCAAACACTAAATTTTTTCTTATACATCCTCTTTTACTTTCACTTCTCATATACCTCCACTTTTACATCCAACCAAACATACTCTAAGGGAGTTTCGGCCAGCTTCTGCTATAGGGAGACGAATAGGGTTGCCGACTTTTTGGCTAAACAAGGAGCCGAATGCAGAATAGATATCACATATGATGAATGTCCGCCTATTTTGAAACATTTTGTTGACGCGGATAAGTGTAACTTTTTTATTCGTATGATTAACTCCCTATATAACAAAACTATGAAGCTTACTACTTAATATATGTTTATTTGGTTTGTTATAAAAAAAAAAAAAAAAAAATAAGACCTCAACATTAACTATTAAACTAAGTTATTGTGAGACAATTGGTTGACGGCACGAGATCAACCAGAATTGAAACGACTTTTGTAAGGGGAAATTTTTGGGCAAAAGAGAAAGACATAAAATGATTAAGATATTGACTTGCCTCTAATTAGATTCTAGATTTTGCGGGCAACAGTTTTATGATCATTAGTCTGAATAAGAACATTTTATTTGAATTAAATGTGATTATTTTAACTGATTACTACAATTTATAAACGGCTATGCTAGTTTCTCCAACGCTTCTTTTTTTATTTGTTTTTTGGGATAATTACACTTTTCTCCCCTGAAATTTGGTATAATTACATGTAGATTTTTTGTGGTTTGAGAAATTACATTTACTACAGCTGAGGTTTGCTTCTGTCTAACAAATAGATCCCTCCATTAGTCAAAATTCACCGAATTTGTTGATATTACCAAAAAAATTTAAATTAAAGGTGAGATTTGCCATCGATTGACTTATTACTGACTTATTGTAGGTCAAACGAATCTTCTTATGACCAAACTACCTTTATATATCGTCACACGTTAATACATGAGAGGAGGTATATTTTCACCGTTTAAAGAGTAATTTAGTCATATAAAATTTGTTTGATCAACATTAGGTCATTAATAAGTCAATCGAGGGTAAATATAGATTTTCATTCAATTTTTTGTTAATATCAACAAATTCGGTGAATTTTAACTAACAGAAAGACCTATTTGTTAGACAGAAGTAAACTTCAGGGGTACTATATGTAATTTTACAAACCACAGGGGGTTTATGTGTAATTACATCAAACCTCAGGGGAAGGGAGTATAATTATCCCTTGTTTTTTAGTACACGCGCTCATGAAATGATATCGAGTTGATGTGCCCTGTGCGGTTGTGTTTATGTTTGGGTTTGTGAGAATGTCTCTTCGCTGCAGTGACTTTTTTATTGAACCAAAATGAAAATTTTCTTTGTTTTTTGGTTGCTCCTAATACGAAAACGACATTTTTCCATTAAAAATGATGATCGTCCTGCATCATTTTGCACGAAACAATGTAGTTTATATGATAAATGATCTTGTATTTTTGTGTGATTGTTATTTTCATTTTTCTTAAGTTAATATAGACAAATATAATATATATACTTATCATATGTGATTTGATCATTGAGTCATTGCATATTTCTTTCATTATTCCAATCTTTAATTTTCTAATAAGAATTTCAATCTTTAGTTTTGCTATTTCAGATTTTCAGATAGGGCTTTACGTACGGATTAATAATCAAATTAAGAACTCTTAATCCTGGTTTACAATCCTAATTTTTCCTATATAATCTGGGTTAGACTTCGGTACAAAATTATTAAGAACAGAGAGGGTTTTTTTTTTTTTTTTTAAGTAATGGTGATTACATAATTACATCATATCAATAAATTAATAATACATGATTCGATCAATAAACTTATATTACAGTAAATTTAAACTAAGTGAGAAAAATTACCTATTACAATAAACTCATATTAAGTTAAAAAAAATATCCATACGTCTGGTGAACTTAAACCCATAATTTTAAACTTATTCATGAAACCTCAATTTTAACTACTAGGCTAAATTCGTTCGAAATAGAGAGTTACGCATGCACTTCCACTAAGATTTCTAAATACAGTTAAACATCATCCGAAAAAAATTAACATCGTATTTGTTTTTTCCTTTCTTTCTTTATTTCCATTTGGTAATATAATTAGGATAGCGAAAAATAAAAATAAAAATAAAAAATAATTTTTTGGTTTCAAATAGTTGTACCTACTTATTATGTCTTGACCTAGTATTTAAAGTTGAGGTCTCATAAATAAATTTGATGTCATAGTTCGTATCTCACCGGATATATGAGTATTTATATCACTTTATGTGAGGTTATTGTAATTTAATTTATTCTTTTTAGCTATATTTAAATGAATATTTGTGCATTGATTGAACTAATGCATTGTTCAATTTATTGATATATTAATGTAATCATTGTTTTAAAAACTAATAATAAATAATTTTGTACCTAAAGCAACCGAGTACGAAATTCTTGAGTACCAAAAAACATGGACGTATTATTACATTATTTTTCATTGTAACTTCATGATCAGAATTTGATCAAAGTGTAAATTATGAATATGATAATTACGTTTAATCATTAGTCATCATGTCAATTTTGAGGTTGACCCTGCAACCACACCCATCATACCACATTTTCATTCAAATCGGAATAAGCAAAACCGAAATAAATTTGATAAATGAATGTGATTTGCTCATTTCGGGAATAAAATGAAATATAACATGCACACACTAAAACGACAGACCGAATCTTAATTGGTGCTCTTCTTGGTACGGATATATATGTTCAAGTTATTAGTTTTTTTGTCGTAAATTTTATGTAAATTTTAAATGCGGGCTCATTTTCTATATATAATTATTACAAAAAAAAAATTATTCCCTATATTGTAAATGATCATAGCTTAAACCCTATGAAAAATTAATATTTTTCACCACAGTCAAACAAAATTAATACAAAAAATTAAGTTTTGACTATGATTAATTAATATTTGTCATGATTTTATATATGGTCAAAATATTTATTATAATTTTGATCGTGGCTAATATTTTACCTTCACTTACGAAAACAATGACTAATAAGTGCTAGGCATTTGCAATGTTTTTTTTTTACTTTTAATTGTGATAATTAATTATGGCAAAAATCATATTTCTTCTTATGATTCAACCACTTGCTCATACAATGTTTGGATTTTTTATTTAGTAACGTAGAAAAGTAAATGATAAAACTAAATTCAGTTGCATTATGACAAATACGGGTATATCAACTATATATACCACGTCTATTTGTTGGATCGAGCCTCGAGGATCTGGTAATACGTTAAGGCCCTGTTTGGTTCGCATAATTAAGTATAATATGATTACTTATCAAACATAATCACACAGTTAGTTAATAGTATTAGAGCTCGATATTAATACCGGACTCGATCTTAACAATCCTAATTAAAGGGATAGTGTATCCCACCTCCATTGGTTAGTGTAAGGTAGGATTAAAAAATTTCTTCCTTATATGTCCTTACTTGTGAAATATATGCATGTAGGGAATGAACAAGATGGATAATGCGGGAAAGTGTGTATTATGAAGTCGAGGCAAGAGTTAGACTCTTTATCTATAAGACAATTATTGCCTGCTCTGATGCTCACGAAATCGGCAATTTGTCTCCCAAGATACAACGAATTTATATCTCAAATTAGCATCACTACAAACTTTGAGAAACGGCGAACCAAACGATATTTTGAAACTCTCTTGCTAAACTCTATTTGCATAATGCTTTAATGCTTATGAATGCTATGAATGATTTGGATCCTATCATCCATTCCTAACTTCCATTTCTAACATCCATGAATGAAATGAAATGGGAGGCCTATTTATAGGAGTTGGAAAGGTGTTTCGAACGGACATGTCCAATCAGAAAAGATGTCTTTGAAAGGTTATGACCTTTCATCCGAATGGACGCTCATTTCACCTAAAGGACATATCATTTCACTCCAATGGACGCATCATTTCATCCAAAGGGTTTCACCTAATGGACACATCATTTCAACCAAAAGACACACCCGTTAGGTTGACCAGACACGACCGGATGATGATTGGGGCCCATCAACCATCATCTTCGTGTCACGAGCTGTCACGAGCTTTCATGAGCTTGTTATGCGTCGCACATCGTAACCAATCACTTGTTATAATTTATTCTTTAATTTATCATTCACCATTTTCCAACAATCCCCCACATGAATGAAAATTAATGCATATGAGCATGCAGACACTTAAGAGAGTTTCAACCGAGAAGTCATTGCATCAGGATAGGTAGTTGGTGGCTTTGAACCTTCTTTAGGAGAATACCATCGGATTTACTTGGCTAATCAGTGAACATGATGTCTTGAACTGTTCAACCGTTGGTGTAAACCAAGACAATAGTACCCCCACAATACATTCTCTAATGTCTTTGGTTCTCACGGTTGAGTCCGTTTTGGCCCTGGACTCCATCTTGGATTCATAAGTGTTTTACATTTGAAGCGGCCCGTCTTCACACTTATATATGTGATCTCCTATAATGTTCTTGACTCAGAATAGGAATCATTAAAAGCTTATAGCTTAACCTCTACCCTTTGACAGTATTTTTTGCCATAGGAATGGGAATGAGTAAAACTCCAAGTGCTTTCCACAATCTTTATAACTTAGTTGTCCCATTGAACCAAGATCTTGGGATCTCCAGTCAACAAGGTTGGGTTACCGCTATAAAGATTTAATTGTCTGGTTTTGATCCCATTCCCCTCGACGAACAGTATACTTGATCTCTAGAAAGGCCTTTCATTAATGGATCCGCTAACTTATCCTTTGACTTTATATAGTCAATAGATATGATTTCATTATAGATCAACTGTCTTATGGTATTATGTCTTCGACGTATATGTCTCGACTTACCATTAGAAATATTGCTTCGTGCCCTTCCAATAGTCGAACGACTATCACAATATATCATAATAACAGGCACTTGCTTTTGTCCAACAAGGAATGTGCTCCAAAAAATTACGAAGCCATTCATTTTCTTCTCCAGCTTAATCTGAATCTATAAACCCAGATTCCATAACAGAACGAGTGCTTTTCTCTATATACCTTAATCTACCAATCATTTTTGAAAATTTAATTCGACCTCTTGTTCACCTTGGTTCTTTGCTAAGTGTAGATTTCTATCTACATAAGTCTTAGCAGGTGAATGGTCATGAACATTGAACTTTCTAGTATAATCTCAACATGATGAGACTATGATAAGACAAGTCTACAGGCGTTTTAGAGATCTTACTCTCTACCATTACGTCAGGTAAACCTTATGTCTTTCATATTACAATATTTTACCAATACTTTCTTGATAGAGATTGCTTCCCTTTGTCAACATAGCATCTACATATAGATCGACTATGACAAAGGAGCTAGAAGTGCCTTTAACATAAGCACATCTATCACACTCGTTGACCTTGAAGTCTTTTCCATGTCATTTGTGATGAGCTTGTTTAAGCCCATACAATAATTTGATGAGTCTACAGACCTTCTTTTCTTTACCAGGAATGACAAACGCTTTAGGTTGTTTCATTTAGATCTCTTCATCTAACTCGCCATTCAAGTAACTTCTAAATTCCTTCCATATCAGAGGTAGTTTTTCAATCATCGCAACTACTTGGAAGGATTCATTGAGCCTAATTCCTTCTGCATGCAGATCATGCAAGATCATATGGAATTCTTGGACTTGGCTCATTACCGTTTTGGAAACACCATTTTAAATTTCAAGAAATTCCCGACTATGAATTTCTTCAAGCTGGCATCCTCAGTTTTGTATTTCTTTTCCAAAGATTCTCAAAGAGTTTTTGCAGTCTTGGCTGAGTTGTATACGTTGTACAAAGTATCGCTCAAGCCATTGAGAATGTAATTTTTGCATAGAAAATCCCCATGCATCAAAAACAACCCTTTGTTGGGGATCAGTCTCCTCCTTAGAAACAACGGGGGCTTCCTCACTTAAAAACCTAGCTAGGTTAAACGTAATGAGGTATAACAACATCTTTTGATGCCATCTCTTAAAGTCGTTATCTGATAATTTCTCCGACCTTTCTCCTTGGGCAGCAATCGGTTGTGGCACATGTGGTTGAACAACCATACTAGCTGGATTAGTAGCAGCAGATCCAATCGCCATAGCCAGATTAGTAGCAACAGATTCACTCGCCATAATACACAATGACAAATAATTGTCTTAAACTTGTAGGGAATGAACGAGATGGATAGTGGGGGAAATTGTGTATTAAGAAGTCGATGCAAGAGTTAGACTCTTTATCTTTAAGACAATTATTGCCCGCTCTGGTGCTCATAAAATCGGCAATTTGTCTTCCAAGATACAACGACTTTATATCTCAAAGTAGCAGCACTACAAACTTTGAGAAACGGCGAACCAAACGATATTTTGAAACTGTCTTGCTAAACTCTATTTGCAGAATGCTTTTATGCTTATGAATGCTATGAATGAGTTGAATCCTATCATCCATTCCTAACTTCCATTTCTAACATCCATGAATGAAATGAAATGGGAGGCCTATTTATAGGAGTTGGAAAGGTGTTTCGAACGGACATGTCCAATCAGAAAAGATACCTTTGAAAGGTTATGACCTTTCATCCGAATGGACGCATCATTTCACCTAAAGGACATACCATTTCAATCAAATGGACGCATCATTTCATCCAAAGGGTTTCACCCAATGGACACATCATTTCAACCAAAGGACACACCCGTTAGGTTGACCAGACATGACCGGATGATGATTGGGGCCCATCAACCATCATCTTCGTGTCACGAGCTGTCACGAGCTATCACGAGCTTGTTATGCGTTGCACATCGTAACCAATCACTTGTTACGATTTATTCTTTAATTTATTATTCAGCATTTTCTAACAATGCATGCTTAAAATAATATACTTTAAATTATAATAATTTAATAATAAAAATGTAATAAACAATATTACTTCATTTTTTTGGGACTTTTGAAAATTTTATTTTGTTTTGTGGAGATAGAGAGAGAAAAGCAAGATAAATAAGTGTGTGTTAGATATAAGGTCTATGTTTGTGTTTGTTTTTGGAGTTAATTTTAAATAGTGTATATTTTTGTATGTATATATTGTGTTGTGTATTGGGAGCAAAAAATACTTTTCATTGTCAAATCATGTCTTTTATATATATATATAGTAATATTTTTTTTGTATGTATTGTGTTGCATATGAGGAGACAAAAAATATTGTTCATTGTCAAATTATGTCTCTTTTTACATATTTTTATAAATATTTATATGTATATAGTAATATTTGTATATTTGTAGATGGATGTATGTATATATGGGAGAATGAACCAAAGTATCCAAAACACTCACTAAATGTGTTTTGGGTAATGTTATGTTTGGTTTTATTATCTCACCGGAGATGGGGAGAAAATGAACCAATTATAGCCCATACATTTATAATATTCTTTTAAAAAATAAAACCTTCGTCCTTTTTTTTTTATTGAATATGTCTATTTTAGACTTATGCTTCATATGCATGTAGAAACACAAAGAAAATATTCCACAAGACTTACTGTTTTAAAAATGGAATTCAACAAATATTAAGAAGTTTTTTATATTTTGTAATTATTTGCAAACTACAATGTTAAAAATAACTTACAAATGATACCCTTAATGGTTATTTTACATTTAATCATAATTATAAATATGATTAATACACCAAACAGCCACCTCCCTTGAGGTTTGACATAATTATAAATATTCCCTCGTTGTTTGAGAAATTACAAATATCCCCCCTAAGGTTTGTAATTTTTAACCAAATACCTGAAAACTCACCATTTTGCCCTTGAATTTATTTTTTAAATTGTAGAAAAATAAGTCAAGACAAATTGCATTATTGCTCATCTGTGTAAAAAACTTAAGAAACCTCTCCCTGCACATAGTGGTCTAAAAAGATTCAAAAAATATTAATTAAATAAATAAAATCAATTTGCATAAGGACATTTTGGTCAGTTCACTCATAAAATTGGATGAAAATGAGTTATTTGTTAGACGGTTAATCCTACACGAACCAAACGAGGCCTAAAAGTTATAATTAATGACAGTAGTACAATTCAAATATTTAAATATACAATTATTTCAAGGAAAAAATGTAAGTAACTCTTGTGTGATGTACGATATGTGCAAAATACCCCCTGTAATAAAATAAAAACCAAATTACCAAATTTACCCAATTGAAGGAGGGGGTAAATTACTCTCTTTTTAAAAAGATAGGGAGATAATTTCCTATTTTTTAAGAGGGGTATAATTTGATTATTTGTAATATCACGGGGTAATTAAATTGAATTAAGTTCATTATTTCAAGGGGCCAATTCACTCTCCATTAATTGCTTCTTATGGGACATTCTATACAAATTGGACTTTGATATTTTAAATCTTACTGCATTTTTTATTTTATTTTATATATACGATCCATGTTATAAAAAATTATTGTATCTATTTACACAAAAAAATAAATATTGTATACGTGATATATATGTAATAAATAAAATAAAAAAATACAATTTTATTACGCACATGGCATGAATTTAGAAGATGCAGTCGAAACACATGACATTAGCCCTAATATAGATCAACTATTGGATAGAGCTTTTGACGTTATGTGAAAGGTTATTGACAATTATAGCGTATGTCAAATTTTTAGATGTAAAACAGTTCAAATATCAGGTTTCGATTGTAACTTGCAATAATTACTGCTATATAAGATAATACTTTTCAATGTAATATGAAAATCCACTAATACCTCATATTATTCATGCCACTAATATCAACCTTTTGGGAAAATTGTAATTTACGTTCCATATCTTATCTTATTTATAATTATGGTCCATTGTTTTACGACTCAACAAATTTAGTCCCACAAATTTAAAAAGTTGTACGACTAAAGAGGTTCTTCTGGAAATTATATATATAGAATATTTACAGGCTTTATTCGGTAATACTTTTAATGCTTTTTTTAAAAAAAAATTTGTAGATACAGAAAGAAAAATAGTGATATGTGTGTTGGTATTTTTAACATATTTAATTTTATATTTTGTATTAATATAAGATAAAAAAAAATGTACAGGTCCTTTAATTCAATGCGCAATACAAGAAATATTTACTTTAAAAAAAATGTACAATACAAAAACAGTTGAATTAATTATTGAAATTAGAAAATAACATGCATCAACCGACACTCCCGATCCCAAACTCGAACGAGGGAAGACAAGAAAAGATAACAGCGCAGGAATAAAGCAAGTGGGAAAGCAGAGAGTAAAAGTGATTCTTTGGCCATTCTTCTTTTTTGTTTTTCTATCCTTTACCAATTAATGTAATTATTCTTTTTTAATTATGTTTTAAATAAATCATGGATTACACTAAAAAATTATTATTGCCTATGTCTTAATTATTATGGACTAAAAGTCATGGTAGATGATTATTAACAATAATTATAAAATCGATGCAAAAACTTATTTTATTCACCATGGCAAAAGTATGCACCGTGGCTCTTAAATCTTAACCATGGCAAAAAACATTTGTCATGGTTATTAGCCATGACAAATATTTTAGCTACCTTCTGAAAAATCATGGTTAATAAATGTTGTGTGGCCGTTCTCAATAATTTTTACTACGGCTATTTCTTTTTAACCATGACAATTAGTCATGATTAAATATTATATTTTTTTCTAGAGAAAAAAATATAAGCAACCCCCCTGTGATATTGTAAATGAGCAAACTACCTCCTATGAAAAATAAAATAGCAATTTACCTCTCTATGTTCTTTAAAATGAATCAATTTACCTCCCCGTATATTTGAAAATGGAGCAATTTACATTTCTATCTAGGAGGTAAATTGCCCCAACTTAAAGAACAGGGGGAGGTAAATTACTATTTTTGTCATAAAGAGGTAATTTACTCATTTATAATATCATAGAGATAAATTACCTTAAACCCTTTTTTCTAGTATTAGTAGATTAATATATTAACAATTAAAAGTAAATGTATCGATCAAAATATATATTGAGAGATAACAAATAAGTTGCTATATTGGAAGGCAGCAAACAGAAACTATTGTACAAATAAATAAAATACCTATATTAAAGTGGAACTCAAACTCAGAATATTAACCTTGGTGTTGAAATAAAACTTATTGTCACAATTTTAACATTGAATTAACATCTTATCATAATATGTTTTTTTCTAATTAGTTTATTTCTAAACAATACATTTAAATCTAAACAATCCTATTCCTTCTTTATCTCTTTTAATTTTAAGGGAAAATGATTACTTCAAACAACCAATGTTGGGCAATGAGGCATATAGCCCAATTGATGAAGCAGAGGTCATGGGTTTGAACTTTGTCAATGAGATGTTGTTTTACTTAATTAATAGTAGGTGCAGTTTTATTTTATAATATGTGATTAATATAAATTATTATAGTTATTGGTAAGATATTAATATAAGACAGTTGATATGAATGATTATAATCAATTTATTCAAAATAAAATAATAGCTTATTGTTTTACTTAAAAAAAAATCTTGTAACAAAGAGAAGCGTAATTTATCTTAATATTTCCAGGCTATGTGCTATTCGCCGTCCATTCGAATTAATGCTTTGTCTTGCAAAAAGAATCTTTCGTCAAACCGAAATCAATCTCGAGCAACTCGCCCTTGGTTTAAAATGCTAAATTTTCTTTTCTTTTCATTTTAAATAAAAAAAAAAAAGGAAGGCAGTAATAGTGGCAATTTTCGTTCTTATTTTTTTAAACATGAATAATAGTGGCAATTTTGGAGAAATTATAACCCAAAATTGAATGAATTACGTAATAAATGTGATACATAACACCATCTCATTAGCTTATAAAAGAGTTTATAAACTCTTAACATCTTATCTTTAAATGTTATAATTAAGTTTTTTTTCTAAAAAATTTATCAAATTCTTTTTAACATCTTATAAATTCTGAAACATCTTATAAAATATTTGAAAAGCTTATATCCCATCCAAATACTCTCTAAGTAAGTTCATGAAAAGCAGCCATAACTTCCCCGAATTACAAAATACACATCTAACAAAGATATGTAACAACAATGTAGAAAAGATGACCTCATCAAAAAAAAAAAAAAAAACAATGTAGAAAAGATTCAAATATGTAATTATAGAAAATCATCAAATGATTCCGAGTGTAAGTTAAAAACCACTCAGTTACCAGCACAACATTAACTTAACTGGACTTTGTATTAAAGATAAACTCACTTATTGTAATTAATGTGGTTTACGACTCGATCGGTGTTCCATTCGTGACATATTATTCGCTAACTTCGTATAAATCTCACGATTTTGTCCTAAAAAAACACTTCGCTGAAGAAATGAGACCTCAAGACTTATAAATCACTCAAACTACTCGTTTACAACCAACGTGTAACGCGTACCTGCAACATCACCAATCAACTTAGGGTTCTTCACGTTGTGGTTTGCCAGCATCTTTTCCATACACACAATTGCTCCTGCAATCACGCAGAAAAGGCTGAGGCCCATTGATTGTTCTTTTGTGTGTGTGCTTTGCTTTAGTCAAATCTGCTTGGTGGGTTAGTGAGGCCACTTTGCCTTTCCAACCATCATTTTGCACCAACCCTAACCTATTCATCAACAAACAAATAAATAACCTAATAATAATAATAATAATAATAATAATAATAATAAATACGGCAAAGAGCAAATGGCAATTGAAGAGGGCCCTCCAAAAAGTCCTTTTCTAGGACATTTTTTCAAGAATTTTATTATAAGAAATTAGTGGCCGCGACTGAATTTATTTTGACCAGTATTTATAACTCAAGTTAAATATTTTTAAAAAAGATTATATTTAAAAAGATAATGATATACTAGTCATCGTGGCACATCGTTCATGCATACATATAAATAATTTTTTACGTTTTAAAATATATTATAAATAAGAGTAAAATATATAAACTAACACATCACATTAAAAAAATGAAGGAAAGAATGAAAAAACTAATTTATCAATTAATATAAAATTTAGAAAATTAAATAAAGTAGTTATTATATCAGTTGAGGATTATTTTTGGCATTATAAAAAAGTGGTGCAACGGTGTCATTAACCATCATTTATAAGTAGAAAATGAGTTTATTTTATATAATAGTATAGTAGTCTAGATGTACGATGTACTATCGTATTTTGTCCAAACCTTAAACTATTCGGCTAGTATAGAGTTCAATTCTCTATTTTATTGTTAATTTTATATTGTTAAGTTTGATATAAATTTTCTTTATAATATTTGATTAATTACCATTTTCTCAGTTTTCTTAAGAAAAGCCAAAAAAGATAAATAATGTTTTCTTAATTTTATACTCATAGTTTTAGAGGAAAAATGCACCATTCATAAAGTTGAGTTGGAGGCAAATTATTACTCATTTGGTTAGCGGCAATACTACTTAAAATCAATCATTTGATTTTTATTTCTTGATGGAAGTTTTTAGAATTTCAAGAGAGACAAAAAAGGGGTAATCAACCAAAGAATGAGTTTCATAATGATTATATTTTTTTTAATATGTTTTAAATTTTTTTACTTTCACGAAGTAAATGAAATATTATGATGATCGGTTAAAAATCAATCTTTTTTTTTTTTTTGTTTTACATAAAGATCACAAAATCATATTGATATGGGGATTTTATATTCACGAGTAAAATAACTAGAACATCCCCAAACTATGTAGGAATTACCAAGTGTCCAAAGATGTGTGTATTTTTACTCAAGTGAGATTTCAATAAAAATCATCCGATTTATCCTAATTAAACCAACAAAATTCTCTATTCGCATTATATCGATGTGTTTGATTCAAGTGGACCTTAATTAAATATTCAAATTGTCCTGATGCTAAGTATGTATTGTAGATCGCATTCATTCACAGGCTTAATATTTTCTGTCCAAGCATCGAAGAATTATAATTAAAACTAACCCAATATTTTTTTAATCTTTTTTCTTTAAGTGCAAGATTTTGAGAATTGACATTACGACCTAAGACTAGATAGCTAGAGGAAAAAAGTGCCAAATCTAATTTAAATCACGTTTTGTTCAATTTATGCCTCTTCCTAAATAAAAATTTCGAATTGAATTTTCTATTCTAAATCCTATTCCATTCAATATACATACATTACGCGTGTAAAGATACGAATTAAATTTTTTATTGTAAAATCTATTCCATCTTCTACTCCATTCAAAATATACATGCCATGTATATAAAAATTATCATAAAATAAAATATATGATATCATCTTTATACACGTGTCATTTGTGTTGAATAGAGTAGACTATGGAGTAGGATTTCCAACAAAAAAATTTAACCCAATAAGAAGACATCAGGTATTTTATTGGTGTGTATCTTAAATGAACTTAAAAATACAAATAAGATTTATAGTAGAAAATACAATCGGTAAAAAATTACTGCCCAAAGGCACAAGAACTGTTTCCGAATATTCCCCCTACAATTATTTTCACTTTTTACTTTTTACTGTACAGTTAAAGCAAATGGTCCTGAGTTTTACTTTATCTTCCACGCTTCTCACCACCTTCGCCAGGCCACTGCACACTGTACTCCTTCCTCTGCAAATATGAAATAACAATTGCAATTCCCTTACCCTGGTCCCGAATTTACCCCCCAAAAACATCATCATTGCAATTATACAGCCCCCCGTATGCTCATCATTTCAAGTTTTCAATCAAGAAATTTACCCCTTTTGATGGGTCTTCTGTATATATAGTATAACGAACATTCTGATTTCTGAATTCCAGGTTATCTCTCACACTGAAACTCAGAGCTTCCGACTTATGGCGGAATCTGCAGAGACGAAAAAGGTCATAAACCCCAGAGTGGAAATCGACACTTCGCCGCCGTTCGAGTCCGTCAAGGAGGCGGTGGACCGCTTTGGCGGCAGCGGTCCCTGGATTCCCGCTCACTTGCTCCGTTTAGCCGCTCCTCACGTTAGTTTCTTGTCTTCAAAACTTTTCTGCTGCTTCTTTGCTTCCTAACTTTGATTCTGGGACAGCAGAACATTTTTGTGTGTGTTCTCATTTTCCAGTTTTCTTGAAATTAAGGCAGAAACATGTTTATTTACACATTGAAAATACAGTGACTTGAATTACAATTCCGTTAAGGCGTTAACTAATTCAAATATATTTTCATTTCATGCGAAAAACTGTACAAAATTAAAAATACATATTTTCCGCTAAAGAACGGTAGTTTTATGCATCGGGACAGCAAATGTTTCAAGTTGGCGATACTTTGGATTTCATGTCATTTGCTTACGAAATTTATGGTTATACAGAAAAACTAGCTCGGATCAGGTTTGATCAAATTAAAATTAATAAGGCAATGAGTGCATAATTTGGTATATAGTTCAAGAAGAGTGATCAAATGACGACAAATATGATAATACTTGTAATATAGTTAATTCTAATGTTAGGAAAGCTTGATGAGGATAAAAAGCATATAAATTGTTGTAATGAAAAATGATGATGTTATTATTAAGTGAAATGCAGACAATCTAACAGTTTGCAATCTATTTGTATATATATATGCAATCGAATGGTGAAGATGGCAAATCTTTCGACGAGTACCATGTAAGTAAGGCTATTTTATAACCATAAATAGTGACTTGAAAACTTGTTCGCTCAACAGCTATGCATCATTGCTTTCTTTTATTTTTATTCTTTTAATTGAACAATTAATCTATTGTTACTTTGGCCAAGGATTTTCCGATCAAGAAATAGTTGAGAGCATGTTAAATCTCCTACTCATCGAGATAGGTTGATGAATCCTTTGAATGCCACTCATTGATCTTGATTGCATTAGCTTAGTACGTATTGCAATAGCAGTACTTCAAACATGACGATTCCGGGGCATCAGGCTTACAAGTGACTGTGGGAGACTGGAATCAAAAGGCGATCATATAATTGTCAATATGAGTCCATTTGAACTTTGCTCTGGATTCTATGCACGAGGAGATTGATTGAGTTTGATCAAATCTAGTCTAGATTAAAATATAAACATGTCCCTTTTGCATTGATTGATGAATTAGATATAAGAAGAGTTTCAAATTTGGCATTCGTGCTAGTTTCTATAGTAATGCCGCCTCTAACAGTCTTATCTGCTCACAGATTGTATTGGGGCGCTACGTTTTTATGGCTGCAGTTAATTTGTTCTGTTCCTTTCTGATGCGCGTATAACTCATAGGGATTTTTCATTGGTTGCAGCATGATGCTGAGGTCTTTGACGCTGAGAAGATGGAGCAACAGAGAGTACAGTTGGAGAGGGACCTGATCATGAAAGAGCAGGAAACACTTCATGTCTTGAAAGAACTGGAAGCTGCCAAACGACTTGTCGAAGATTTAAGAGTCAATTTGCTGCCTGAATTTTCTTCCTGCATGGAAAGTCCCAATGAGTTCCTGTCTCCCGGTTTGATGTTCGTGGAGTTGAATCAGGCAAAATCGAACCTTAACAAGACGTCGGACGATCTTGCTGTAATTCAAGCGTCTGTCGAGTGTCTGAACAGGAAGCTGAGGAGAGATAAGGTGTTGCTCGAGAAGAGAAGTAAGATGCAAATACAATGTTGTGAAGGAGATTTGTCTGAAAATCATTGGAGAAAGCCAGATTTAAACAACAGAGTAGAAGTTTTAATGACTCTGTCTGAGGAGCTAAAGCAAGCAAATTTTGAGGCCGAGCAGTTCAAGAAGATGACGGAAGCCTCAAGGTACGAGGTGATGAAGGCGATGGCGGAGATAGAACGAACGAAGAACAGTATCAAGATGGCGGAAATGAGGCTAAATGCAGCCAAGAAAATGGAAGAAGCAGCTAAAGCAGTCGAAGCTATCGTGCTTGCTGAGAGAAGGACTCGTTCCAATGGTGCGAATTCAGAGGATGGTTTCGTGCAGAAATCTGATGGAATAACGCTTTCGTTTGAAGAGTACCAAGCTCTTACTCATAAAGCAAAACAGGCCGAAGAGCTGTGCAAAACCAAGTTTGTAGACACCAATGGCCTTTCTCATGCCAATGAAGCCCGTCAGCTCGAAGAGCCTGTTATGGAGAAATTCGAGGAAACCGTCAAAGAAAACGAACAATCCCAAGAAGGGTCTCATAGGACAAATGTTGTTGTCGAGGATTGCTTTTCTAGCACACATGTGGAGCACTGCTCCACACGACAGCCCGGAAATAGCTCAGGTAACTTTTACAAGTTTAAGAATAGAAATACAGCTAGTCTCAATGGAAACGAATCGTGTGCAACGAAAGAGAAGCCAACTCCCGGTTTTAGAACGACAACTTCAATTGGAGATGTTCTGAGTAGGAAGTTGATTCTACAAGACGACGTGGTGGTGGGAAGGCATACGGAGAACCATTCTGAAACGCGACGTGTTTCTTTGAGCCAAATGCTGAGAGAACAGAGCAGACTTATCTTACATCCGAGTAAACGAACAGGAGACGGGAACGTCGAAAAGCGATACTTTGTGCAGAGGAAGAAGTTTGGGTTCATCCAAGTGCCGATTCCCACCAAGCAAAGCAAGAAGAAAGGTCAGCCTCTGAATGTGAGGTGACGAGGTTCCAAGTTGAATGAACTCTCAGTACATAGTATTTACTATCTTTTCTGGTTGTTCGTTTGCCTATGTTGTTTCTTTCGATTTTATTCAAGTGGTGTGTGTGATGGTTCGTTATGATTTGCTATAGGCTAGAGCAATTAGTGCTGCCTCAGTTCAACTCTTTGTTGGTCGGAAATTAAAATATTTTTACTCAAATTAGGTCTGGTCAAATCAAATCAGTCATATATTAAACGTGATGATTGGTCACTTTTTTTGAATTGTATACCAATCATATGACGATAGTATTACACTTGCCATAGAATTGGTTTGAGTTTAGCCAAATCCGATTTGGGTTAGAATTTAGTTAAAGATGACATTCCTTAACAGCACATCCAAAAATAGCTCTGGTCAAACCAAATACGTCATATGTCAAGTGTGATGATCGGTCATTTTCCTTAAACTGTACACCAATCATGTGACAATTGTATTACACTTGATATACAATTGATTCGGGTTTAGCCAAGTTCGATTCGGGTTAGAATTTAGCTAAAGATGATATTCCTTATCAGCACGCCCACAGAATAGCTCCGCTTCTGCCTTGTTTGACGAAAAGATTTAGAGAGAATTTCATATGACTCTATGTTAAAAAAATTTAAAATTCATCATTGTTAAATAAAAAACAATTCAAATTTAGACGCGAATAATTTGAAATCCCTTGAATTTAAAATTATTCGAATAAATTCAAAAAAATTATGATCAGGGATCTAAATCTGTAATTTTAGCAATCAATCTAAATGTAGTCTGAATTTAAAATTCATTATAATGCCGTAAAATGTAATTTCATGAATTTGAAATTCTTTCGTTCTATGGATCCAAGCACACCATGGGGGAGCTTCCCTTTGCATCCCTTCAACTATTGCACATTATACTTTTTGTTCACTCCAATTTTTCCGAGAAAAAACTTATCTTGGCCCATTAATCTGAAAACAACCAGGCCCAACAATTCAGCCCAAACTAACTAGAGTTATAGCCCAACTATTTTTAATTTGCTCCAACTCATCTTTGTGGCATAATTTGTCAGGTTCTCTTATTTATATACTCATGTGAGCGAGTTCAATCAAATTTGTTTTCTTGGATTTTTACGGAGTGGGCTTGAATTTCTGTAAATTGGGAAAAGAGATTTGCAAAAAAGATGTTAGCACTCTGACGCTCAAGTCAGTAAACAGTTGTGATAAGAAATAACTTAAATATAATACGAAAGTAATAGTAATTCGAGAGCAACAAGCATCAAGTGTGCTAAGTGTAATTTAGAGAGAAATTCAAGAGAGGGTAGGAAAAACGTTACTCAATTAGCTAGAAAAGTTGGTATTTATAGAGGGAGATCCTTGAAAAAGATGAACTCTTGGCCGATTGGACTCTAGGAAGGTCAGCAGACGTCCCTCTCAAAGTCCTGGTGGACATGACCTTCTAAAATTCAGGAGGTAGTTGCAAGATTCCTGTCGAATAGGGATAGGGCTGGCTAACCCTTATCATTTCATTGTGGCCAGGTCAGACCCCCTTTACGTGGGCTTCCTTCCAGGGCCTTCTTCCTGGGGCCTTCCTTCTGAAGACTTTTTTCTGGGCCTAGTTAGGCTCACTACACCTCTCTTGGGCTCTGCCTGATTCCCTATTTGGGGGCCAAGTTTGATCCTTCCTGTGGGCTGGATTTGAGCTCTTCTTTGATCATTGTTTTGGACCTTGTGTTGGGCTTTGCATTTAGGATCGGTCTTTAGGGCATATCATATACTATGCTTATAAATATCATATAATACGAATTATATCAACCAATAAAAGTATATAATTGTATTGACTATAAAAATCATATTTTTAATATTTATATCCGTTTCGTAAACCAAAAAAAAAAAGGGGATAAATTTGCCTTCTTCTTTAATTTTACAATCCATATATGTGGCGTACAATTTAAATAGAGTGATCAATTATATAATAACTATAATTATACTTGCTTTATCATTGATTCGATCCGACTAAATTTGATTCAAATAAATATAATAATATAGACAATCGTCTCGCATTAGTTGCATACGAGAAGTTTGAATGATTTATAAGTTCCAAAATCCATCTCCCTCACGAGACGGCTTGCGGGGCTCACGCAAAGTTAGAACATACAATATATATCGCACACAATGGGACATAAGTCGAGTCGCAGTAACTCAAATTCATCGTTTACAACATGCCTACATTATATAAAAATTTAAATTAAATTTTTCTTTCTCTATTTTATAACTTCAAACCTAACAATCATTTAATTATAAAATCTAAATCCATTTACATTATTTGGAAAAATTACTAGAGAAGAGTTCACATCGATTTAAACTAATCAACCAAATTTGTCATATTATTATCATTAATTTATCTTCTTTGGCCCAACTCATATATTAAATCATCCTTCATTTCAGTCCCGTCCCACCTATGAACCAGGATAAGATCCCCAAACTACCCTCCACACTGCAATAGGTTCCTTCTCAGGAGATGGGTAGTTTAGTTATTTCATAACTTGGGAATAGTTTGACCCGACGTCTGGTTAACGTGTTTCACGACACGTTTACCTCCCTAAATCATTCACACGACTTTAACGTGTCGTGCTTTGGCAGGTCGAGCCTTTTCAACTTCTCAGATGTTCTTCACTTAATTATTGCACCCCGCTGGCTCATTATAGCCTCCCTGCTAAAATGCGCTCATGACTAAGAAAAATAGCACTTCAGTAATATTTTTATTAGAGTTTGGGCCGGTTGTGTATTTTAGCATATTTAATCTCATAAATTGAAAATTATAATATTTTGAATTAAAAATATTATAATTTTTTATTTTATGAGACTAAATGAGCTAAACTCATAACTATGGAACTAAATGCGTAACAGTATTTATCATGTGGAATTAAAAGTACAATTTTTTCTTTTTGATCAAAAAGTTTTTACTTCTTGGGTATATGGAAACAAAATATTATTCATCGATGATGTCTTTAATTTAACAGTTGAAAAAGAAGTTTCACTAAAAATTATGAATTCGAATTTTATTAAATATATAGATATTATTTATTTTATTTTATGTGAATTTATTTTATAATTCTTTGATATATCGATTTATTTATCAAATCTTATGTTGCTCAATTTATAAAAACATTCATATAATAATATAATTTTACAGCTTTTATAAAAAAGAAAAGAATAAATATTATTCCCAATATGACTACCCCTAAGCATTGGCGCACGTTAACAATTCCAGCATTGAGTCGCATGTATAAATGCGCGATCTCAAATTTATTTCGCAAACAATATAGAGTGGAGCGTAGCTTTCAACTTCAATGGCGTGCCAGGACTGAGACGGGTCCACGGAATCCGCCGTGGTCCTGACGGCGGCGACTTCCAATAATGGTTTGGGGCTTTTGATTCTTTCTTATTTTTCACTTCATTGTTTGATCTCGTTCGTGGGTTTTCAGTTTATTAGGTTTTGTATGTCTTGCATGGAATGTATACGTCTGAGAGAGTATGAGCAATGTGATGCATTTTTACAGTGAATATTGTTGGGTTTCTGTGGCGATTGTTTTACATTATATACATGAGTGTGAAATCAAGAACATTTCCCCTTGATTCGTGTTACTATATTCAAGTAATGTTTTCTTTTTTGGCAATAGAATTATGTATTTTTGGTGGCTTTTGAGGGGATTGATTTTTACTAGTTTCTGATTGAATCATGCTTGATGCATTTTCCATGATCTGATAATTTAATTTTGTTCTTTTCCAATTAAAAAGCTAAATTAGGTAAATCGTTGTAGTGACTACCCAGCTAAATTGTCCTTTTGTTTTTTGTTTTTTGTTTTTGGTATCTAGACACGCTAGGTATGTTAAGAATGGTCTCTGCTGCATCAAGAATTATGGGCCAGCTGTGTCAATCCATAATACACTCACATACATAGTGTGGCGATCTCTCTGTCCTCAATGGAGTTTGAACTCATGATATTCGAATATATAATTGTGGATGTAACCATAGATTACTGTACTGATTGTCGAATTCCTTTTACATGAACTGTATGGATGCTATCAGATTGAATTGTCATGCTGGTGGTTGTGGATTCGTATTGTTTTCTGCACCATAAAAGTCTTGAAATATCCATTATAAAGTAATAGCTTGGAATAATGCTAGAATGTGCTTTAGCCAGGTGGACTATTTGCTATGCATGTTTCTTGGGTTCTTTGTTGCTAGATTTTCCCTCTATCCATTGGAATGTGCATCACTATATCATGTTTGTTGCTTTTTTCAGGGAAGAATTTGTAAAGAGATTTAATCATGAAAATGAAGTTGAGATGGATACGAAGGATTTAAGGCACTGGCAAAAGAGGTACGGATTTGAATTTGCGGTTCCTTTTTACTAACTATACGGGATTTGTTCATTTTGAAATATCTATTACAAAGTTTCATCTGAATTGACTGATATGGAACTTAGGAGTTCGGCTTGATCCACAATAACAATTGTATTGTGCTTGTTTGGATTTAATTTCATGTTATAATCTTGATCCTTCTTTCTTTCTGTAAATTAACTTGAGCCATAGTTTTGACGTGTCATTTATATATTGTGAACATGAATTTGGATTTGATCGTAGAAACTGCAAGGACTATATATATGACTTATCTTGTGATTCTGAAAGCTCTGGTGATTTAGACTTTTGCCCTGGCTCTTAAGTAATATGCATCCTTGCCCGTCTTATTTTTGTATATGTGTACATTGCAAGTGTTTCAGGATTTAAGCTTGACCCTGAAACTTATGCGTTAATTACAACTACCTCCGTTGAAAGTAAGTGTTAGTGACTATGTCCCATTTCGGTTTTGAAATACCAAAAATTTCTCTCAAGTTTATAACATTACGATAGGTATGGTGGTAACGCTTTCAAAATTGATAGAGGTTCATGTCCTATTTCCAGAGGATTTAATTGTTCTGTCTGTGCTTTGCTCCATATGTTATGTTATTCCAATGAGAAAAAGTAAAGTAAATAATTAAGTTGAGATGGACATTATTCTTTAATATGGATTTGAATGTGAGACAAAATACAACAATGATAATTGATATGATTTGTAAAATGCGTTAAATAAGATATAAACCGCAATAATTGGAATTAAGCCTAAAATGTGTTTGTATTTCATAGAAAAAATCGCAATAAATAAGCATCTACAAAGGTTATAATTCATGTGAAAATGAAATGAGATAAAAATGAAAATTGTATAGAAGGGGTGTCTTTCTTTATACTTCTCGGAAACAAAACGAAAATGAAGAATAGTTGATAAATATATTGATATTCATGGGAGGTCATTGTAATCAACCCTAATTTTATCTGCTGTGTTCGGGACTTACCAATGCATATCTCAACTACAAAACTCAAATAAGTATCTCTTATGACACAGGTGTCGAGCCAGCGCCTGAGCGACAAAGAAAGCTTGTTGAAGACGGTCGGTAGTTTACCATGTAAACCAATGGAGAAAATTTCTTGCAGTGGCCGAGTCCACAATCATGGGTGTGAAACTCTTCCATTGCATGCAATATATATAATCAGAGGCAAGTCATGTTGGCTATTGTACATAATCGTTGAAAGGAGTTCATTTGGTGATGTACAAAAGGGTGAAGCCCTTGAAGAGGTTAGTTGGTCTGAGCATACCTATGATGAACATTTAGTTTGGATTCTTGTACCTTGTTTTTGTTGTATGTGTGCATTTTTCTCCTCTTAGAATCAAGCTGCAACTTTGGATGGCAGCCAATGTATATGTAAGTGTTTCGATGATGTTCTTGGTGGACGACGATGAAGTCACGGATTTAATTAGTTTGTACTTAATCGGTTCGATTGTTGCAAGTTCAATCATGTTATTGTGTAATTTCGTCATTGATTAATGATGGATTAAGATTGAGGGCTTTGCATTGGATTTTTTATTAACACGTACAAAGACTATGTTATTTATTGTATAGGAAAGATTTTTATACATGCAGCGTGTATATGTCGAATGGGATAGAAGATGTAACATGATTTGAAATAATGGCGTCAACTAAATTTTTATAATAATTAATGACATTATATGAATTAATTATATGACATTTCTTTTGAACTATGGGGAAAAACTTTACTTTTTTATAAATCATAATTATATTATTTGAATATACCTATATGTATAGTATCACCCCAAATATTATTCAAATTTATTTATTTTAGGAGTCAAAAAGATTAACATAAATTTTCATATTCGAAGGAATTAAAATTTATTTTGATACTCAAATTTTGTTGTTAATGTCATTTTGATGCTAAATACAAATTGATACCCGACTTTCATAATGAATATCACTTTAATACCCATTTGATGTTTTTCACTTATTTTTTAATTATCTTTTTTTTATGTAATGACTATTTTTTCCTTATACACTAAAATGAAAATAATTAATACACCAATATCAAGAAAATTTTGCATAAATTTAAGTCAAAATATTTTCTCTTTATTTGAACCCTTTGACTTTCAAATTTTATATTTGATTATTATACTTGATAATATATATATATATATTTGCTATTTTTCACTAATTTTATTTTTAAATATTTATAAGACAACTCATTATTTTATAATTAATTATATTAAAAGTAAAATCCAAGACATATTGCATCTCGAACAAAAATTCAATTTTCATTTTGTTTTTGAAAAATTATAATATAACAGTTAAGCTCTTGAATCTAAATTTAAGTTTTTGTAATTAGATTTTAATATCTCAATTAAATGCAAACAAATACCTTTGATGATGAATAAAATACTTATGTCCTTTACATTATTATTGGTACCCCTCAAACATTCCTAGATGGCTTAAGGACATCTTCATGAGCCTAGCTGGTGACAGCCGAGTCGGCCCACTAGTACAGCGATTGCAAAAATGCGTATAGGTTACTAACATGTGTAATAGCTATTAAGTAGTATAAAAGATATCTAACCCACGAGGATTTAACGAACTAATTACCATAATTATAACTAACCCCTAATTATATGAACGACCGAAAAGTTTGGATGATTTATGGTAACTACGAGAAAGCAGTAAACTTAACTACGACAAGTAATCACGTTGGAGAAAACGCAGATTTAGAAAAAGGTGCTATGGCTATAGGTCCACCTAATCGATACAACGAATGCAATATTAACGGATTAATCGAACAACGAGTATTTTCACACAATGAGGTTTTTTCTAATTTAATCCGATATACTCTTTTGAGTTATACTGAACCTATTACTATCAAGGAATTAGGGGATCCCTCCTCTCCAAAACTCGTGACAATAATGCATTAGAATCTATGAAAAACCTATGAAACCAGATGGATCATGACCATTCAATCCACACCATGAATTATTCTATCCACTATGCTAAATTCCCTCTCGGTTCATCAACATAATTAACAAAATCTAAGAGGTGATCAAGCTCTCAAATAATAGCAACAAGCACAACAAGTCATGGATATGCGAAAACAACAACCTAGATTAATCCGAAAAATACTTAACATATTATATCAATTAGGCTTTCCATAAGCCCTAGCACAAAAGATATTAGTTCATATTAACTATAACTAAAACTAAGAAGAAAGGTGTAGAAAAACTCATGGAGTAGAAAATCTAGCGAGACGGTTGTCACTCCGGTGCCGGATTAACTTCTCCACTTGTTTGTCGTCTTCTTCCTTCACTCACAAACGTGAATCTCTGCGTTTTCTTGCTAAAATCAAACCCCCATTCTCCTTCCATCTTCTTCTCTTTTATAGTAGGTCCTAGATATGGTAAGAAAGGAAAGTATTCTACCTACCAGAAACTTTCTTTTCCTTTCCTAATCCTTTCCTTATCAAACATCTAGCCCTACTTACAATGGGGATAAAAATGAAAATAAATTCTCCTTCATGTTACTGAAATTCAGACTTTATGATCAACCCGTCTGTGATTGTCGCCCAGCAAATATCTGATAACCCGTGGGTCACGGGTTATGTTCTTTGCGCTTCTGTCAAATGGACTTTTGATAGCCCGTGGGTCACGGGCTAATTTGTACTCGTTCTGCAACATTTTTGGATTTTTTTCCTCTATATTTGAGCTCTTTGCTTGTATTCATCTTTTGTCCATGAAAGCTCTTAAATATCACAAATGTACCCAAGAACAAGCATCATATCAAGAGAAAATAAGAGCACAATCACATAAATATGTCGTATAATTTTCTCTGATCAAATACCCCCATACTAAGACCATGCTTGTCCTCAAGCATATAACAGTGTAATTCAATCACCTCAAAAAAAAAAAAAAAATCTCCCTTATTACGTCTCACCCCATTTTAACTCATGCCAACAATTCAAAATGAATTTACCATTAAGGTGCAAGTAACAATAGACTACATAGGACCAATTCACACAAGCCACACAGTATAACAACTATCTCAACAATCTATTTGTAATCAAAATGCAAAGTGAGTGAATGCTCTCGCTTGAGATATACTCGATATGCTCGAAGTGTTTAAGGGTGAACAATAACTCTCAAGTCATGCTTTAACAAGGTTTTTCCATAGGCTTGCCTTATATCATATTTCCACCACTTGAAGTGAGTTTAGAAGTGAGAATCAAAGGGTCCTCAGGTTGTAATGGGGCTTTAGGCGAAGGTAGGAAGCAAATGAGAATGAAATGAGGGTTCTATGGGGTTAAAGGAATTGTGTGACATTGCTCGAATAGTTTCCACACCACGAATCCTCTTAGTCCAAGTGTGTCTCTCATCATTTTTTCCATTCTTTTCTTCTTTTCTAACTCTTCTTTTTTCTGCACTTTTCATTGAATCTTTCTTGTTGTATGGCATCAATGACTTTCTCGATGCTTTTCTCTCTCTCTCTCTCTCTCTCTCTCTCTCTCTTTCTCTCTCTTTTCCTTCGAGATTTTGTGAATTTTCTTTTCTTTTCTCCCCTCCCTTTTTTTTTTTCACATCCACAATTGTTTTTCTTTAGACATAACTTTAAGGAGTACTTAAGACTTGCACTTGCACCATACACTAATGGAGAAATCACATTATGAGCAGTCATACCAATCCTTCAACATTGGGATTCAAAGGTCTAGGACAAAGAAAAGGTTATTCACAACTTGTTTTTGTGGTTGATATGAGAACGAAAAATTGGCTCATGCTCGATTGGGCTACTAGGGGTGGATATTTATGCAGGCTCAATCAACAGAAAATTTTGGTTTGATCCTAATGCTCTTATCACTTTCAACACACCGAACTCAATATTGTAGTCTCGACATGTATAACCAAGCAAGTTTTAGAAAATCAAACCAAAGATGACAATCACACAACCTAACAAAATAATGGAGCAATAAGATGTGTCTCCATTGGCTCAAAAGCTCACCAAATAAAGGCTTATGTGTGTTACTCACAGGCATTTTTCATAAAAAAGGATCATTAAGACAATCATGACAAGTGTGGCAAGTTTGAATTTTTCCTATACGTGTCAATCATTGCAATTTTAATAATGCATTCATTAATCATGTCGACATAAAATAAGTCAGCACGCATAAAATAAGAGGACCTCAACAACCCCCACACTTAAACTCGACATTGTCCTAATGTTTGGTGCCTCAGAACAAGTCATAAAGATAAATAGAGAGAGAGAGAGCGAGAGAGAGAGAGATGCCCCTAAGGGTGCGGTCAGTAGACAGAAGTGCCCTTCTGATAACCGTGCGTCACAGGCTATCAGAGACTCGCTCAGCAGAAACGTGCGTGGCATAGCCCGTGGGTCATGGGCTATTAGAGATCCATCACTTGCACTGAAAAAGAAGAAGAAGAAAAAAAATGAAAGATGAACATAAAAATGTATGGGTTGCTTCCCATGTAGCGTTCATTTAATGTCACTACCTTGACGTTAGGATACTTCTCACGCCCCTGCATATTGTTATCATCTTCCATATCTAACACAATGAAATAAACAAGGATGATAAATTTGCCGACTCTAACTAACACATCTTCCACTATTCCCTTAGGATATTTAATGCTCCTATCTGCTAGATGCAAAGTAATTAAACTGGGAGTAAGATCATGCATTTCAAGTTTCTCGAAAATAGCATATGGCATCAAATTCACACGAGTCCCTAGATCACATAAAGTTTCATCAAAATCTGTATTCGCTATAGTGCAAGGGATCGAAAAACTTCTTAGATCCTTGAACTTGGGTAGTAGCTTGTTGTAGAGAATCGCTGAACATTCTTCATTGAGCTTCACTGTTTTGCCTCCTTCCCAGGATTGTTTGAAATCACTTCCTTCAGAAACTTTGCATAACTTGGCATATGTGAAAGTACATCAATTAGAGGAATATTAACATGAATCTTTTTAAAGATGTCTGAGAATTTGCCAAACTGTTTATCCAAATTAGCCTTCAAAATTCTTTTGGAAAATGAGATATACGGGAAAACATCATTTAGATTGAGTTTGAGTTTAGGAGTACTCCCTTTCGTTTCCTCTTGAGGCTCCTACTCTTTTTGAGCTTGTTCTTCCTCCAATTGCTTCTTCTGTGGCTATTCTTCAATGGCTCTTTTGCTCATCACTATGATTGCATTGACTTGTTCCCTCAGGTTTTTCTCGGCGTCACTCGGAAGTTGTCCCTCTTTTCTGCCGGAAATCATATTCACGATTTGACCTATTTGAACCTCTAAATTCCAGATTGCTGCATCTTGATTCTGGAATCGAGTGTTGGCCGTAGTAATAAATATGGTGAGCATGTCTTCTAGATTGCTCTTCCTTTCCTGCGGTGGTTGCTGCTGTGGTTGGTGGTATCCAGGTGATCCTTGCTGCTGATTGTTACTCCACGGAAAATTGGGGTGGCTACGCCATCCCGGATTGTAGGTGTTGGAGTACGGGTTAAAGTTGCACCTGCCACCATGAGAAACAAAATTAGCATCTTCAAAATTGGCATTCTTGTTTCCTACCTTGCAATCGTGACTCAAATGACCCATCTGCCCGCATGCACCGCAAGGCCCTATGGGTGCAGCATTCCACAATGTAGCTCCAAGGTTATTCATTTGTTGTGATAGTGCAACCATTTGTGCGAATAGTGCCGTCGTGGCGTTGACTTGGTGGAGGCCGGCTACTCGTCGGTCTTGGCCATACGGATAAAAGCTAGATGCTATCTCATTAATGAGGTCAAACGCCTCAGATGGTAGGTTCTTCATGATGGTGCCACCTGCAGCTGCATCAATGGTAGCTCAGGTAGCCAATGTCACTCCATTGTAAAATATTTGTACCTGTCGCCGTATTGGGAACTCATGATGAGGGCACTTTCTGAGCATATCCTTGAAACCTTTCCATGCATCATATAACTATTTCCTATCTGACTGCACAAAAGAAGTAATATCAGTGAGCAGCTTAGCAGTTTTAGATGGGGGAAAGTATTCAACAAGGAATTTTTGTGTCAGTTCTGCCCAAGTCAAGATACTACCACCAGGTAATAACTGAAGCCA
Organism: Sesamum alatum; assembly: GCA_034509735.1. Lineage (NCBI taxonomy): Eukaryota > Viridiplantae > Streptophyta > Magnoliopsida > Lamiales > Pedaliaceae > Sesamum > Sesamum alatum. The sequence continues at coordinate 50,630,009 of JACGWO010000003.1, forward strand.
GTCTTTAGCCTTATCACATAATGAGAAAGGAAAAAGGCTAAGTCTAACAGAATCATCACTAATACCATTAAACTTAAAGGTATCACGAATCTCAAGAAAGTTAGAGAGGTGCTTATTAAGATTCTCAATAAGCAAACCAGAAAACTGCAATCGTGTTTGGATCATCTGAATAATAGCTGGCTTGATCTCAAAATTGTTGGCTTGAACCGTGGGTTTGCAATGCTAGATATCACCTGATCAGTTGCCGAGAATGAGTATTCCATCAGTGGCCTTTCTACGATCCTTGTGTTTTTCATAGCTGGCTCTATGACAACAAGTTGATCTTCCGCGTCAAAATTCCCACTACCTTTGCTTCTTTCAATGGTGTTCCTTTATTGGTAGAAGGTTCTCTCAATTTCTGGATCAAATTGGGCTAACTCTCCACTACTGCGTCGTGCCATCAAACTATGAACTAAAGAAATAGGAGAAGTGAGATAAAATTAAAATAAAGCAAAGAAAAATCCAAATTAATTAAGACTAGCGAGTTGTGATATTATTTCAAATTAAATCCCTGCAACGGCACCAAAAACTTGATTGTGAAATGCGTATTTACCATTAACAAGATTTTATAACCATTGCTATAACTGATTTATTATCACAGAGAATCTCAGTTGTACAACTTTTTTTAAACTTTAAATCATCCAAGATTTTCCTTAGCCATAAAGCTTGATTTACAACAGCGGAAACAACTATATATTTAGCTTCATTTGTAAATTGAGCAACTGAACCTTGTTTATTTGAACTCCAACATATAACCTGAACCAAGAGTGAAGTAATAACCTGAGGTGCTTTTTGAATCATCTAAAGAGCCAGTCCAATCACTATCAGTGAAGCCGAGAAGTTTTAGAGTTGAACACTTCCTGTAGAACACACCAAATGACAAAGTTCTTTAAATGTACCTTAGGATTCTTTTAGCAGCTTTAAGATGACTTTTAGTCGGCATATTCATGAATCTGGAAAGAACACTTGTTGCATACATAATATTAGGTCTTGTGATTGATAAATACAACAAGAACCCTATCATACTTCTGAAAGTGGAAGGATCAACGGACCATGTGCCATCATTCTTTTGCAAGTTCTGTCCTTGAACTGCTGGGGTGCTGACATCCTTGCAATTTTCCATAGAAAATTTCTTCAACATTTGAGCTGCATATTTCTTTTGGAAATAAAAGTACCTTTTATAGTTTGGGTTACTTCCATTCCCAAGAAATAACACATCAACCCCAGATCATTCATCTCAAACATATCGTGCATTTGCCTCTTGAATTCATGAACAGAGTTTGAGTCACTACCAATGATAAGAATATCATCAACATAGATTGAAACAATCAAAATTTCTGCACACACTTGCTTCACATAAAGTGTTGCTTCATTAATGCTTCTTTCAAAACCCAAGTCAAGCAAATAACTACCAATCTTTTAATACCATGCTCTAGGGGCTTGTTTCAATCCATAAAAGGTCTTTTTTAGCAAATAAACTTTATCATTAACATCTTTGACAACAAATCCTTCTGGTTGTTCAATATATATTTTCTCATTGAGAATGCTATTGAGGAAGGCTGATTTCATATTAAGTTGGAACACTTTCCAACCTTTGTGAGCAGTAATAGCAAGAAGAAGTCGGATAGTATCAAACCTGACTATAAGAGCAAAGGTTTCTATGAAATCAATTCCTTGTTGTTGGGAGTATCCTTTCACAACTAATCTTGCTTTGTGCCTGTTGATGGAGCCGTCAGGATTGAGTTTCAATTTGAACACCCATTTAATTCCAATCACTTGATGATTTTCAGGTCTATCAACAAATGACCAAGTATAATTTTTTTCAATCATATTGATTTCCCCCTTCATGGTAGTTTTCCAAAGTAGAGACTCCATTGCTTGAGTGACATCTTGGTTCAAGAGTAGCAACATTACATCTACTATAGATGTCTTGGAGTGATCGAGTGCCTCTTACAGAAAAATTTTCATCGTCTGAGCTTTCCTCTTGTGAAGTGACATCTTCTTAGTGAATATTTTTTGAATGTGCACTTTGGTTGGAGGAGCCTGCAGCCATTGTTTCCCAATTTCAAGCATTGTCTTCATCAAATTTGACACTTCTGCTCACAAAAAACTTTTTAGTATTGGGATTCAAAATTCTATATCCTCTTGAAACACTGCTATATCCAACAAAAATGCCGGGTTCAGATTTCTGGTCAAGTTTGTCCCTTTTCACTTCAGGAACATGCGCATAACACACACTTCCAAAAACCTTTAAATGAGCCACTGATGGTTTAGCACCTTTCCAAGCTTGATAAGGTGTTTTTTCATCAATAGCTTTCGTTGGAAGTCTATTTTGAAGATAGACAACAGTGTTGACGACCTCTGCCCAAAGCTTTTAGGCAAATATTTTTCAAATAACAAACACTTGACCATATTCATAATGGACCTGTTTTTTCTTTCACCCACCAGTTTGTTGAGGTGAGTAAGTGATTGTAAATCGATGATGGATGCCCGCCTTTTGCAAATATTGATGAAATTGAGTTTAAGTATATTCCATGCCATTGTTGGACCTCAAGATTTTAATCAAATGACCATTTTGATTTTCTGCTTCAGCTTTGAACTTCAGAAACATAGCAAAGGCTTCAGACTTGCTTTTGAGAAAATAAACCGAACAATACTTGTGAAGTCATCAATAAATAAAAGGAAGTATTTACTTCCACCATATGAAGAAATACCCATAGGCCGACATACATCATTATGGACCAGATGAAGTTTTTCATTTGCTCTCCATGCTTGATCAATCGGAAACGGAGTCCTGCTAAGCTTACCAAGTTGACAGACACCACACACACCAGAAGACACATTTATAATAGGTAAATCAGTTACCATTTCTCTTTTCTCAAGTAATCTCAATGCATCACAATTAGTGTGGCCAAGTCTTTTATGCCAAAGACAAGAATTAGATTCAATACCAACAAAAGCTTCAACTTCATGATTTTTTAAATCAAGATTAAAGCTCCTATTTTGCATTTTGATTGAGAGAAGCTTCACGCCAAGAGGATCATAAATTTCACAAATTTGATTTTTGAACTCAATGGTATAATTCTTGTCTAACAATTAACCAACATTTAAAAGATTTTGCTTGATGTCAGGTACAAACAACACATCAGTAATAAGTTTCATACCTGAGAATGTTTGCACTGTTACAACGCCTTTTCCTTTAACATCCACAAGTCTCACCTTCGACAAATACTTTTCATCTAAACACTTGACACTTTTCAAGTCTGATGACATGTGGTGTTTGCAGCCACTATCAATCATCCAAGCATCAAGATTTTGAGTTGCAACTGAGCATTTTTCAACAGCAACAATAACAAAAAGCTTCTCATCCTGAACTTCAGGTCCTTTATTGACTTGAGCAGGTTGAGCTTGATTTTGGTTGTTTACATTGTTTAGACAAACTTTTTCCATGTGTCCAAACTGTGTGCAGGCTTTGTATTGAACTCTTAGCCTGAACCAACAATAAGTTTCTGTATGGTTTGTTTTCTTGCAATGAGGACAAAGTGGGAACTTGCCTCTTCTGTTCTTCCCTTTGTTATTTTGATAAAAAAAAATTTATTTCCCTTTTCTTAGAGTGAGAACCCTTCGTTACATCATCAACATGTGCTTTTGTTTTATGAGATTCAACAAGAGCACTTTCAGTTGAGTTTTCTTCTTCTCTAAAAGTTTTTCTCTGAGCTTGTAAAGCATTTGCAAGCTCTTGAAGAGTGAGTTGCGACAAATCCCAACAATCCTTGAGTGATGAAATCTTTGCTTCAAATCTTTCTGGAAGTGTTACCATTACGTTCTCCACAATCCTTTTTTCAGGTAGATCCTCACCCATTAACCTTATCCGATTCACAACTTTCATAACTCTGTCAATATACTCTTTCACACTCTCTGCCTCCTTCATCTTGAGAAGCTCAAATTCCTTTCTTAAATTGAAAATTTGCATCTGTTTAGTTTTTCACTGCCTTGGAACTCAATTTTAAACTTGTCCAAGACTTGTTTGGCTGTTTTTCAAGCCATGGTCCTAGTAAAAATGGTCCCATCCACTGCTGCATGAAGATTGCTTAAGGCCCTATATTTTTTAGAGACCTTTTCTTCATATACTTTGAGCTGATTCAGATTTGGATTATCTGGCATCTCAGATTCAAAATTTGATTCAACAACCTCCATAGTAGTAGACCTCTAAGATATGCTTCCATCTTCACAGATCGTGCATGATAGTTCTCACCTGTGAAGATTGGAGGAGGAGCAGAAAAACTGCTGCTTGTAGCCATCACAAGGAGCAGTTAAATTTCTCAAGTATTTATGGCCTTGTAAGTGAGGTTTCCTTACTTGTTTTCTCTCAGACACAGTCCCACAAAGATCATAATTGCTCAGGTACCACTTGTAGGAAAATTAAGTATGCATTTAAGAAGAAACTCAAAGATAGGAACAAGGAACATCTTCTCTATTCATTTCTACAGTGAGTTTTTATACTTATACAAAAAGTAGGAGTCAATATCAAGCAACTAGGATTTAAGGAGATATGTTCACTGTGTTTGTAGCCTAAACTCAGGAACATCACACTCACTTTCAAACCTCTAATACATTGCAAAGTATTAATAATAAAGATGACATAATCTAGTGCATAGCTTTGAATCAACAACACTTCACTAGAACCTTCATCACCTCCATTCAGCCAAGGTCGTCCAACGGTCGTGCTGTTGCTGCCACAACCTGTCTTCGAGCCAAGCCCACTATCTCATGTGCATGCACAGGTCCTCCTTCAAATACCTCCGGTTCCGCCAGAACCATAAGCTCCAAAAATCAGGAGAAAAAGAGAAAAGTTAACCAATCCTTCGGACTCATCGTTCTGGACACAATGACGGACCAAGGCATCAGACAAAGCCCATACCAGTCTGGCCAGGGGGCAAAAAAGCAGGGCGTGAAGGACATCTTCCTCAGTAGCCTCACACTGCGAGCATCTGTCTTCCACCATCATTCCTCTTCTCCATAAATTGTTGATTGTAAGCAATGCATTAGTGCAGACCCGCCATGCAAATAGTTTAGACCTTAGGAGGGAGCTTGGTTGGCCAGATAAAAGACCATCCTTTGCCCATGAGTGCCGAGCTTGCTTGTTTCGATAGCCCACACGCTAGAGTGTACGCACTATTCACCGAGAACTTGCGGGTCCTCTCATAGTGCCAGATGATCGTGTCTTGATTGTCCTGCACCGATAGCGGAATGGAGAGATTTGCACTCAGCGTCAAGCGGGTGGAAATAAAAAACGATTAGTGCCTCGTCCCATGCCACCGGAGTCCAGCCACAATTAGGTCCCGCACCTGCAGCAACAATGGCCACGTGAAGGAGGGGGTGTGGCCAAGCTTAGCATAAAAAAATGTGGCATTCGAAAAATATTTTTTTGTGAAATATTTGGTGCAGGGAAGTTGTCAGGCTGTGTGGCGACCCGCCAGGCTTGTTTGGCGAGCAACGCTTCATTATACTCCTTCAGATGCCAAAATCCTAACCCACCATCATCCTTGCTCTTACACATTTGGCTCCAGGATATCCAATGGGTCTTGGCCTCCGTATCGCAACTCCAGAAGAAAGTCACCAACATCCGTTCGAGTTCTCGGAGAACTGTATCCGGCAACTGAAAACAACTCATAGTGTAAGTAGGAAAGGCTTGGAGTACTGCCTTGATGAGGACCGGTCTCCCTGCTTGAGACGCTTCGTTGCCCATACTCTTACTCCAGATGCTCTCTTTGATACCATCGATAACCTCTTTCTTCATTCGGCCGACAGTCGATGAAAAGCCCAAGGTACTTCGCGTGTTTCTCCACCATAGCGACCCCTAATGCGTGCAGTGCGATCAACATTCTTGTTGAACACAATGCTTGATTTCTCCAAGTTAATCTTGAGGCAGGAGGTGGTTTCGAGCTGCCCCAGGATCCGTATAATGCAGTCCATGGCCCCCGCAGTGGCTTGACAGAAGATTAATGTATCGTCAGTGAAGAGAAGATGAGAGACCCATGGAGTACGATGTGAGACCGCCATCCCTTGGAGCTCGCCCTCAAGTTCAGCCTGCCACACCGGAGCACTGAGTGCCTCTGCACAAAAGAGACCCCGTTGTGGGCTAATCGGGCCAAACTTCTCGCCATTCAACAAAAAAAAGTAAGAAACAGAGGAAACATAAAGCATAAGCACTGAAACATAACAAGGAAGAAATTCTATTCTAAGTAAGACACTCTGAAGGAAAATCCACTCCACTCGGTCGTAAGCCTTGCTGATGTCGAGCTTCAAGGACACATACCCGGTTGCCCCTCGACTTTTATGAGATAGGAAGTGGTTGAGTTCATAGGCCACAAGGACATTATCCATGATTAGGCGTCCCGGCACGAAGGCCGTCTAAAGAGGGCAGATAAGCGTGTCTAGATAAGGTTTTATACGATTTGCTATGGCCTTGGAAGCTAATTTGTAGATGACGTTGCAGGAGAGCAATAGGCCGGAATTGCGTAATGCAGTCATGTTTGGGGCATTTAGGAATTAATACCATGTGCGTGAAATTGAGAAGAGGGTGAAGGTCACGATTATTAAGTATATCAAACACACAACAGGTAATATCAGAACCAATAATATGCCAGTATTTTATTTTTAAATAACTTTGTTCAAATTACAATTTAGTTCTCAAACTTCTAAAATTTATATAATTGAAAAAAAATGCACTGTTGGTCCCATTAGATAGGGACATTCTCACTTTTGGTCCCCCATTTTATGGGGTCAAAAATTCTAGTCTAAAAATCCTAAAATTTTGAAACCAATGGTCCTGCGCTGTTAAATGTTAAAGGAAACCGTTAGTCAATAGCTGATGAGGTTGACCAATAATTCTTAATTCTATTTTACCCCCCTATAATTTCCAAAAGAGAATTCAAAAAACCCGAATGTATTTTAAAAATAGCTAAAACCCCCTCTATCTAAAAAAAAAATTCTCTCTTTGTTGACCCAATTTGACTAAATTTCCTTTTCTATCTAATAAATCACCATTATTTATTTCTTTAATTTTGAGATTATTGTTTATGATCTTTTTTATTTTTATTTTTTCTTCCTCCTAAAATATAAATAATTATTTTCTTCAATATATTTATTTATAGAGATGACAATTTCAACCCGAACCTGGGAAACCCAATCCGGACTCGTCCCGTATGGGGCGGGTCTGGGAACCAATTTTTCGAGTCCGGGGCAGGTTTGGGGCATAAAAAACTTGCCCCGGCCGGGTCTGGGACGGGGTACGGGTCCTGTCCAAAACCCGTCCCAACCCCGACCCGACCTCGCCCCGACCCCACCCTGACCCCGCCTCTTTTTTATTATATATTATTAATATATATTATAAATAAGAAATTATAGTATTATATATAAATTCTAAATAAATTTTACATGTACCCAACTCTATATAAGAATAAAAATAATAAAAAATTAGTTGATAAGAAATTTAATGATTATTTTAAATTTTTAATTGAAAACTATATAGTCTACATTAAGTTATTTAAATCTACACTGATATTAATGTATTCTTTTGTATAATATAATTCATTGTAAATCTTAAAATGATATTACTTAAAGAGAAAATTAATAATTTAGATAAACATATTATTTGTCTTATACAATTCATTATATATTTATATATTATTATATAATGAGATCAAAAAGTTTAATTAACCATTACGATATCTTAAAATCTAGCCACCCGATTCATACTAAATTTTAATATATATAAGTCTGTGTCCATTAAATCATATTAGACGGTACGATTTATAATCACATGGCCTGATTCAACGATATAACCGTCTTAAATGATTATTTTTTTGTTCCGAGTACGATATCTCAACATCCGTATACCCAATAAGTCTAAAACTTTACCAAATGTATTTTTCTGTAAGTTTGATCATATCTAATGGTTTGATTTGAATTTTAATGGTCCGATTAACCCATGTTGTTCAACAACATAAGATGATAGTTACATCAATGTAATACTAACATTTATAAATATACAAATTTATTGCATATTGTGAATATATACCAATCTCAACTATAAATATTTTTGTGTATTTCAATTGCATTATTCTAGAAAATGGATATTATCTACAATATTAAATTGTTCAATATGATTTTTTTTAGTATATTTTATTAATTATATTACTACTAAAACTAATTAGTAGTTTATATTTATAACAATAAATTAAAATATTATATTATATATTTAATATTTTGATAATTAATATAATAATATTTATTATTAAAAATATAATATACTTTTTAGGGATGTTATGCATGAAAGTATGTTTTAATTTCTTGTGTTCAAGAAATGAAAAAATGAGCACAAAAAATATTAATAAATTCGTGGCGGGGTGGGGCAGGGGCGGGGCGGGGTATAGGGCCTAAAAAATTTAACCGGGGCGGGTCTCGGGTCCGGCGGACCCGTACCAAACCCACCCCGTTTTCATCCCTATTTATTTAAATATTAACATAACCAAAAATATATCAAAATTTTAATATTTTTGTCATGTAAACTAAAAAAAAATAAATTAATATCACATAAAAAAATTAATATACTAAAGTTCATTTTTCAAATTTTAATATCTATTTGAATATAAATATTAATCAATTATAATATTATATATTATTAACTAATTTAAATTATTATTTAATTTAAAAATATTATATTATTTATATAAACATTATTTAAAAATAAATTGGCGTCGCAGCGGCGGGTTGAGGGCGCAACAATGAGAAGCACGCGGGTGCAGCGGGATTGGCTGGGGCACAACAGTGAGAAGCGCGCTGGTGGGTTTGGGGGAGGCGTCGTTCGGGGACTGGGTGATGGATGGGGCTCCCCCCTTCTAGTGCAACATATATATATATATATTATATGTATAAAGGTATACATATACACATATATTATATTTTTATAAAAAATATATATTTATACTTACTTTTTCTATATAATTATATATAAAAAATTAAATTTGGACCGTTTATCTTAAAGATAAGATCTAACGGTTGATAATAAAGATACAAATACAGAAAATAAAAAATAAAAAAATAGCGTGTGTGTTACACCACTCACGTGAGGGGATATTTTGCTTCTTTTATTATAACAGAAGGGGGTAAATTACTAATTATTATTTCATATGGGGGTGTCTTGCCATTTTCTCCTAACACAGGAGGGTAAAATGCAATTTGCTCTTATATTGATAATTGAAGTATGAGAGAGAGAGAGAGAGAGAGAGAGAGAGAGAGAGAGAGAGAGAGAGAGAGAGAGAGAGAGAGTCCATGGCCTCTTTTTAGTTCCTTTACCAGCCTATTATAGGAGTGGGGTAGGTGCATATGGGCAGCAGATCTGCAACAGAATCCTTCAAGTGGGCGGGTGCATGTATTTGTCCAACTCATAATTTCAGCTTGTATAGTTTCAGCTCGTATGATTTTAGCTCGTATGGTTTCAGGTCGTGCATTTTTTTGTTGTATATTTTCAGCTCGTATATTTTTAGAGCTCCAACTTTTTAGACCTCTAATAGATGAGCTCGTATGAGATGAGCTCTAACTCTTTAGACCTCTAACTGATGAGCTCGTATAAAATGTTTGTTAAAAACTCATTGTTGACGTCGAAATTTTGGAATAAATTACCAATTAAAAGCCCAAAATAAATTGGCTAATATTTGGGTTCCAAAATAAAAGTCCATAATAAAAATTGGGTTAATCATTAAGGAATTAAATTCATAAGTCCATATTAAATTTGGGTCTTATGTAATTTTATGGGTCGATCCAAAATATAAAATTATTATTTTTGGATTGGCTAAATTGGGCCAGCTACATGTTCGAAATGCAGCCCATCAGAAGACTAGTCCATGTCAAAGCCCACGGTAATCAAGCCCAACAGACATGAGCCCAAGCTACCGTAGCCCCACTTATGCATATAAATAAGGGGCCTCCACCACTCAAGTAAAAAATTACATAGAACATTGAAGCACAAGACGAGAAGTCACTCCATACAACAGAAGAAATCCAAAGGGACCCAAGTCCAAAAGTTCTCCGCCACAACGAAGATCCACGACCACGAAGATTTCACGTCTTCCTCGGCATCAAATCCTTCAAGGCCTTGATACCAAATTTCAAGGTACCGCGTAGTTTGCTCCACAAATTCGGAGGAGATTATACATCAACATCCAAGAACAAGCGTCAAGCCCTTGGATCGAAATTCGGAGAGAAGAATCAGGGGATTACATTCACTATAGAGATTGTATCCACTTTTATTTTTAAATCAATAAACTCCATTTGTCCATATTTTTCTTGTCTTGTAATTATTTTTGCAGACTCAAAATTTTGTGTGAACAAATTTCTGGCACACCCAGTGGGACAATCTCTGCCTCTCATCTCTTCTTCCTACATCAAAGTTCAAGTCACCACATCAAAGTGTTCAATGGCACCCAAGAAGGATCAAGTCACCGTCAACGCCACTACCGCCGGTCAATCCTCCACCAGGGGCAAGATTGTTGACGCGACCCCTTCAGATGGTTCAAACTCGACAAGTCCTACCGAGATTAACTCTAAATTCACATATTTCGCTATCGTCCTCGCCAAGATGGCCGACGCGACAGCAATGGAGGAACAACTAGCACAAATGGCCAAAAGCCATCGCTAATCTCCAGAAGACCATCGAGGAAAAAGACCTCCAAATCGCCCAATTGATGAGCAACCAAGAGCATACGAGCGTTGAAAAAACCAACGACAGCCACAAGCATGCCTCCTTCTCAAACTATGTTAAAAGCGAGAAGCAAGTGGATAAATCACCACCAACGCATGACTTCGTGCAAAAGTCTACAAATTCTGAAACATCTATTGTTGCATGGTCTGTTCAACAATTGCAAGAGATGATCATCAACACCATCAAAGCTCAATATGACGGAACGACCCAAAGCTCGCCCGCATATTCAAAACCATATACCAAGCGCATCAACACATTGAGGATGCCAATGGGATACCTACCGCCGGAACTGCGATAATTCGATGGAAGAGGCAACCCAAAACAACACATCATCCACTTCATCGAGACATGCAACGACGCCGGCACTGACAGTGACCTCTTGATGAAGTAATTCGTTCGATCGCTTAAAGGAAATGCTTTCGATTGGTATGTCGATCTACAGCCCGAGTCAATTGACAGTTGGGACGAGATAGAGAGGCAATTCCTAAATCTCTTCTATAGCACCCGTCGGACGGTGAGCATGTACGAATTCACCAACGCAAGGCAGTGGAAGGACAAGCCAGTGACTGACTACATCAACCGTTGGCGCACTCTAAGTCTGAACTGCAAAGACAAACTCTCAGAGGCCTCGGCGACAGAAATGTGCATCCAATGTATGCGTTGGGGTCTTGTTTACATCTTGCAGGGGATCAAGCCAAGAAGCTTTGAGGAGTTGGCTTCCCGCGCGCATAACATGGAGATAAGCATCACCAATCACAAACCTAAATTCCCAATTGACTACCAAAATAAGGAGTCAAAAGAGGATGAAGACTTCGTCACACCCGACGTCAAAGAGCCCATGGCCATCAAAGCAACTTCTATCAAATTTCCACCAAGCGAAAGAAGGAGTGAAGGGCCTCAAAACCACCAAACGCCATGTTACAAAGGTTGGCTTACTTTGGATGACGAAGACACAGCGGGAACGAACGTCGTCAGCGTCACTCCAACAAATGACTTGCATATTTTGGAAAGCAAGGAGAAAGCTCTACCATCTCTACCGGCAGAGCTACCAAAACTTCGATTGGACCATCTTGAACCCATATAAAGGGAGCCTCCGACGCCGGCATGAAGTCCCTCATCAAGGCAGAGTCGTACTTTGTGGATGCCAAACTCCATCTCAACCCTGGCGAGATGCAAGAAGTTATGCCTTCGAAAATTCCAATCGGTCAATCCATCAACGAAGTACACTCCAACTTCACTGCGTCAGAAATTAGTGATGAAAATTTCCACAAATCAACCATCGCTGAAGTGCCAACAAGCGGAGATCATAAGCCAAGGAGGCCACCTTACTCGCCAATATTCCCTTATGTGGTTCAGTCCGACGACAAAGACAAACAAAGCTCATCACAAGACCATGCTCCTCCACTATCTAAAGGAATCAAACAACAAATTAAGGTGAAATCCAACGACCCTCAAGGTGCCAAGGTTGAACTAATCAAGCCCGTCACCGGTCAACACTTGTTGGTCTCAAGTAAACTACTTCTGCTGAAAAATCAACCCGAAGAAATGTCGGGGGCATTTAGCTCAAAAGCTTACCACCTCTTGGCGAAAGCAGGGTACGACTTTTCTGCCCCATCTCGACTCAGCAAGTTAAATCTAGAGTTGACTGGTGAAAGATCCATGGATTAACTGAAGCGCAACATGAGTTGAGAAGACAAGGCTTTCGTGTCAACCAACCGCACATTGGCTTAGGCTTCACTCCGGACGGACTTGTGTGCGATCACCTCGAAGATGGTCCTGTGCGACAGCTGAAGAAAAGAAGTCAATTTGACCTAACAAACAAATCAATAAAAAAAGGTGAAAGTCAAGAACTTCATGAGTCTCGGCCCCGGGAAGTAAGACGTCATTCCTGATCATCCCCTCAAACAAGTCAACCAAAGTGAAGCGACGCCTCGCCAGACGATTACATGATCAAGAAAGCACTTCAGATAAAGAGGATGAAGAAAGCATCAAGCTGCGTCCATCCAACCACGTCAGTGTTGATGAAGACTATGACTTGAAGATCTTAAAAAATGAGATTCAAGACGCTCCCAAGCACAACTTGAAGGTGGAGAACATGAAACCCCCATCATCTCAAATTAAAGATACGGCCTCGGCCTTACAAATGAAAAGTTCATGAAAAAGTTTCTCCTTGACGCATGAGCTTAAACTGCATGTCGCTCCATAAAGCACGAGCCTAAACTGCACGTTACTCCTGGCCCGCATGAGTATAAACTGTGTACGGCATCCCTCCTGTTAAATAAAAAAAAGGGAGAGAAATAAAGAAAATTCAAGTTTCTTTGAACTACGTTTTGACTTGATTTCTTCACGGGGTACGTAGGCAGCTTGGGTATATGTTCCTAAGTTCAGTCATATCTTCAAACAAGTCCGTTGTTGTTTTAAGCAAGACCTCTTTCCCACAATGAAAATGCAAGGAAAATGTATTCTAGCGGTGTCAACATACTAAGCCATGTTGTGTATGCTAAGTCATGCTCTTTTCGGGAAGAAATTAGGCGAAAAAAATGAAGGGAGATAGTCGAACACGCCCTAGCCGTGTTCAAGAACACGGTTGTGTCCATGGGGGCAAGCAGAACACAGCCTGGGGGTCTAGAAACATGGTCGTATCAGGCAAAAAAGGGTCTCACAGGCAACAAACCGAGAGGAACACACCCTGGCCGTGTTCTCTGACATGGTCGTGTTCTCGCAGCCATGTGGAAAAAAAAATAATTCTCTCGAAGAAAGAGGGCAATGCAGAGGTTGGTCGATTTCATATCCAAAGTAAACAAGTTTTGGAGTTCCGATTGATCTTAAATGTGCATTGCAACCATTCGTATCATGGTCAATGCCAATAAGAAAAGAAATGCTCCAAATGATACGCAATGAAAATTTCGAGAGGAACATAAAGAGATTGCATAAAAGAAACACTTTTATTGCACAAAGATCCATTTACATCGCAAGAAGACAAGAAAAAAAAACGGAGATAGCACTAATGCTAAACACTCAGGCGAACAAATTGAAAGTTGTCAAATTTCATCTCGAGTCTTCAAAAAGCACATCCATCCTCTTCAATTCGCTTGGTTGGATTCTTTGAACAAATGTGAAGTGTCTTCAAGCAATGGGGTCTTCTCTCTCTTGGCCATGTCCCTTGAGGTTAGACAAGCTTTCTTCGTCTTCTTGGCAAGGGTCTTCTCGCTCAAGTAGAAAAGGCTTCTCATTAAGTGCTTCACAACTTGGGGGCGACGATCAACGTCGACAAGTGGAGTAGCCAAGGTTGTTCAAATGGAAAAGCAGCTTTCGCTCAAGAAACACGTCGCTTGAACGAAGGTTGACCGAATTGGAGGTGAGCATGCCGTCTAAATCTGTGAGAAGCCGGTGGCGCACCAAAAGTAAAGATCAAGACTTCATGGCATGGAGGGCTTACAAGCATCATCGCCTAACAACTCCTTGAAAGAAAACATGACCTCGTCGTTGAAATCTCCAAGTACAAGCGACCATGAAGATTTGACTTCTTCTCTGGACTTCTCTAACGGTGGAAAGCAAGACGTCACAGAAGGCACCATAGCTCGAGGAAAACTTGAAGGATGTCCTTGTAGCGATGTAGGTGAAAAGGGACGCGCCACGGCGGCATGGATCTTAACTTCATGAAGGACACTTGGACGATGGCCTCACTCTTTTTCTATGGTGAAAATCTTGTCGCAAATGCACATGAAGAGAAACGTGCGAACGACGACATGGATCTCGACTTCGTGAAGGATGCTTGGAGAATGGCCTCGCTCTTCTTCTATGGTGAGGGTCTTGTTGCAGATGCGCAAAAAGGAAAAATGTGAGAACGACGACGTAGATCTCGACTTCGTGAAGGACGCTCGGACAATGGCCTCGCTCTTCTTCTATGGTGAGGGTCTTGTTGCAAATGCGCATGAAGCAAAAAATGTGTGAACGACGGCATCATTCCCGGCTTCGTGAATGATGCTTGCATGTTGACCTAACGTGTCTTCCGTGAAAAAAGGATGTCTTGCAAAACTTGGACGATGTAGTCTCCATGAGCCTTGTCGACAATGCGGTGATGACTCAAAAATGCAAACTCAACATAGGCTTCACGTCACGAGGAGAAGGTTTGTCCACCAGGACCTTGGATTGAGAAGGAGTGGTGAAGCGGGAGTCAAACGTCTCTCTAGTCGCCTCTTCAGACCACCGATAGATGTGGATGACTTGTGCAAAGATTGAACCTTGGACAGTTGAACGATGTCGACCGGCCATGGATGTACAATGGAGTGCCTTTCGCCTTGAGATTATCCTTATCGATTCGGATGATGATGCTTGGGAACGGCTCGGTACAATCTTCGAAGTCTATGTCTGAAAATTAAAGAAGAAATATGAAGAAATTAAAAGCCGAAGTCATCCTTTTATAATGGTTCATTGTGAGAGAAAGTTGGAAAATTGCCATATTTCTCAGATTATGAAATAAGAAGGAGAAGTGCAAGAATATCAATTCCCATAATTTGAAAAATTTAGGATTGTCTTATTTCCTTCGATTCGCCATTGTCAGCAAGCAAAGAGAAAAAAACTTTCCTTTCAATTAGTTTCTTTGCAAGGCAATATGGCATGCACAAGAATAATGGATCTCTTGCCAAAGGAAAATACAAAAGAAAGAGAGAGAGAGAGAGAGAATCTCGGCCGAAGCTTCTCAGTAATTTGCAAAGAAAAGGAAAATGCATGTTTGGCCATGTGAATGCAGCCACATAATGAAAGTTGGGCATGGAAATTTGGCATAGTGGTGGATTGCTTGCCAAAAGAAACAAAAACCAAAAAAAAAAAAAAAAAATTGAAATGAGTCCCTGCTGTTGTTGCTGCGAATTCGATTGATCTCGGGCCAAAATTGTTGGGCCTTTTGTCAAGAAAATGTCTTGGGCCTTTGTTAGGCTCATATTCAAAAAAAAAAAAAAAAGAAGAAAAAAAAGAGACGAGAAGGAAATACTTCAAGTCCCGCCTTCAACAACAATTGGCATGTTCTTCGCCGAGCCTTGAAGTGGGGGCATTTGTTGACGTCGAAATTTTGGAATAAATTACCAATTAAAAGCCAAAAATAAATTGGCTAATAATTGGGTTCTAAAATAAAAGTCCATAATAAATTTGGGCTTATCGTTAAGGAATTAAATTCATAAGTCCATATTAAATTTGGGTCTTATGTAATTTTATGGGTCGATCCAAAATATAAAATTATTATTTTTGGATTGGCTAAATTGGGCCAGCTACATGTTCGAAATGCAGTCCATCAGAAGACTAGTCCATGTCAAAGCCCATGGTGATCAAACCCAACAGACATGGGCCCAAGCTACCGTAGCCCCAAGACGAGAAGTCACTCCATACAACAGAAGAAATCCAAAGGGACCCAAGTCTAAAAGTTCTCCGCCACAACGAAGATCCACGACCACGAAGGTTTCACGTCTTCCTCGGCATCAAATCCTTCAAGGCCTTGATACCAAATTTAAAGGTACCGCGTAGTTTGCTCCACAAATTCGGAGAAGATTACACATCAACATCCAAGAACAGGCGTCAAGCCCTTGGATTGAAATTCGGAGAGAAGAATCAGGGGATTACATTCACTATAGAGATTGTATCCACTTTTATTTTTAAATCAATAAACTTCATTTGTTCATATTTTTCTTGTCTTGTAATTATTTTTGCAGACTCAAAATTTTGTGTGAACACTCATATTTTTGCAGGTGTTTTAATTTTCGATCTATTTAATATTTTTTTTCTTGTCAATATATATATAGGAGTTACCAACTCATCATAAATACATTAATTATATATATCCAATCTTGAAAGAGCACGACATAAGAATTACAAATAAATTATATTATAAACTTAAAAGGTAGCCGGTATAATAATAATATAAGAATTAAAAAAATAAAAGAAAAATGATTAAGATCCTACTAAATAGCAAGTGACAGAAGTTTGTTTAAAATATATAGGGAGCAGTTTAATGATATTTTTTTCATAACAAATATACATAGGGATGAAAATTAATATTATGGAGAATAGAAACTTACATAA
Organism: Sesamum alatum; assembly: GCA_034509735.1. Classification (NCBI taxonomy): domain Eukaryota; kingdom Viridiplantae; phylum Streptophyta; class Magnoliopsida; order Lamiales; family Pedaliaceae; genus Sesamum; species Sesamum alatum. Next base: position 50,646,888 of record JACGWO010000003.1, read on the forward strand.
ATGAGTTATAAGAAAACAATTGAAAGGAGGAAAAAAATAAAAGAAGAAGAAAGAAGAAGGATGGAACGATTAAAAAGAAAAATTAATGTCAAAATCTCAACAAAATGGCTAAGTCAAAATAGAAACATAACAACATTATGACCTGCCATCAAAGACTTGTGTTATGCACAGGTTTAATATAATTTAAATTAAAAAAATATTTAAGATTTTTAAGTTAAGTGAATGTTCATATGAAGAACATTTTTAAATAAAATTACTTTTCCTTCTCCAACTATAGTGGTTTAATCGTAAAGAGGTGTAACAAAATTTAATAAGATGATACCGAAATAAAGTACTATCATTTAAATTTCTTCGTCTCTTCCATTCAACAAAATATATACAATTAACATAATAGACTTATTAGTGTTAATAATATTTTTTACAATATTTTATTAGATATTAATAAAAAATATTAAAAAACTTTACTATTGTAAAATTTCACCTTTCTATCCAAACAATTCTTCTCTCACTATATATTCGTCACTAAAAATAAACGAGAGGGGGGGGGGGGGAGGGGATAACAAATACCAAGCATCGTAGATCGATCTATAACATAAAACACCCAAAATTAATGTTTACTTACTCAAGTTGAAGTTCATTAGTCAATGATTTTTGTTGGCTATCATAATCTCAATCGTAATACCTCTTCAGGGGATTTTAATCCTATTTTCTTACTTCAGGGGATTTTTTGCAACTTCGAGAAAACATAGGGGGATTTTTCCATTTTGCCCAAGAATTTTTGAATTTTTTTTTAAAATTATTGGCTGGAGTGAAATTGGACTAAAATTGTCATTTTAAAAAATTAGTGATCTTAATTGCTATTTCTTGACCGGCTTTTGACACATCACTCCTGCCATGTCATCTTGGCCGAATTTTGAATTGCCACGTAAGCAATGGTGGCCGGAGTGGACAAAATCCCCAATTTTTATTTATCACGTGCTGGACATGTGAGCATTTTCGGTGAAATTAGGACAAATTAGACTGAAATTGCCATATTTAAAAAATTAGTGTCCTGAATTTGTATTTTATTAAAAGTCTGGTTTACAATGCCACCAACTCTATATTAATGGACGAAAATTACAATTTTCCCAAACATATATCTACTCTATCCTCACAATTTCTATACATTAATTCGATCCAACTTAGTAAACATGGCATACGTTGTGTTGCACATAATTCGGAAGTTTAATCTTCAGAATGCATAATTACGATGACTAAATATAATATTATAGAATTCTATATATTATATTAAATATGGTCTTTGTAGCTAACCTTATGCATATGCTTTCCAGGAAGAGGGGCTTGTCTTCTGGGAGGGCAGTGGATGAGCTAGCTTAGCACAAAATTGAATTTGCATTTTTCGGTGTTTTAAGTAGTTTTTATTTATCGTATTTTGTGAGAGAAATGAAAATATGTTATTGATTTTATAGTTCCATCCAATGAATTTTATACTTGACAATCAATAGCAGTTAAATCAAACGTTATGTATAGAATCAGGGCCGTTCCTGAGGGTGGGTCGCCTAGGGCGATGGCCCAGGGCCCAACCCTCAGGGGGGCTCCATCCAACCCAAATTACTCTTCTACTATTATTATGAATAATTAATTATGTAAAATAATTATTATATTCAATAAAAATACTAAAAGGAATTAGGAATTGAAAGGACTCTTGCAAACCGACTTCTCACCTTTCTACGTACTCTCTTATCATATATTCTCAAGAATTCTCATAATTTGTTCCCAAAATTGAAAGAACTTTTTAAGCGTCACTTCTCCACCTTTTCTGAAAAATCTACTTTCGGCTTGCTCTATCAAAATTTTCAAGGAATCTGATAATTTATTTCACCCTGGTAAGAATTTAGCATATTATTTTGATGTTGGAATTATCATGATGTTCTTCTTGCAGTACTGAGGACTACACGTCCCCTTTATCTTTTTTTCTTTCCAAAATTATTTGAAGTATTGATGTGCATCCAGTAATTATTAAAATTTGCCTTGTTGTATTATTGAACTTTTCCATTCATTTATTTGCTTTCTATGTTTAATCAGTTGTAATGGTTTTGTGTTGATACTTTGTGCGAAGATTTTTAATTATTATTAATTTACATAATTATGTTATTTGATTAGTTCATTTACTAATTATAATTTATATTGATCGATGTGTTGTTTAATCGGAATATTTTATGAGTTTGAGTATTTAAATTAGAGTTGGTTAATTAATTTATTTTATGAGTTTGACTATTTAAATTAGAGTTGGTTAATTAACTTATTTTATGAGTTTTGCTATTTAAATTAGAGTTGGTTAACTAACTTATTTTACGAGTTTGACTATTTTAAGAATTATTATATACTGATTGTACTTTTTTTTCTTGAGGTTCTTGTTAATAATATTATTTACTCGCTGTCATATTGCTACTTTCTTGTGCTGCTTTTTTTTTTTTTTGGTATATGGCATATTATTTGTTAAGGCCTTGATCAGCTAAAATTATAATAAAGTAGGTTTTTTTTGATAAAGTAGGTTATAGCCATGGATTAACTACTTTATATATGCTTCGTTAGGGGCCTTTTTTTTTTCTTTCTCGCCGTAGGGCCACAAAAATGTCAGGAACATGCCTGTACAGAATGATTCTATTTACGCCTCCATCCTTCTAAATAAACGATCATCACGTCTGATTGACTGCTTAAAGGGACGAGAAAGGTAATTTTAGCCTAACTGTACCTAACGGATCTCCATTCTTCTGTTAAAACTTCACAAAAAATAGCTTTTGGGACTAAGTTGACAACTTTTTGTTTAAAAAGGGATCAAATCGAAAATTCCGTAAAATGTGGAACTAAATTGAAAAAATCCATTTTTTATGGGACGAAAAAAATAATTTAGCCATACCTTTTTGTGTTTAAGAAAAAAAAAAACGTAAATGGAATTGATGGGTGTCAAACGCGTCAGGGGAAAGGTAATGCCGAAGCAAATCTTATAAATTTCTAGGAGTGGGTGAGTTTTCGAATCCCAGTAGGTTTTGACTATTTTCATATCGTGTCGATGACAATTATAATATTTGATATAATATATATAAAGTATTTAAATTAAAATATTTTTAATTATATTTATTTTTTCCTTAAATAATCATTTCTTTTTATTAATAATTTTTTATATATACATACTTAAAATTAATATGTATACACATATGAGTGTTGGATTTCACAATATAAGTAGACTAATAATTTAATATTAATGATAATTAACTTGCATAAACTGAAGAGGCCAATTACTAAAAATACATATCAAATTTTACCAGAAGTGTATAATTCCACACACATCGGAGGCCGGGCTGGGCAAGGGCTCCCCCTAGGCTCCTAGCCCCGCCCTTGGATCTGTTGAACTTACATTGTGGCCAACATTTGCGTGTCGCTCTCTTGTTTGTTATTTAGTAGGTTTGTGATTTCACAATTTTCTCTTAAATTTATACAATGTTAGTAAATATCAAATAAAATAATCATACTAATTATTGATCCAATAAATTAAACAAAATATAATTTCATCTTATGGCTACAATATCATCTACTTTTCATGCACTAATCTATTTCACCTTAATTCTTTGCCACGAAGTAAATGAGGTCTTATAACTATATACAATAGGTAGGCTCGTGATGTAAATCTATTTGTCAAATTACATACAACCATATGACAACTATATATATATATACATATTATATGGTTAGATTATAACATTACTTTATATATATATATATATTTGATAAAAATATGAATTATTTGTCTTTTTCAAGTATTCCTTTTCTTTAGTATCCTTTCTCATTTCTCCTTGTCCCTCCTCGGAAGCTTGGGTTTCTTTAATGTTGATAATTTCTCTGCATACACTAGGAGGCTGTCAATATCCGGAGTTGGCTTCTTGGCAAGGACTTGAAGAAATCCCCGTCCAATAGCCCTTGTGAGAAGACACTCACCCTAACCTCTGGAGTGGTAGCAGGCACTTCCAGACGGCCGTATTGAAGCATTGGAGGTAATCCCTTGGAGAAATAGCATTTTTGGTCCCATAAGTTAGACCCTTTTCACTTTTAGTCTCATTTATTACGGGTTGACACTTTTGGTCCCATAACTTAGAAAACTTCGCATTTTTAGTCCTCATCCACATTTTCGTTTATTTTTTTAAGTATTTTTTATTTGGCTGGAGGGAAAATTCAGTTTTTGTTAGAGAAGAAAGAAATCCCATTTCCTTGCATATTTTCCATTGAAATTTATTTTTTTCCCCCTCAAAATAGCTATATTCCCCCTCCCCCAAGTGTTGTCAAGTTGAAAAATGGGCTAATTTTTCCTCCAGCCAAAAGTACTTAACGATTACATACTGGGTATGTGGCCAATACCGTAAAAAACAAGCAAAAAAGTGGAAGAGGACCAAAAGTGCGCTTTTTTTTAAAGTTAGGGGACCAAAAATGCCAATCCCCTAATGAATAGGACTAAAAGTGAAGCGGCCTAACTTATGGGACCAAAAATATTATTTTTCCTAATCCCTAAAAGAATCTACCTTTTTCTATCGGACTGTGAAGAGACCGAGAGCCGTCTTCTGATGTCGCTTACTGCTGGCGAATTAATGTAAGAACAAAAATTGGAACTCCTAATTGATCCCTCAGGCAGTTGATTGAACCACTGTTGCGCCGCTCTAACAAAGGTGGTAACAAATACTCGACATTTGATCTCGTTGGTACAACAATGTAAGAGAATCGCGTTTTCAAAATCGGGACAAATGTTTCTTAGGTTCTGTAGGAGCTCGGTAGCCATGACCTCCTCGTTGAAAGGGATACCACCCTGCTCTTCTAGTAGGACTCCCATCACGCGATGTTGCATATCTTGGAGTCCCTTATGCAGGCATTCCAGGCGGGCCATCCACCAAGGGGAAACCTCCTCCTGCCGCTAAGGGGAAACCACTTATTGCGGCTAAGTGGACAGGCCCTGCTTCCCGAGGGGAAGTCTTGGCGGTCCTCGAGTTGGGGGTCCTCCACCACTGGCCACAGGGGCCTCCATTGCCAAAGGGGCTGCAAGAAGCACTTGGGTTACAACTTTTAGTTGTGTTCGTACCGCGGTGGTAATCATCTGTTGCATAGTCTCAAACAACTCTGGGGTAACAAGGTTAGCAATGGGCTGTAGCTAATTTGTAGACGACATTGCAGAGAGCAATAGGCCAAAATTGCGTAATGCAGTCAGGTTTGGCGCGTTTAGGAATTAATACCATGTGCGGGAATTGAGAGGAGGGTAAAGCACATCATTATTAAGTATATCAAGCACACAACAAGTAATATCAGAACCAATAATATGCCAGTATTTTATTTCGAAATAACTTTGTTCAAATTACAATTAGTTTTCAAACTTCTAAATTTATATAATTGGAAAAGATGCACTTTTGGTCCTATTAGATAGAAAATTCTCACTTTTGGTCCCCCGTTTTATGGGGTCGATAATTCTAGTCCCAAAATCCGAAAATTTTGACACTAATGATCGTACGCTGTTAAATGTTAGCGAAAATCGTTAGTCAACAATTGTTGACTTGACCAATAAATATCTAAATTCTATTTTACCCTCTATATTTTCCAAAAAAAAAAAAATGCTAAAAACCTTAATGTATTTAAAAGATAGCTAAAACTCCCTCTATTTAAAAAAAATAAATTCTCTCTTTTTGACTCAATTTAACTAAAATACCTTTTTTTTATCTCATAAATTCTTTATTTCTTTAATTTTGAGATTATTTTTTATGATCATTTTTTTTAATTTTTCTCCCACCTAAAAACGTAAATAATTATTTTCTTCAATATATTTATTTAAATATTAAAATACCAAAAAAATATATCAAATTTTTATAGTTTTGTCATGTAAACTAAAAAATTAGATTAATATCACATAAAAAATTAATATCTTAAAGTTTATTTTCCAAAATTTAGTATCTATTTGAATATAAATATTAATCAATTATAACAATTATATATTATTAACTAATTTAAATATATTATATTATTTATATAAACAATATTTAAAGTTAAATTATCATTATAAATATAATAGTAATTAAAAAATAAATGATCATAATTAATGTATATTATTTATTTAAATGTATAATTACAAATTAAAAAAATAAATTAACCCAACCCCTACGCCCACCCCACCCCCCATCACTTCGAAACCCTAGACCCGCTGCGCGCGCCACCCGCTGCTCACCCCACCCCCTTCCCCTGTACTATGCCGCCCTTCACAGAAGGTGGTCACGGTGACGTCGTCCCGAATTTAATATTCAGATAGATACTTAAATTTGAAAACAAATTTTAGTATATTAATTTTTTATGTGATTTTAATATAATTTTTTAATTTTAATTATATAAAATTAAAAATTTTGTATACTCTAGTATTTTAATATTTGTATAACATAGTGAAAAAATAATTGTTTATGTTTTTAGGAGAGAGAAAAATAAAAAATAAAAAAAAGACCACAAATACAATCCAAAAATAAAAGAAATGAAGGAGGGTGATTTTATAAAATCATGGAATTTATTTTAATCAAATTGGGTCCAAAAAGATATTTGTTTTTCAATAGAGAGGTTTTTAGCATATTTTTACTATATAGGGTGGTTTTAGCCTTTTCCTGAAAATAAAGGGGGTAGAATAGAATTTGGACATTTATTGGTCAATTCAACAATCATTGACTAACGGCTTCCATTAATATTTAAGGGCGTGGGACCAAATATGTCAAATTTTAGGGTTTTGGGACTAGACGTGTTGTCCCTATAAAGCAGGGAATCAAAAGTGAGAATGACCCTATCTAGTGAGACCAAAAATACAATTTTGCCTATATAATTTGACCCCAAAAATTTTATAGATTTCTGAGCTGCTGCTGCTGTTCATGTCAGTTGTCAGTTGTAAGTGGTCATAAATGACGACCTGAATATTCTGAGCATCATTAAAAACTTCAAATCTCTGTCCAGTCTTATCGTTCAAATCAGTTGTCACTACCAATGAGCTGAATATTTGACTTTACGTCTCTGCCGCCTTGCAGCCATCGCGTCACACACTTCTTTGGAATTCGAAAGATAGTAGAGGTCAAATATTCCTAAAATTGCATAAGGTAGATGTGGGGGTTAGAGTGCTCTCACGCTCATCCTCGTCTCACGTTGAAAGTTTATTCAATAACCTTATATTGAGTTTAAGGTTCAAATGTAGTTTGAAGTGATATGGAGACTAGAGTAAACAAGGGGATACTTCACACGCGCGCTGCCACCTGCCCGTCCCATCCCGACGCACGATTAGAAACTTTTTGCTGGACACGGAGTTGCATTGTACTCAGTGCATGGTTATACAGGACGTATAATTTCTTCAAGGCAAATAAAAATTTTATGTGATTCGGTTGGTACCTGGATTGGACAAAGAGTTGAATCTTGTTTGTGTTAAACAACAGATCTAACTTGTTGTTATTCTGTTCCAACGTGTTTGTTTTGAGAATTATTTCCCAAAACTTGTTTATATTATTGTATGATTGATTTCAAAATGTAGATCATTGCTTGATTTTTCCAACATTTTGCTCAAAAACTTCAAGGGCTTATTCGTAAAATAAGATATAACATTTATAAGCTCTAAAAATATCTTATTAGATGTTTTAAGTAAATTTAGTCAAACACCAACTTAGATTTTTTTCATAAAAATTATAATGACATGATTATATCAATATTTATAGAAATAAATCAATACACATTCCTCAATATTCTTGATAACAATCATATTACATGGAACAATGAAATAATAACTTACAATAAACTCATATAAAGAGATAAAATATCAATATATTTTGGTGAAATTTGAATCTATAATCTCATACTTGTTCATGATGTTGCAGTTTTAACTACTAGATTAATAGGGTGTTTGGCAAAGCTTACTTAATTAGAATATTTTATAAAAATAATTTCAAATTTATAAGATGTTAGATCTTAATTTAAAATATAAGTTCTTTAAGTATTTGGATAATTGAGCCGATAGTGTTACTTGTATGAAAATTGAAGGAACTCTAAAGGTAAGATGGTGTTTGGTTTAGTTTATAAAATTTTTTCAAAACATCTTATAAGATACTCAATGGCTTATAAAATGTTGACAAATGCTTGATAAAACTTGTCATAGCAAAACTTATAAGATTAAAGAAATAAGATGTTAAGAGCTTATAAGCTTCTTAAAAAAAGTAAAAATATTTCAAACTTATTATAAAAAGTTTAACAAACTCCTTATTAGTGATCAAGGATTAATTGGTGTGACCGTATATAATAATTATGAATGATTATATGATATTACTTTGATTTGAGGGTCAAATTCAAAATCAAGTGATGCGGTTGATATGATGTGAATCTTCCCCGCAACACAATCAATGCGCAACTAATATCATAGTATCTCGATAGGATTATGAGGCAGTCGATCCAAAAAAAATGAGAATGGATTTAGTGAAATGTCGAATAGTAAATATATTTAAGAAAAAATAATTATTGAGGTGTATGTGTTATAACGAGTACGTGTTGTAATGAAAATGATAATTATATTCTTGAATTATTAATGAATAGAATATTAAGCATTTTCATATTTTGAATGTAGTGAAAGAATCTAATAAACTGAATCAATACAAAACAAAAGACGATAATTATTAGGTGTGCACCTAATAAATATTGTTGATTTGTGGACTTGAAAGTTATATTTTATTGCTCCAGTAAATGAGATATTTTTTCACTTAACGCTATATTTGTGTTGATTGAGTCAAAGTCATAAATTTCAGATTTCTAGTACCAACTTTTTTGAATTTGTTGGCGTAATTCTAAATTCAAGTGATCTTAAATTATTTGACTCTAAAGTTAAATTGCATTCCGTTGAATATTGATGGACTTAAAATTATTTTAATGTGGTGTCATTTGAAATTATTTTTTTTTTCAGTTTTCTTCAAATTCAAATATAGGGTTAATTACACTTAGACCCCTTCTGAAAATGTATAATTACACTTTCCCCCAAAGAAGTTTTGAAATTACACTTACACTCCATTTGAAAATTCTCTGTTTACACCTGACCTCCATTCGTTACAGTTTGACGGAAAATGTTCATTTCAACAAAAATAATTACATAAATTTTCAATTTTACCTTTCGCTTAACATTCTCGTATAATAATTTTGTACTTATAAGGAAAAAAATATAATAATATTGGCCTCACTCTATATGTATATATTACACTTATCCTCTTTTAAGTACAAAAATATACATGAAAATGTTAAATAATGGGAAAAATTGAAAAATTTTGTAATTATTTTTGTTGGCGTGAACATTTTTCGTCCAAACTTTAACGAATGGGGGTCAAGTGTAAACAGAGAATTTTTGGAAGGAGTGTAAGTATAATTTCAAAACTTCTTTGGGGGAAAGTGTAATTATGCATTTTCAGAGGGGGTCTAAGTGTAATTAACCCTTCAAATATAACTTAATCCAGAAGAAGAATATATTACTTGATTAAATAATTCACACATATATATATTCTGAAAATATGAACAATACAGGTTAAAAATTAATCATAATCCAACACACACAAATAAAAAAGAAAAAGAAAAATGAAAACACGATAAATTGAAAACTCGGCAAATGTTGTTAGAGTGCCCCACCACCTCACTTACACACATATATATATATATATTATATATATATAAATATTATTATCACTTCACCTTTGAAACAAACACACATTAACACACACAGGCGACCGAAGGTACGTAAATGAGTTTTAATTTTTTTTAATGTTTATAATTATATTTTTTAAATATGCATTTAATTAAATGAAATCGAACTGATGTTTGAATTTCGATATAAAAAAATATTAAAATATTAATAGAAAATATACAAATATTATTTAAAATTTTATTACAAAAATTACGATATACTCGATATATTAATTATACATATTATAACATATTATAGGACGCGAAGATAAAATAGAGGGTTGAGCAACTCCTTCTATTAATGTAATCTTTTAAAATTATGGTAAATATGGTTAATTGAATATATATATATATGTATATATAAATATGGGTATGTATGTCATTTGTAAACATGATGAGTCATTGGTGGATGCTTATCTGGATACTTTATTGTCGTTTGAACCCCTGAGTCGAAAGTCATTGTAATACGAGAAATTCTACTCCGGTTTTTACTCGGTCAAACCTGAATTAATTATATGACAAGTGTAATATACTTACCATGTGATTGGTTTACAGTTCAAGGAAAGTAACCAATCACATAGCAAATGTACCACACTTGTTTTATGATTAGTTTGATTCGACTAAACTATATCCAAATAAGAATTTTCCTTGAAATACCATCAAACAACAAGAACAATTCACTATGATTGTGGTGGTGATGGGTGTCTAACGTGTTAGCTCTTGTCGATCTTTCTACATTTGGTGGGTTCTTTTTTCTTTTTTTCTTTTTTAATTTGTGTTTTAATTTTTAAAGCTGCAGTTTTGAAATATCCATGTCCAACAGTCCAAGGGTAATTTATGGCCTAATTTTGGATGCAATGCAGATATACGTAATGTTATTTGATGTTCCCACATTCTTAAATAAGGAATATATATATATATATATATCCTTGTGATTGTGGAAATTTTTTGTGCTATCCAACTATATTTTTTCATACGGACAAATACGATTTGTTATGCCCAATATAATTCATATACACGTATAAAGAATTAAAAAGTAAAAAAACATGTTAATAAATAGGCAATTGAATAGTATGATAATACCTATGCTGTAATATGCATGTTTTCGAAGTACACTTGAAATACGAAATGAAATGATTGCTTTAATTAATTCGGTCTGGAAGAGACCTTATCACCACCGACGAGATAAATATTCTGATTTTTTAGGATAATTAAAGACTTGAAGTCTCGTTCAGTCTTATCGTTCATATTAGTTGTCACTGATGGGTTGAATATGCTTAACGTTGGAGACTTTAAGTCTTTGTCGCGATGCAGCTTGTCAAGCTCTTCCTTGGAATTTGGAAGATTGACTTTTCAAGGGTAAATAACATAAAGGATAAAACCCTTTATGTATTTGATGTGGAGAAAAAACCAAATTTGCAAGAAGACCCTCAAACTTATGACTAATGGCACAAAGACCCTTGAGGGGAGTTATGGGAAGTTAAAAGAAGTTGAGGGGAGTTGAAGAGAAGGAGGTTGAAAAGAGAGTGGGCTAGCGAAATGACGAAAATGCCCTCAACTGATTAATTTTAGGCCGTAGGATCAAAGGGCAACGTTGTAATTTACCTCCTAAAATTTACTATAAATAGGGGGTGAATTCATTGTTAAACTTACCTCTTAATGAATATCACAAGATCACTTTGATTCTTCTTGTCTTTTATTATGCTTCTTGTATTCAACCGGTGCACGTGCTTAGGCTACATTTTCCCGAATTTCACCCCATCAGTATTGTAGATAGGGTAAGATGCAGACACCTCCCAGACGTATGGGGTCATTTGCACTTTGCCCCCTAACCTTTTTTTTTTTTTACCCTTCCCCACCCAACCTTTCGGTCCACGTGTGTTCACGCGCTTGAGGGTGATTTCAGATTGGGTGATGTAAAATGCAAGCACTCTCCCCACTGTATGAAGTCATTAGCACTTTGTCCCCCAACCTTTTAAAATAAAATCAAAATTATTAAAAAGATATAAAAAAATCCAGAAATTTTAATGCCTGATCTGTAGATAAAAAACTTCACATTACAAGTCAAAATCAAACAAGAAAGCAAATAGCTTTGTGCAACATCATGTGTGTGGAACCTAAACAAAAAAACTTTAACATTCAATTCACAAACAACAATCTCCAACACAATCACAAAATCAGCATAATATAAGAAAGATAGGGGGAAAAAAACCAAGATGATATAACAAGAAGAACCCAACGACCCAGATGTAGAAATTAAACTCCAACATAACTCAGATAAAAAAATCATGAAACAGTGCAGCTTCACAATAGTACCAAATACACTCCTCTTGTATAAAAAGAGGAAAAATCAAACATAAAAAAAAAAAAAAGAAAAATTGTGTGTACTTCTTTCGGTGCCACCATTAGTGCAATATGTGTATTTATGTCGGCGCTAACATTATATTTTGTCTTGTCTGAAGTTGTTTATCTGTAGATGAGGCATTGAATTTTCTGGAACTTTTGCTGCTTTTTCTGGAATTTTCCTCCATTATTTCCATTTTTTACAATATTATTTTTTTTAAAAAAAAGGCTGGGGGCAAAGTGCAATTGACCTCATACGTTGGGGGAGGGGGAGCGTTTGCATTTAACCCTTATGATTTATCCAACCCAAAATTACCCCAGGCGTGTGACCACACGCGAACGGAATATTCTGTTATTATTCCCTGAAAAGTGCAAAGTGCAACAAAATCAAAAGGTTGGATGGAAAAGTATAAAAAAAAAAGATTGGGGGGCAAAGTGCAAATGACCCCATACGTTGGGGGGTGCTGCATTTTACCCTTGTAGAAATCCACCTAAAAACCTATGATGTTATTAAAAATATAGCTAAATAAAAAGCCTGTGTTTTTAGAGACCTTGTCGTTTGTTCTACCTGACACCATTAATTTTTCTTGCAATTTCCATTATACGAAAACCCTTATATTATATAAATTATTATTATTACAATGACTGTTAGATTTTCTTGGATCGCATCAAAACTGGATTATTTACATTAATATTATTTATTAAAATATTATAATTATACCCCTCCGGCAGTACACTTAAAAAGTTATGGTGATTCGTAGTAATCGCGATCTGGGTTTGAGACCATTTTTTCATACAATTTTTGGGCTGGTTGCGGGCTCCATATAATTTTTCTTTTTTTAATTTGTTAGTTATTAGTCAAGGTTTTTAGTAATAATTAATGGTTAATATTAGTTAACTATTATTTTAAAATTATAAATTAAAATTTTTATAATAATTAGTTAATTGTTTACTAAAAAAAATAATTAAATTTTTTAGAATTAATAAATATATTTATTAATCGAATGTGACCTAATATTTAATAAATATTATAAAATTAGTGATAATTATAAATATAATAATGATCACGAGTCCCATAAGTGTGGTGTTGGCAATAGTGTCGAGGTCTTTTTCGTTTCTACCCTATCAGTTTTATTGGCTCATGTATTTTGTAAAATATGATTAACAACTATATTATTATCAAGTTAATTGATATTAACAACTATATTATCAAAACTAATTTATATTGACCTAATAAAAATATAAATTAAAATTTTAAATTTTAAAATAATAATTAATTAATATAAACATTAATTACATTTAATTAAATATTAATTATTACTTAAAACTTTAACTAATAATTAATAAATAATTAACAAATAAAAAAATAAAATTACTTGGCTTATTTATTATTATAATATTAAGAAAAAAATAACAAAAATAATTCTAAATTAGGGGTATTAACAGATATGGTGCAAGTCGAACTCGGAGAGTTCGACTTCACCATGCATTTTTTTATGTTTTCTTTTTTTACAAAAACTGAAGTCGAACTCTCTAAGTTTGACTTCCACTTTCTTTTTAAAATATATTTTTATTAATTTTAATATTTAAAATTTTAATTTTAACATCACCACCATTTATTTTAATTTTACAATTTTCTCAATTTTAATTTTAATTTTTTATATAAAAAATTTAATTTTAACTAATAAAATTACACCCACCCAAAAATTTATATTTACATAAAAAATATATATAATTACACCAAAAAATATTTAAAAATTAATTTATTGAAAAAAATACAATCAACTATTACAATTATTATTATCTTCTACGGCCCCTCACCGACGCATCAACTTGTCTTGAATGACCCTCCCTTTGTTGGTATTTTTGTCTATCCCGCATTTGTGCCCAATCCATCTCGTTATGAATACGTGATGTTTGACTTCAAATCATTGAAGTCGAACTCAAACTTTTGTAAAAAAAAGTAAAAAAATAAAAATGATAAAGTCGAACTAAAAAGAGTTCGACTTGCACCATATCTGTTACCACCCATAGTTTAGAATTACTTTTGTTATTTTTTTCTTGATAATATAATAATAAATAAGCCGTTAGTCATTAATGGGCATGGATTGGCCAACGAGGCTTTATTCGATTAGTGAGGTTGAAGCCACAAAATTTTTAGATTGTGAATTCGAGTTCTACGAATTAGGGTGTATGTCTATTTCAATAATAGTTTATTATCATTTTATCTCGTTTGAACATATTCGTCACTTTGAGTTATTGGTGTACTGAATATTTGAATTTAAATAATGTAATGAATTGCATACTATCTGAAATAAAAAAGTAAAAAGTAGGGGACGAGGTTATTGATTGAATGACTAATTATTAAAATTAATATAATAATATGTTGTTAATATTTATTTTCTTTTATAAAAAAATATTATGAAGAAAATTATTATCTTAAACAAACGAAAACCAATTCAAAAACAAATATACTATGTTTGATTTTATTTTTGGCCCATTTTCGAGATGGACCAAAACATGCTCAATATTTGTATTTTATTCGAAACACTTTAACTGGGTGTTTTTAGTTCATTGTGGCCTTTTGTCCAAGCAAAATAACATATAATACACACACACACACACACATATATATATATATATATTATAAATACATATGAAAAAGATATGATTTGACAATGAATAATGAATTTTATCTTCCCATAAATAAATCGAAACATATACTTTAACACATACTAATTTATTTCTATTTTTCTCTCTCTATCTCCATAAAAAAAAACACTCCAAAAATAAAAACGGAATAGTAATAGATAGTTAGATACACATAAACATGGGCTTTTTGGTGATTCACGAGCTACATGGGCCCAATGAATTATAAATACATTTTTATTGTTTAGAAAATTATCAATATCCTCATAACTTTAATAGCCATCTAATAACTAACTCAATTTGTTAGTTTCTGTTGGTTTCTATCCACTTTTGTGCTAAATTAACAAAAATGTCTTTGTGGATTTTAAAATATAATTTTACTTATTTTTTTAAAATTTTCTTAACTTTTTTAAAGACTAAGTGGACAATATTTTTATAATTTTTCAAAACTTTTCATCCACTTTTTTATTTTTAACATTTTTTAAATTTTTGTAAAAAAAAGAAAAATTACAGCAAAAGTAAATTTGATAATTCCAGACCTTCATTCAAAGATTAAATAATTTCATGAAACATCATGTGTTATTGGTACTTATGTCAAATTTCAAAGAAGCTCGGTGTAATTTACACATAATAATTTGATATGATAATGAGAGTAATATTTATACAAAATAGTGATTAGTGCAGAAAAGTTAAAGAATAAGGCTGGAGTAGGTTATTCGGTTCACGAAAACATCTGCTGAGATCAGTATAATCGATGGAAAAAAAAATAATAAATTATTTGAATTTGATGGACATTATACGTGCTATTTTAAGAATTGGATCTTAAAAATTGCATGTTTATTTTCAATTCATTTTATATATTAATATGCTGAAAATGAGAAATCAAAAAAAAAAAAAAAAGAAAAAAAAAGAGGATGGACAGCAGCGACAGCAGTTGGCTGTCGTCCCTGCTGGCCGGTCACTGGCTGGCGGGCGCGCACGGGCTCACACCTACGCAGCCTGGCCCGCGTGCATGTTGGCAGGGACGGGCGCGGGCGATGTGCAGAGGTGCGCGCGCGTTTTGCGTAAGCACGCAGGCTGCTGGCCAGGCCAGCGCTGCACAGGGGCGCGCGCGCAAGGCACGCATGCTAGCTGCCTGCGCGCGCGTGCGCATAGGCCTGTGCGGGCGGCAGGCCAGCAGGCACGACGGCTGGGCCGTTTTGTGCCGGTTTTCGACGTTTTTCTGAAAATTGAATTTTCTGGTGATTTGTTCATATTTCTTGAAAATGAATTAATTTTGCATATTTGATTTTGGAATTATTGGATTTTTCCTTATATCAAATTTGCTTAATTAATTTGGGTTTAGTACATGCATTGATGCATTGTATGTGATGTCTATTAAACTTAAAATTTGAATCTTGCACATTATTTATATATTTATACATTGTGATGTTGGACATCACTTGGATATTTGGAATATCCGTGATTTAGCATGATTATGTGGTATAATTTTGTTATGTGTGTTGATGGGATCAACATGGGCTGATCACAAGAGCTAGACCTTATGTATGAATGAATGGTATTTATTTATATTTTTGTCAGGTGGGGCCTGCGTGCCTCTTATTTTGGGACTATCATCTCCCGGATTTCTAACCTCATGATGTTAAGGCTTGTTCAATTCCTTTCCATGTATTACTTTCATATGGAATAAGAGTAGCTAGTTTTGGTGACATTTATTTTTTATAATAATAACAAGCCCATGGAGTTGGAGGCCCAAGGTGTAACATCAAGGCGTAAAACAAGAAGAGTCACAAGGCCCATTGGAATGACAATTGGTTAATCACTAATGTAATAGTGTAGGACCACCCTAGACAGACCATAGACTCAGTGCGGGCTCAGTGGATCGCATAGGTTGGACTTGTGGTCATCCTAACAGGGGTATGCTATGTTTTACTGCATACGGTGTATTTATCTAACGCTTTACGAATATTGGATATTTTTGCATTCTGAAACACTTAATGTGATGAGGTCTCGTCATCATCAAACTCTCATTTGGTTGGACCAAAATAAATATTAGGCCCAAAATGAACTTGGATCAAATTGGTATTTTGATCTGTCCAAGCCTTCCATCCAGAGCAATATGGTGAGGAAGCTACAACAACCCAAGTGTGATCTCACGAGTCGTGGCACACTTGGACTAGGGGAAAGTTGCACTATTGTTGTGAACAAAGAGATTGCACTAGATCTTTCCATATCTCATGAATCATGGGGGCGACAGTTCAGGCATGATTTGGTTGATGGGTCGGGCCCAACACTGAGTAACATGGTTCGCTTGGAGTCCTAAGAACCATGTGAATAGGTGAGGCAAAATATCTTGGGACGCTCATTGGATGAGAATGATATTGGATATCTCCCATGAGGTTTTCTTCATGTGAATCGTAAAAGTGGGGCATGGAGATTACACTTATGGCTCCCGAGCCTACTAAAAAATGGTTTCTCGAAACTCCACTTGAGAGTTGTGGACTTTTGTATAAATAGTGGGAGGGTTAAAGACAAAAAGACCATGTCTTCAACTTGAATAATAATATTACTATCATCTGCTAATTTCTGCTTTACATTTTATAAATGTAGATATGTCTAAGAATCCTTTGACCATGGTACTTGAGACTAATAAGTTTAACGGAACAAACTACTCGGTCTGGCTAAGAAACCTGAAGATTGTCCTCGGTTTTGAGAACCAAGGCTACGTTTTGGACGAGCCGCCGCCGAGCGACTTGTCGGAGGAGTCCACGCCAGAAGAACATTTGACGTTTGAGAAATGGCATGAGGACAACTGAAAAGTACGCAGTATCATACTGGCTTCGATGTCCAACGACATCCAGAAGCAATATGAGAGGTTGGACAACGTCTCCGCCATAATGCTCTGCATGAACGAGGTTTATGCGGTTCCGAACAGGCATATTAGATATGCCGCCACAAGGCATTCTTTGGCACCAAGCTAACTAAAGGATGATCTGTACAAAGTCATGGGGTCAAGATGCTTTCCCTAGTGGAGAAGCTCGAGGACCTTAAAGTTGGGCTTAACAATGACACGTAAATTGACGTGATCCTCAAGTCGCTTCCTCCGTCCTATGACCCGTTTGTTGTAAACTACAACATGAACGGACTTGAGAAGTCTATTCATGAGTTGATCAACATGCTGGTACAATACGAGGTAATGACCAAAAAGTCTGCGGTATTGATAGGAGAGGCTTCGACCTCCAACGCGAATGGCAAGAGGGCCGGACGCTGGAAGAGGAAGAAGGGAAAGGGAAAGACGTTCATGGCCCCTGCTCGCGCTCCTGGCGCCCCTGTTGCCCCAGTGGGAATGGGCAAAGGGAAAGGGAAGGCCCGGGATTCTCAGTGGTCCAAGACAAATGATGTCTGCATGCATTGCGAAGGAAAAGGGCATTGGAAGAGGGAGTGACCACAACTCCTCTCCAATCCAGGTATGTTTGTGGTTGAAGTAAACATGATAACTGATTCTGCTTCATGGGTATTGGACACTGGGTGTGGTGCTCACATCTGCAATGATTTGCAGGCACTGCAAAGAAGCAGAAGGTTAACCAAGGATGAGATGATCCTGAGGCTAGGCGATGGCAAAGCCGTTGCTGCGGAAGCCGTAGGATCAATGGAGTTAGCCATTAGTAGTCATGTTAGGATTGTACTGAACGATTATCAATGATGGTGTGTCTCATTTGCTTGGTACATTGGTGAACGGTCTGTACATACTTCAACAGTCTAATTCGATTATGACTACAGAACACAAACGAAAACATGATAATCAAGATAATGCACAGATTTGGCATGCGAGGTTAGCTCATATTTCTAAGGATACGATAAGAAGGTTGGTGGATTCAAAGAGTCTAGAAAAAAAAAAGATTTA
Source organism: Sesamum alatum (assembly GCA_034509735.1). Taxonomy (NCBI): domain Eukaryota; kingdom Viridiplantae; phylum Streptophyta; class Magnoliopsida; order Lamiales; family Pedaliaceae; genus Sesamum; species Sesamum alatum. Next base: position 50,665,543 of record JACGWO010000003.1, read on the forward strand.
GACAACCTACCGACCTGCGGATCTTGTCTAAAGGGAAAGATGAGCAAGAAACCCTTTGTTGGACAAAGCATAATAGCCAACTGTCTGTTGGATATGATCCATACGGACGGATGTCTGTGGTCCATTAAATACTCAGGCTAGAGGTGGGTACTCGTACTTCATAACCTTTAACGATGATCACTCGCGGTATGATTATGTTTACCTGATGAGGTACAAATCTGAAGCCTTTGGAAGGTTTAAGGAATACAGACTTGAAGTGGAGAACCAAACCGGTCATAAGATTAAAGCCCTTCGATTAGACCGAGGTGGAGAGTATTTAAGTGCCGAATTCTCTGATTATCTAAAAGAGAATGGAATTCTCTCTCAGTGGACTCCTCCTGGAACACCATAGTTGAATGGTTTGTCTGAAAGGAGAAATCGGACCTTGTTGGACATGGTTTGATCCATGATGAGTTTTACCGAACTCCCCTAATCCTTCTGGGGATATTCTCTTGAGACGGCGACCAAACTTTTGAACTTGGCACCATCTAAGAAGATATCCCAGACGCCATATGAGATATGGCATGGCAAGCCTGCCTCCTCCAAATACTTGAAAGTGTGGGGTTGCCCTGCATATGTCAAGAGATTAGTGGGAGATAAACTGGACACCAGGTTTAGTTTATGCAGGTTCGTCGGATATCCAAAAGAAACTGTGGGGTATTATTTCTATGATCCCTCCGAGCAAAAGGTGTTTGTCTCGCGAAACGCAATGTTCTTGGAAAAGGATTTTCCATCGGATAGTCGACGTGATAAGGTATTCCTTGGGGAATCAAGTGAGGTACCCCATGAGACGACAGTGACATCTGAGCCAGTAGTTCCCACTAATGATGTTCCGGTCCTTCGTAGGATGGCTAGAGTATCCAACCACCTGATAAGTACATATTTCTGGGCCTGACCGGTCAGTTGATAATGATCCAAAGACATACGGAGAAGCGATGTCGGACATCGATTCAGATAAGTGGCTTGAGACCATGAAATTTGAAATGGACTCGATAGGTGCAAACCAGGTTTGGACCCTAGTGGACCTACCCAAAAGGGTTAAACCCGTAGGGTGTAAATGGGTCTACAAACATAAGCTTGGAGTTAACGGGGAGGTTACAACCTTCAAAGCCAGGCTTGTGGCAAAATGTTACACTCAACGACGCAGGGTCAATTTTGAGGAAAACTACTCACCCGTGGCAATGGCTAAGTCCATTCAGATACTACTTGCCATAGCAGCATGGTATGACTATGAAATATGACAGATGGACGTGAAAACCGCCTTCCTCGACGGTTTTGTAGATGAAGAGATCTATATGGATCAACCGAAAGGTTGCACATTTGTTGGAGAAGAGCAGAAGGTCTGCCGTCTCCAAAGGTCCATCTATGGCCTCAAAAAGCTTCATGAAGCTGGAACATACGTTTTGACGAAGTCATACGGAGATATGATTTCATCAAGAATGAGTCTGATCCTTCTGAATATAAGAAGATCAGTGGAAGCTTTGTTGCGTTCCTAGTGCTTTACGTGGATGACATCTTGCTCATTGGGAATGATGCTAAGATGTTGGGGACCACTAAAGCTTGATTGTCAACACAATTTTCCATGAAGGATATGGGCGAGGCATCCTACATCCTTGGCATCAAGATCTACAGGGATAGATCTAGAAGGATGTAGGGAATGGCCCAGTCCTCAAATATTGAGAAGGTCTTGAAGAGATTCAAGATGGAGAACTCAAAATGAGGATTCCTTCCTATGAGGCATGGAATTAAGTTGTTCAAGAAGCAGTCTCCTAAGACAGATGAGGAGCTTAAATAGATGTTGACATCCCCTATGCTTCAGCCTTAGGCAGCATTCAGTACGTTGTCCAGTGCACTAGACCTGATGTGGCATTCGCTTTGAGCATGACTACTCGATATCAGGCGTGTGTCGGGGAGGCACACTGGAGTGCGGTCAAGTCTATTCTGAAGTACCTGAAAAGGACTGAGGACATGTTCTTGATCTACGGCGGTGGAGAATTGATACTGGAAAGCTATAGCGACCCTAGCTTCCAATCGGATGACGATGATGCCAAGTCTTAATCTGGTTTTGTGTTCAGACTGAATGGTGGCGTGGTTTCTTGGAAGAGTTCCAAGCAGGCTATAAAGGCGGATTCCACCACAGAGTCTGAATACATAGCAACTTCGGAAGCTGCTAAGAAAGCGATTTGGATGAAGAGCTACATCCAAGAGTTGAGTGTAGTGCCTAACATAGCTGAGCTAGTGGTTATCTTCTGCGATAACAATGGAGCGATAGCGCAAGCAAAAGAACCGAGATCTCATCACCGATCCAAGCATATTCTTAGATGCTACCATATGCTCAGAGAGATGGTTAGCAGAGTTGATAAGCCCGTGTGGCAAGGTGCGCATACTCGGCATCTGGATAAGAGGGGTTTGAGGTCAATGGGTAATTGGCTTTAGGTCAAGTGGGAGATTGTTAGAATAGGTGACCAGAAAGCTAATAGGTTTGGCATTTTGTAACCTATTTGACAACTTGATGTAACGTAATATTATGTAATGAATAAAATGAATATTCATTACCAATGGTACCTTCTTTGTTGTGCTCATTTTTCATATGTCAAATGGTGTTTTACATATATCACAACAAAGTCCACAGACCACGATTAACAACTTATGCAGTTGAGCACACATTGAATGGTGGTCATGAAACCAACTGATAAAGAGTTGGGTCTGAAGCATTCCAAGTCAAGGACCTCGAGACAGGGCATCGAGAGTCCTATAGAGACTTGCACTAAAAGTCGTATTCATTGGATGAGTGTCGTGTTTCATCGTCGACATGCATAGGACACCTACACGATCTTGGTGGGTTGGTCGACTGCGGTCGAGCCGAATGAACTGACTCGCGAGGATCATCATAGGAAGCCTTGGAGGCTTGGTTGGTATGATTGGATTCCCAGGTTCCGATAGAAAGGGAGTAGTCCTCAGACTTGAGGAACTATGGCAGTCACGTACACAAGATGGTTGTGTCTTGGATCTGGCGATAGGTGATCATTCTATAAGATGATCATTATAAGCCTTGTCCAGTGCAGTCAGAATGTGTAGCGAGGACGGTGTGTTCCAAGAAGAGGATCCGTCCCCTGTCAGTATGTGATAGAGGTATCTCCTATGCACTTGGAGACACGTTCATGCTGCTTAAACTTGTGCCCACAGTGGTTGGTCGAATAGAAAATGGTTTCCTGTGTCGATGCAATGAGGCATGCATAGTCTCGAGTATTAAGCATAGATGTCTAGTCAAGGATGGGAACCGACGCCCAATTCCATACCCTAGACTAATGCTGGGAGACGGTAGACGGAAGGACTGTACCGGTACACATAATGTATTTAATTTAGAATTAGATTTGGAGAGGTAGAACGATTAAATTGGATTTAATCAGTTCTAATTTTTCTTGGGGTGTTGATTCCTTTAAATTAGATTAAAAGAAATTTAACTAAATTAATAAATTGGATTTATTGGAATTAATTACATGGGCTTAAAATAAATATTGTTATTTATTTCTGGCCTCCATGATTTGTATGTTGTTTATTTTAGTCATGAGATACACCGAATGCCCGGGAGGTTCAAGGGAACACCCCTCGAACATGTAGTTTTAATTCTTGTTCAAGCATGCTTTAAATTTTGTAATTATATTTTATACCGTGTTTCCGCATTCGCGCTCCTCCTGGGACAATCCACGCGCCTACCCTAGGCTTTCAGTGGTATGAGAGCCCGGTTCGGTGTATAGGCCTAAGGTTTTATGTGTGTTCAAAGCATGAAAACGTGTAATAGCATGATTTACGTATTTCTTGATTTATGGTTTTTCAAGCATGTCGCTTTCATATCTTTTATCATACGTGAGTTCTTTATAATTTTGGTATTTCTTGGTTTCTTGGAAAACGGTGCAGAAATAATAAAATGGAACAAGAAACAACATACGTGGCAGCCAACGGCTGACCACGCGCGCAGTGCGCACGGCCAGGTACGCTCGCAGGCAGGCCTGCGCGCGCGCTAGGCCAGTGCATCAGGCGCGCGCGACCGGCAGACGCGCGGCCAGGCCACGTGCACACGCATGGACAGCGCCGCGAGGCGCGCGCGCACGCAAGCAGCGGAGCCTGCGCGCGCGCGCGCCCTGCAGGCGCGCCCAATGCGCGTACGTGCGCTGAGAGGCCACGCACGCAGGCTGCGATGCTGGGCAACACGCACAGGTAGGGCGCCTGTGCGCGGCCGTCCAGCCAGCGTGGCCAGCGCGCATGCGGGCAGGCAGCGACCCGCCCAGGGCTGCGCGAGCAAGGGCTCGGCCAGGCGCGCGTGCATGCAGGCAGGGGCCTGCGCACGCGCGCCCTGTGTGCATAGGTTGCGGGCAAGGGCCTGCCAGCCCGCCTACCGTGGTAGGCCGCCGCCGGTAGTGGTGGCCCCTTGGCCGTTCAATGATTTTTCTTGCTTCTTTAATTTTTAGAATATTTTCTGAAAATTATTTTATTTATTTTTGCATGTTTTCTTGAAGACATTATTTGGAAAGTTGTTTTCTTTTGTTTGGTTTAGAATCTCAAAATTCAACTACTTTCAAATAATGAAGAAAGGTTTTCCTAACAAGAAAAGGAATTGCCAATATTACACCAAGTTTAAATGTATGACTCATTCTCCTAATTCTTTTGTGGATGATGTGATTGGATATCATGGATTATGTACATGTATTTATATGATTGGATATCATGAAATTATGTGCGTTGATTGAGAACGGATGATCACACGCCCTAAACCGCATGTATGGTTTAAATTTTATGTTGGGCCTGTGTGCCTCTTTTATTTTCTCCTCCTCTCTTCTAGTTGCCTTGGAATAATAAGGCATTCTATCTCCCTCCGATTGTACTCCCTCCGGGTTTTCGTTGGGGTTTCTTTTTAAATTTGTAATTAGAGTAGTATAGTGGTGAGGTAGTACTTTATTTTAATTTCCATGGTGATGAAGGATGGCCCAGAAGGAGAGCCCAGAATGAGGAATCCAAGGGTTCCATAGAGACCGCGAAGGAGAAAGAGACAAAGGCCCATCAGTGTGTTGATGGGTTTCTATTATTAAATGTAATAGTGTAGGACCAACCTTAGATTGATCATAGATCCACTGCGGGCTCAGTGGGTCGCATAGGAATTCGGGCTTGTGATCATCCAACAGGGGCGTGCTAGGCTTTATTTTTGCATGTGACTTTTATGTTGAATGAATGGTTTATTTATCGTATTATTGCTATGGCATGCAAACCTTTATAATGCATTATGGATGGATGTATGTATGTATGGGATCTCGGTCATTAAAACTCTCACTTAGTTAGACCAAGTTGAATATTAGACCCTTCATAAGTGGACTAGGACTCTAGGAGTTCGTCCATGCCTTCCATCCATGGCAAAGTGAGGAAGCTAGTTTTAGTCGATAGCGTGGTCTCACGAGTCGTGGCACGACTATCGTACTTAAAAGAAGCTGCACTTTGTCATGAACGAGGAGTACACTGTTGCTACCTATCTCACAAGTCGTGGGGGTAGCAGTGAGTCTATGAATCGGTTGATTTGGTCGGGTCTAACGCCCGAATAACGTGATTCGCTTGGAGTCCTCGGGAACACGTAAAAGGGTGAGGCAGTTATCTTGGGAATCTCGTGGAACGAGAATGGTATGGAATACCTCCCGCAGGTTGTTTCCCATGCAAATCGTAAAAGCGGGGTATGGGAGAGATCGTGTGGATCCCGAGCCACTAGGAAAAGAGTTTCCCGAAAACACCGTTTGAGAGTATCGTGTTTTCATATAAATAGTGGAAGCATTAAATGACTAAAGTCCAAGTGTTTAATTTGATTAAAACTTGCAATTTTATTCTGTTGATTATAGTTATGTTCTTTAAATGTAGATTTAAAATGTCTAAGAACCCATCATCAACCATACTTGAGACAAACAAGTTTAATGAAACCAATTACAATGACTGGTTGCGCAATCTGAGGATAGTCCTCGATTACGAGAACCAAGGCTATGTCATGGACGAGCCATTTTCTAGGACCTTGCTGGAAGGATCCATGCCAGAGGAACGTGAGACGTTCGAGACTTGGCATAAGGATAACCGAAAAGTCTGTAGCATCATACTCGCCTCTATGATGAATAAGATTCAGAAGCAGTATGAGAGGCTAGACGATGCCCCTTCCATTATGACTCGCCTGAAGGATTGCTATGCGATCCCGGACCGGCATACTAGGTATGTCGCGACGAAGGCGTTCTTTCGAACTAAAATGATCGAAGGGTCCTCTGTACATGAGCATGGGGTCAAGATGCTTACCTTGGTGGAAAAGCTCGAAAACCTCAAAGCAGGGCTCGATAACGAGACGTACATTAATGTGATCCTTCAGTCACTCCCACCCTCCTTCGACCAATTCATTATTAACTACAACATGAATACTCTTGAGAAAGGTATCCATGAGTTAATTAATATGTTGGTGCAATACGAGGCAACGACCAAAAAATCTGCGGCATCGGTATTGTTTGGAGAGCCTTCGACTTCCAAGATGAAAGGTAAGGGTGCCGGACGTTGGAAAAGGAAGAAGGGAAAGGAAAAAGCCGTCAATACCAAGGTGGGGAAAGGCAAAGGGAAAAAGAAGGTTGACTCAAAGCAACAGTCGAGGGCGAATGACATATGTATCCATTGCCGTGAGAAAGGGCATTGGAAGAGGGATCGCCCCAAACTCCTCTCCAAGCAAGTTATTTTTGTAATTGAGGTTAATATGGTTACTAACGCTGCCTCTTGGGTATTAGATACCGGCTGTGGAGCTCACATTTGCAACGATTTGCAGGTGTTGAAAAGAAGTAGAAAATTGAGTAGCGGTGAAATAGTCCTAAAGCTTGGAAATGGCAAGGCCATCTCGGCAGAAGCAATAGGATCCGCCACCTTAGTAGTTAGTGATCGTATTAGTATAGAGTTAGAGCAAGTTTATTACGTACCTAGCATGATTAGAAACATCATTTCCATTCCATTGTTTAGACAATAGTGGTTATGAGTTTTCAATCAATAAAAATTGCCTTTATTTGATGAAGGGTGGAATTACTCATCTGCTTGGTACACTTAATAACGGTCTCTATGTCTTACCACAAACAAATTTTGTTCTAAACACTCAGCACAAATGTAAAAAAAGATAATGACGTGAACGCAGAGCTGTGGCATGCAAGGCTAGGTCATATCTCCCAAGATAGGATGAAGAAATTGGTATACTCAAAGAACCTAGAGGTTGGGGACTTGAGTAATCTACCAACTTGTGAATCTTGTCTTAGAGGGAAAATGACCAAGAAGCCTTTTGTAGGACAAAATAGGCTTGCCATAGGTCTGATGGACTTGGTCCATACAGGCCCGAGGTGGATTCTCTTACTTCATAACCTTCACCGATGATCATTCATAGTATGGTTATATTTACCTAATGAGGTACAAGTCTGAAGCTCTTGAGAGGTTTAAAGAATTCAAACTTGAAGTCGAGAACCAAATCGGCTGCAAAATTAAAGTCCTACAGTCAGACCGAGGCGGAGAATACCTTAGTACTGAGTTCCTTAATTATCTCAAAGAAAACAGTATAATCATTGAACGGACACCTCTTGGGACACCACAATTAAATGGGGTCTCTGAAAGGAGGAATCGAACCTTGTTAGACATGGTCCGATCCATGATGAGTTTTACCAAGTTGCCCTTGTCTTTTTGGGGCTACGCATTGGATACCGCGACCAAGTTGTTGAACTTAGCGTCGACCAGTGCAGTGACTCAAACACCATATGAGATATGGCACGGCAAGCCTGCATTCTACAACTACTTGAAAGTGTGGGGTAACCCTGCATACGTCAAGAAGCTAGTGGGAGACAAGCTAGAATCAAAGTCTAGTTTGTGCAAGTTCGTTGGATACCCTAAAGAAACTGCAGGTTATTATTTCTATGACCCCTTGGAACAAAATGTGTTCGTTTCAAGGAATGCAGTATTCTTGGAACAAGGATTTCCAGAAGGTGTCCACAATGATGAACTGATCCTTGAGGAGTCAAGTGAGACAAATCAGTCATCGATCCCAGTAGCTGCGGATACCTCACCCAGAGGTTTCAGGATAAATACCCAATAGGTTGAGCAACCTCGAGAAGTTCAGCATGCCAGGCATGTCGAACAACCTCAGAAAGAGCCAACCCCGGTACCTGAACCACTAGCTCCTGTATTGTCTGCACCCACAGTTGCCACTGATGTTCCCATCCTCCGTAGGTCAGCTAGAGTGCCTCGCCCTCCCGTGAGGTATGGCCTTCTAAGCATGACCAGCTAATTAGATAAGAATTCCAAAACTTACGGGGACGCGATGTCTGACATCGACTCGGGAAAATGGCTTGAGGCCATGAAAACCGAAATGGACTACATGAGTGAGAACCAAGTCTGGACACTTGTAGACCCACCCAAAGGCATTAAACCAGTCGGGTGTAAACGGGTCTATAAGCGCAAACGTGGCATTGATGGAGAAGTTACAACCTTCAAAGCTAGGCTAGTGACAAAAGGGTACACTCAACGACCTGGGGTCGACTTTGAGGATACCTATTCGCCGATAGCCATGGCTAAGTCCATTCGAATCCTGTTGGCCATAGCAGCATGGTATGACTATGAGATATGGCAGATGGACATGAAAACGGCTTTTCTCAATTATTTCGTTGAGGAAGAGATCTACATGGATCAGCCGGAAGGATTCACGATCGCCAGAGAATAGCAGAAAGTCTGTCGTCTCTAGAAGTCCATCTATAGCCTCAAACAAGCATCCCGGAGCTGGAACATTCACTTCGATGAAGTCATACGAGGTTACGACTTCATCAAGAACGAGTCCAACCCTTGTATATACAAGAAGGTCAGTGGGAGCTCCGTAGTGTTCCTAGTGCTTTATGTGGATGATATTCTACTCACAGGTAATGACATTAGAATGTTGAGTAACAGAAAAGCATAGTTATCCACTCAATTTTCCATGAAGGATTTGGGTGATGCCTCCTACATTCTTAGCATCCAGATTGTCAGGGACAGATCTAGAAGAATGTTGGGACTAACCCAAAACTCGTATATGGAGAAAATCCTGAAAAGATTTCACATGGATAACTCCAAACGAGGTTTCCTTCCCATGAGGTATGGGATCAAATTGTCCAAGAAACAGTCTCCTAAGACTGATGAGGAACTTGAAAGGATGAAAGGCATCCCCTATGTCGTCCACTGCACGAGACCTGACATCGCTTACGCCTTAAGTGTAACGAGCAGATATTAGTCTTGTGCAGGGGAGGCACATTGGAATGCAGTCAACAGCATCCTTAAGTACCTGAGGAGGACTAAGGAAATGTTCTTGGTCTATGGCAATGGAGAGCTGATCCTGGAAGGCTTTAGCGATGCTAGCTTCTAGGTGGATGACGATGATGCCAAGTCTCAGTCAAGTTATGTGTTCAGGCTCAATGGAGGCGTGGTAGCATGGAAAAGTTCCAAGCAAGCAACCACGGCTGATTCCACCACTGAGGCCGAATACATAGCAGCTTCAGAAGCTACCAAAGAAGCAGTTTGGATGAGAAACTACATCCAAGAGTTGGGTGTGGTGCCTAGCATTGCAGAACCCGTAGTTATCTTCTGCGATAATAACGGAGCCATAGCGCAAGCAAAGGAACCTAGATCCCATCACCGATCCAAGCGCATTCTTAGACGCTACCACCTTTTGAGGGAAATGGTAGGAAGAGGTGACGTCCGGATGGACCGAGTCAGCTCAGCAGACAACACAACAGATCCACTGACAAAGCCTATGTTGCAAACTGCTCATACGCAACATCTTGAGAAGATGGGGATTAGACATATTAGCGATTGGCTTTAAGGTCAAGTGGGAGATTGTTAGAATAGGTGACCATGAAGCCAATTTGATTAGCCAAATGTAACCTATGTCTGAACAATTTCAGAGTTTTAATAAACTGTGATGAATAAGAAAGTGATGTTCATCTGGCTTATACTTTGTATGTGTTCACTTTACTGCTTTATAACTATTCACTGCACAAACAAAGCCCACAGACTGAAATCACATTTTGAAAAATTGGAACTACGCATTGGATGGTAGGTTCATGAAATCAATTTTGCCGAATCAGTCTGAAAATCTCCAAGTCAAGGGATCTCGAGAAAGGATATCGAGAATCCACTTGAGACTTGCACTAAGCATCTGTTGTTGTGTTTCATCGACAGGTGACGAGACTCGTCCATGCAGTGTTAGTGGGTCAGCTAGTTAGGTGGCAGCTGACTAAGGTGACTCACGGGAACCGTCTTACGGAGGGCCTTGAGTAGGGTCAGTTAGGTATGACTTGAGTTCCCGGTTCCAACAGTACAAGTTGATCCTTGAACTTGAAGGATTATTGTTTTTCACCTGCACACCATGCCTGTATCTTAGGTATGGTGAGAGATTACCAAGTCGTAGTTACTGAGTAGTCATAAGCTCTATCTAGTGCAATCAAGATGTGCAACGTGACAGTAGATTCCAAGAGAGGATCTATCTCCTGTCACAGTGCTGACAGTAGCGTCTCACTATACTCTGAGACTCGTTCCTGAATCTGTGGCCACAGTAACTGAACAGATGGGAGGGATTCCGGCGACGTTTAGTGAGGACGAGCCAACACTTAGGTCCAAGATGGGTACCTACGTTTTCGTGCCCTAGACCCTAAGTGGTGAGACTGTAGATGGAATGATAAATGTACTGTAGAACCTAAATGTTCACACCACATATTCACCTATTCTCTAGTGCCATCGACCGTTGCTAGATGGCCACCCATGGTAACGGACGGATTCCTGTCATAGGATGATTGGAAGTTCGACCAAGTCTAGCTGAAGGTGAACCTAAAGAGTCACACACAATCCGCACACATAAGGTAATTAATTTAGAATTAGATTTGGAGAGGTAGAACGATTAAATTGGATTTAATCGGTTCTAATTTTTCTTGTGATGTTGATTCCTTTAAATTAGATTAAAAGGAATTTAACTAAATTAATAAATTGGATTTATTGGAATTAATTACATGGGCTTAAAATAAATATTTTTATTTATTTATGGCCCCATGGATTATTTAAATAGGATTTAAATATTCCATTAAATGGATGGTTGAGATTAAAGGGAGAGATGAATGGCTAGGATTGATTTGACCAATTCAAGGCCTAGTTTGACTAGGACTTTGACTAGGTCAAAATCCTAGTCAAAGTAAAGTCCTAAAGTTGGACTTTGAAGAGGAATAGGATTCCTCCTCTATAAATACTCCAAGGGTTTCACTTTAGAGAGGATGATGAAAATTCAACACACACACACACACACACACACACACTCCTCTCCCTCTCTCTCGGCCATATCCCCCTTTCCCAAGGAAAAATTGTTTTGGTTCTTTTGTTTATACAATTTTGAACCTAAGGAGGATTGATCATGTTAATTCATAACGTTTGGTCGATCCATCCTCTCTAAATTATATACACTTGGTTTTTCGCTAGCACGGGGATCAAGATACGTGAGCGGATTGCGTGTACAATTTAGAGGGTCTCAATTCGAGATCTTGGTGCAAAACGGGGAACAATGCAAGTAGCAGTTTGAAGACAAAACGACAACCGGGTAGGTTTCTACGTTTTGTTGTTTCTCGATTTCTACAACCCAATGAACTCCATGATTTGTATGTTGTTTATTTTAGTCATTAGATACACCGAATGCCCGAGAGGTTCAAGGGAACACCCCTTGAACGTGTAGTTTTAATTCTTGTTCAAGCATGCTTTAAATTTTATAATTATATTTTATACCACGCTTCCACATTCGCGCTCCTCCCGGGACGATCCACATGCCTACCCTAGGCTTTCAACCTATTGGCACACGCTCTTACATAAGCCGCCACCAGCTGGTGCACGCTTGGACATCAGCTATCACTAGCTAGTGCATGCATCCTACAAAGCAACTACCAGTTGATACTCACTACAAGTTCCAACTGCCTTTGAGCACATCTATTTCGGCACAATATCAAATAAAACCTGCTTAGGTTGTCTTACTACTTGAATTTTACCCTTATCATTCAGTGTGGGATGTATTCTCCCCAAACTAATGAAGTTGCATCTTTCTTGCTAATGATAAGAGCATCTGGGTTAAATACACATGTATCAGTTGGGAAAGAGCAGGGTAATACACCGTGCTTTATAACAGGTTATTGAAAGCTTACGAGCTCGTCATTTAGCAGGTCCAAAACTTATCTTATATGCCTAATTATGCTTCTGCTTAACACGGGTGTTAGCACCTCATTTTACCATTTGGGTATCTTATGCTTACTGGAGATTCTTTCCTCATCCTACTTATCATTATTCTAACACTTGCAAGAAGTACTCTTACTAAAGCATATAAATTGGGTATTTCCCAGCCAAAAATCAAGCATGGCAAACAACCGATAAAAAGGACGAACATGCATAAAGAGAAGAGCATTCAACAAAGAAAGGAAAAGAGTTCAACATCACTATGTGCCAGCAAAATTATTCAATAAGCCCAAAGTCGGGAAAAAAGATTGTTTTTGAAATTAGACAAGCAAAAGGGACGATCATTTGATAGCAAGAGGAGGAACACCCTAGCGTCACCAACTGTGGGCTCAGTTCTAAGGGGGAAAGCCTCATCCATCACTTGGTCGCTAGAGGCTTCTGGGGCCTTTTCCCCCTAATCAGCTCCCAGTAAGACTTTCTCGCAACTCGCGATGAACTCCTTTGTCCGGCTCAGGGGTGTCAACCAAAACCTACATGAATATTCAGGAAGGAGGAAGGCACAGATGAAGGAGAGGGTAGCCAGCTTCTATGAATTGATAAGCGCAGGTTCGAAAACCATGGTAGTAGTACTTCATGGCGCTGTCAGCTAGCATATGCTTAAAGTCTGAGGACTTCTTAAATTCCTCCAACCTGCTGGACCACATACCCTCTAGCACTTTTTTCCCTTCCTCAGACGTAGGGTAAGCGAGAATTGCTTCCTTTAGCTTGCTTCTGCTGCAGGACAGACACTCCTCCAGACGCTTATGCAGGCTAACAAACTCAACTCGCAAATGGACTAAGCTATCTTCTCCTACATTGCCTTCTCCAGCTCTTCCACCTTCTTCTTGGCCTCCTCCACAGTAGGCCCTCCTTGCTCCAGTCAGTCGAGCAGGACTCTCCCTAGCAAGGTCAACTGAAATAATCACAGTAGGTTAGTTACCTCATTAAATATCTATTTTCGCATTTAGAAAATACCCTGGACACACCTTGTTAAGATAAGAAGCAAATAAACCCAAGGTTTGGGTACAAGACAGAGCATCCACAAAGACCTTATCTAGAGGTAAAGGTGCTCCCTTCACAAATGCAATAGCTCAGGTACTTTCACCTTCTTCTTGCAGCAGGGAGCAACCCTCCCCATTTACCCGTTTCTTCTTTGTACTCTTATCCTCAGCAGGTCTGGGAATGTTGGGGACTTCCAGCTCGTGTAGTCGCACAGGGTGCTGGAGGAGTCAATGGGCTACCAACTGCTCCTTTAGTTCGCTTGATAGGAGTAGGGATAGAATCGACTTGCCTCTCCCCCTTTGGATCTCTTGTCGAGGCAGATATGGCCGGAGTAGAAGAAGTTCTCTTCATGAAAGGAAGCTTGGCAGAAGAGCCAGCTTCAAGAGATTTCTCCCCCCTTAAAAGCTTTGTCCAGCAAGAGTTGGAGATTAGCTGGCGAGTACGAACAGAGTATCTGGGAAGCTCAGGAGGAGCAATAATCCACAAAGTGGGGAAATGCCAGGAGGTAGGAAAGGAAATAAAGAAATAATGGTGTTGCCATTCTTTTACTGTGGTATCAGAAGGGAGGAATTGTGCATCCCCCATAGAAGTAAAGTAGAATAGCCAGCAGCTAGCTTTTTTTTAAGCTTAAAAAATGAAAGAAGTTGGGCGGCAAAATGAATTTCACCCAGGTATCTAACTAGCATGAAAAAACTAGCTACTTTGGGCACTAGCATGAACCATGAACAAGGTAGACACCTCAGCAACGAAAGGATGTATAGGAAACGTAGCCCAGCTTCCAAGTGAGCCACATAAAACCAGTCAGTGCCAAATTGGAGAGATCATCATGAGCAAGGACTCGGATCCATCGACTCATACCTGGATCTCAGGCCGCTAACCTCAGCCTCCTTCAGACAAGAACAAAAGACCCTAAAGGCCAACGCTCCCTTTCTAGCTAGTGTCCCCGCTCCAGGAAATGGTTTCCCAGCCCCAATTGTTGATTGCTCCGCTCCAACTGCGGCCTTCCAAGCACCCGCTGGCGGACCTCCTACTCCAGCAGTCGTCCTCCCTGCTCCAATTAGTGTCGTTGCTGCCCCGAGTAGGGACCCGCTAGCCCCGGTGTCCAACCCCATTACCATCATTGCCACTCTGGATCCGCTCCTATACGAGAACCTCACCAATTCATTTTGGATACCATTCACTTGGCTTACCGCAGCTCCCAAGCAAGTGGCGCAGGCCCCTTCTCAACAGGAGCGAGGAGCAACTCCAGGGAGTCAACCGATGGATGAACCGGCTCTTGGTAGGCAACAGCAATACAGACCTCTCCCTACTGGCTCCGCAAAAAGGACATAGCTCCCTTCCAGCCCCCTGAAATATGGCAAGCCCTCAGAAAGGAGATGGTCGAGCTTCGCCAACATGTAACCAAGGACATATTGGTCGTGGCCCGCAGCATTCCGTTCAGTGAAGACATCATGGCTGAAGAGCTCCCTGCTCATTTTCGAGCACCCTCCACCTATATGCCTACAGTGGCACCACTAATCCGGCTGAGCATATGCGTAAGTTTGAAAATGCAGCCCTGTTGCACAAGTATACCAATGGCATTAAATGTCGTGTTTTTCTTACCATACTAACCGACTCTGCCTAACAATGGTTCGACCAGCTTCCAGCTAGATCAGTTAGATCTTTTGCAGAATTTACCTCCATGTTCCTACATCAGTTCGCTAGCAGCAAGAAGTATCGGATGTCGGCTATCAACCTTTTCGGAGTAAAGCAGGAAGAAAAGGAGACGTTGAGAGCCTACATACAACGTTTCAATAATGTTGTCCTGGATGTCCCTACAGCCCACCAGGAGGTGCTGATCAGTGCACTCACCCAGGGCATCCGCGTAGGACCACTTTTCGAATCCCTAGCCAAGAAACCTGCAGCCAGCTTTTGACGAGGCAGATGAGAACCTCGGGGGCGGTTCAACCCTCTAGACCTGAGGAACGAGCACTTCACCCCGCTGATCACCAGCCTGGCGCGGATGTTGATGGCCACAGATCGGCACCCTGCCTTACAATGGCCCAAAGACTCTAAGGAGGGCCCTCAACAGCCTAAATCTAAATATTTCTGCAGGTATCACATGGAATACGGACACGACAACCAACAGGTGTCGTCAGCTAAGATAGGAAATAGAGCGGATCATCCAAGCCGGCTACCTGAAGACTACGTCAATAAGGATTGGGCCCGTGAACAGAAGGAGGAGCGCTCCCGCCATCACGACTCCCGCGGCAGCAAGGAGCGGGCCACTCATCCTCCTAAGAGGGAACCCAGAAAGGAAAAATTCCCGGCTGAGGAACAAATCCCAAAAAACACTCCTGCCAAGGGGGTAATTCACATGATCGTAGGAGGACATACTGACAGGGACTCCAGAAGAGCCCGGCGAGCCCACGCCCGTGCTCCCAGGGCGTGATGGAACTTGACCAAAAGTCACCAGCATGGGATCCTATGATCCATTTTGGACCTGCTGACATACAGGGAGTTCATTTACCCCATAATGACGCACTTGTTATTTTTGCTACTCTTGCTAACTACACTGTTCAACGTACTCTTGTGGACTCTGGCAGTTCTGCGGATATCCTCTTCTACGAGGTCTACCGGCAGATGGAGCTTGGAGATATCCCGCTGGAGCCGGTGGACACTTTCTTGTAAGGCTTTGCAGGGGAGATTGTGCATCCCCTGGGACAAATCCTACTCCCTTTATCCTTGGGAGTAGAGCCCAACCGAAAGACCAAAATGATCCGCTTCCTCATAGTAGACATGCCCTAAGCTTACAACATCATTTTGGGGCGACCTGTCCTGAACGCCTTCCAAGCTGTTGTCTCCACCTACCACATGAAGCTAAAAGAACCTGGCGGTGCAGGAGTAGAAAAAGTCACCGGTGACCAGTACACTGCCCGAAAATGCTATGTCGAGTCAGTGAAAGGAGACAGCAGGAAAGACATGGAAATAGATCTCCCCCCGCCTGGCAGGGAGAAAGGGAAACGACCTATGCAGCACGGTGAACAAGGAAACGAGGTTCCAGCTCAAGTCCAGACCGCCGAGGAGCTGCTCAGCATTCAACTAAATACCTGGAGAGCCCGACAAAACCACCAGGATCGACTCCTAGCTGAGCCCCGAAATGACAGGACAACTAACCGCCTTTCTGTAGGAGAATGCAGATGTTTTCGCCCGGACTGTCCGAGACCTAGTGGATATTGACCCCCAGCATTTCAATACACAGTCTAAACGTGGATCCGACTTTTCCTCCTGTTAAGTAGAAGAAAAGACATTTTGGTCCTAAAAAGGACAAGGTCATCCAGGAAGAGGTACGTAAGCTCCTTGATGTTGGGCACATCAAGGAGATTCAATTCCCCTAATGGTTGTCCCATATGGTGCTTGTTTCCAAACCGGGTAATAAGTGGTGCATGTGCGTCGATTTTCATGATGTGAATAAAGGTTGTCCTAAGGATTTCTATCCCTTGTCTCGTACAGACCAGCTGGTGGATTCCACCTCTGGTCATGAACTGCTAAGTCTAATGGATGCCTCGCAGGGGTATCACCAGATTATGCTTTACCCCGATGACCAGAAGCGGGTGAGTTTCATCACGTCGGGGGGGGACATATTGTTACATTGTCATGCCCTTTGGGCTAAAAAATGCAGGTGCCACGTACCAGCGCTTGGTGGACCGCATGTTTCGAGAACAGCTCGGACGCCATATGGAGGTGTACGTGGACGACATGCTAGTGAAGAGCCGGCAGGCTGATCAGCATATCACAGATCTTGCAGAAACCTTCAACATTCTCCAAAAGTATCACATGAAGTTGAACCCGGCCAAATGTGCGTTCGATGTTCGAAGTGGCTGATCCCTCAGATGCATGGTGACAGAGAAGGGCATCAAAGTCAACCTGCCAACCTCAATGAGTACAGAAACTTGTTGGCCGCATTGCTGCCCTCAGCAGGTTCATATCCCGCTCTGCCGAGCGCAGCCTTCCCTTCTTCAAAGCCCTGAGGAAGGCTAAAAACTTTGCATGGGATGAAGCTTGTCAGCAAGCCTTTTTGGATCTAAAGGCGTACCTTGCTAAGCTACATGTGCTCACCAAACCCTCACCAGGAGAGACATTGTACTTATATCTTATTGCAGGATAGCACGCTATGAGTTCCGTACTCATCAAAGAGGAGAATGGAGTACAGAAGCCTGTATACTACGTCAATAAGGTCTTGCATGGCGCTGTACAACGATACCTGGAGGTAGAAAAACTAGCATTCACCTTGGTAACAACTACTAGAAAATTATACCCTTATTTTCTATCTCATTCCATAACTGTGCACACTAATACCCCTCTGCGAACTACACTGGGGAAAGCTGAGACTTCTGGCAGGATGATCAAATAGGTTGTTGAGCTCAGCGAGTAGGATATCTCCTACCAACTTAGAACAGCTATCAAAGCCCAGTCCCTCGCTGATTTCATGACTAAAACAATGTCGGCTGAAGAAGAGGAAGAAACGTGGCTACTCCATGTGGATAGCTCCTCCACCTGCATGAGCAGCAGAGCAGGTATCATGTTGACTATCCAGAAGGAGATGAGCTAGAATTCGCCTTAAGGTTCGACTTCAAAGCCTCGAACAACGAGGCCGAGTATGAAGCCCTTGTAGCAGGTATGAAGATGGCACTAGATGCGGGAGCAAGGAATGTAATCGTCTACTCCGACTCCCAGCTGGTAACCAATCAGGTAGGAGGCACCTACGAGGTTAAGGAGGACCGCATGAAAGGATACCTCCAGGAGATAAGCGACCTCAGGAGAAGGCTGAAAAGTTTCCAGCTTCATCAAAATCCCCCGCACTGAGAACACCAAAGCCAATTATCTTGCCCGGCTGGCTTGCTCGCTGGCCGACTGCAACACCCATACCATTACATTAAGAACCCTTGCTGAAGTTACTCCCGATACTAATGTACATGTCTTGCAGATGAGCACGAACTGGAGGAAACCCCTCATCGATTACCTGCAGGAAGGAATCCTTCCTGCCGATGAAAGCGAAGTAACTCGCTTGAGAAGCCAGGCAGCTAGGTTTACCCTGATGGGAGGAATCCTCTACAAATGAAGCTTTTCCTAGCCCTACCTCCGATGTCTATCAGCAGAGGAGGGCAGAACCGTGCTCCAAGAAATTCACGAAGGAGCCTGTGGATCCCATATAGGTGGTATGGCCCTGGTAGGAAAAGTTTTGAGAGCCGGATATTTCTGGTCCACTCTCAGAAAGGACGCAGTCAACTGGGTGAGAATGTGCGAGTAGTGCCAAAAACACGCCCCACTCATCCATGTGCCATCTGAGCCCCTCAAAGCACTTTCAGCACCTTGCCCATTCTCCTAGTGGGGAATGGATATAGTAGGTCCTTTCCCAATCGCACAAGGACAACGCAAAGTCTTGCTGGTAGCAGTGGACTATTTCAGCAAATGGGTGGAAGCAGAACCTTTGGCTAAAATCACAGAAAACGAAGTGATTAAATTTTTATGGAAAAACATTATTTGCAGGTATGGCTTACCCCACGTTCGTATTTTGACAATGGTCGACAGTTTCAGGGATGGAGAATGCAGGACTGATGTGCTGACCTGGGTATCCAGCAACGCTTCACTTCCGTAGCCTACCCCCAACTAACGGGCAGGTAGAAGTTACAAACAGGATCCTAATGCATGGTATCAAAACCAAGCTGGAGCAAGCAGGAGGGCAATGGGTAGACGCCCTGCCCAGCGTACTATGGTCTTACAGGACCACCCCCAGATCCACTATAGGAGAGACTTCTTCAACTTGGTGTACAGCTCAGAGGCAGTCAGACCTGCTGAAGTAGATCTGGAATCCTTTCGAATACAACACTTCGAACAGAAAAACAATGATGCCCTGCTGCGTACTAACCTGGACCTTGTCGATGAAAATTCGAGAGGATGCTCGAACACGCATGGAAAGATATAAACAGAAGGTGATCAATGCTTACAACAAAAGGGTGAAAATGAGAGAATTCCACGTAGGAGACCTCGTACTAAGATGGGTCAGTGCCTCGAGAGTAGTAGGAAAGCTGACTCCCAATTGGGAAGGCCCTTACAAAGTAAGTCGGATTATCAAATTTGGAGCTTACAAGCTGCAAGACGTTGACGGTAGAAAGCTTTCCCAGCCTTGGAATGCATATAACCTCAGGAAATTTCACTCCTGAACACCCTACTCTGTGATCACCACTCTACTATCTAATCAGTACTTACTGTGTAAATAAAAAAGCAAAATTCACTCCTTTGTTGTACTTTGCTAGCTCCTACTAGCTTCGAGCCCTGATAAGCCGCCCTACTGGCACACTTCTACTGGCTTCAAGCCCTGATAAGCTACCCCGCTGGCGCACCCCTACTGGCTTCAAGCCCTGATAAGCCGCCTTGCTGGCACACTCTTATTGGTTTCGAGCCTTTATAAGCCGCCCTGCTGGCACACTTCCACTGGCTGCAAAAGCCCTAAATAAGCTGGCCCCGCAAGGGCACATACTTGCTCATTTTCTCGACTAAAAGTCTTAATAACTTGTCCTCACAAGGCCTACTTATTTCTTGTTGTGACATCTCTAACATAATAAGCATACATTTGCTTACTTATTGCTCGGATTGTCCCTCTACTTGCTAGGTTCTAGCATTTACTTACCGCTTCCTGCAGCAGGTTTTACCCCACTCCCGCTAGACAAAGCTGCCGATAAAAGATCACCAAGCCAGGCCAGCACCTGCCCCTACTAACGACGGAAGGTTGCTGACCGTCCTGCTCTATCAGCAAAGGAATCACACGTAAAATGATCCTTGGCCAACATCCAAGCCTGCTACCTTGCTACAACAGGTGTTTCCACTGCTTAAATGGGGAACCTCCTAGCAGGTTACATCACTCTCATACCTATGTGTATTTTTTATACAAGTCATCTCTGATTTATGTCAAAACCCTTCTTACTTACAACAAACAATATGCGGTGAATTTCATTTTTTTTGCTATAAGGCTCGAAAGGCCTCCTCTATACAAGTATTTACGTGCAGGAGAACACCTCACTTTGGGACACACCAAGCCCATACCAGCAAGTGAACTGAGGCATTCCCAGCAAATCATTTACACTAACATGCAGGGAAACAAAAGCATGGCAGTAAGCACAGAATAAGCTTGACAGGAGAATCTATAAACAGGAAGGGGAAAAGCAGAATTCACGGCATCAAAAAATGCCAACAAAAAGCAAAAAAATATTCAAAAGCCCACACACGGGCACTTGCAAAACCTCATGAAGGAGGTACCAATTGTTTTTATAGAAAAATTAAAATTGTTCTCTTGAAAGGGGGAAAATTTAGTTACCAGTAGAAGGGGGCACACTTTCCTCAATAGGAGGCTCTGATCTCATGAGGGTTGCATCCTCTGCAACCTGCCCAATGATGTCCAAACACATGGGGTCGTCCTCAGCAGGTGGAACTTCAGGTAATGGGGCAGGCCCATCGTCATTCAGATCTAGAGCTGTGGCCAAGCCTGCATTCTAGTCCAGGAGGAGGCGTCGACACTGGCTGGTGGATAGCCAGCCACTGCGAATTGCTGAATGCATGTCTGGAAGCCATGATAGTAGTACTTTAAGGCTTTGTCCACCAACATGCTTTGGAACTCGGGGGTTTTAACATACGCAGCCAGGCGACTCCGCCAAATACCCTCCAGCATGTCTCGACCTTCCTCCGTCTCAGGGTATTAGTGGATCAGCTCCTTCCTTTCCCTCTCCGCCTATAAAACTGTCTGCTCTAGGCGGACGTGCAGGGCAAAAACTTCCTATCTCAAATGGTGCAAGCTAGTTGCATCCTCCTGACGGGCCTCATCTCTTTTCTGAATCGTTTCCCTTAGCCGGCGAATGGTCTCCTCCTGTTCCTCCACCCTCTTAAGGGAGCCTTCGAATAAAGGACTTCCCTACTCCGGCCAGCTAAAGAGGCTGCCCCCCAACATATAAGCCTATAAGACAAACCAGGTTACATCATCTTTTATTTTCACTGTGTCTTAACATGCTCTTGATACAGGCACTTAGCCTGCTGAAGTAAGTAGCAAAGAGGCTTAAGGCCCGAGCCCGAGGCAGGTTTTCGGCATATGTCTTGTCTTAGGGAGGCCTAATCCCCGCCATAAATTCACCAGCCCGACTGGGATTCCCCTCATCCAGCAGCACGGAATAATCCTCCGGCAGAGTCCAAGCAGGGGAGAGCTTTCTTCGTGCCGCCCTCTCATCAGCCAGGCGGGGAGTCCCTGCCCGTGTAGTAGGGCGGGGAGCAAGTGGCGCCGAAGGACCTGACTGGCCCTTAGCCTTCTTGGTAGGAGTAGGGAGGGGGTCAGCGGGGCGCTTGCCTTTGAGGTCTCCGGTCGAGACTGGACTACCAGGAGTAGAGGGAGGGCTATTGATCAAAGTTGGTCATGCAAAGGACCCAGCCCCCGGAGACACCTCCGCCTTGTCTTGCAGTAAAATCTGAAACATTCTTCCTGCACGGAAACAGGTAAACACCAACATACGTATTAACATACATTTCCTTTCTAATCAAGAGTCCTGCAGCAAGCAAGCGAACAAAAGAGAAAATAGGTTGCATACCAGCAGCAGGATCCATGTTTGCCACCTTAGGGCTCAGGCCAAATTGGTGAAGGATAGCAGGGTGTACAATCTTGCGAGGATCAAAATGGGAGGCATTCAAATGCTTAAGCAGAGCTTGGAAGGCAGCAGGCCTATTTCGGGTTGAGTATTTCAACTGTTCAGGAGGATTCACAACCCACACCTGGGGAAATCTCCAAGGCTGTGGGGAGGAGACAAAGAATAGTCCCGTTTCCACTCATTCACAGAGGACTCGGTGGACAAAAATCGAGCTTCCCCTCGCGAGGTGAAGTAGAAAAGACCAATACCTGCTCTCTTCAGCATGAAAAAAGAGTGGAATTGGGCAGCAGAAGGGATCTCTCCTAAGTTTCTTACCAAGATATAAAATCCAGACAGCAGACTAAAGGATTTTGGTACTAATTGATTCAAATGAATGTTAAACAGAGTGGCCACCTAGCAGAAAAAAAAGGGGGAAAGGAAACCGGAGTCCTGCCTCCAACTAGGCGAGATAGAAGCATAGAAAGCCAACCGGAGGAAGATAGGGACGAGCTGCAGAAGCAGGGGCCTAGATCACGTAGTCATCGGGTATCCCGTACTTATCCCGAATTCCTATTAACTCTATTTTAGTCAGCCTAGACCTAAAGATGTGGAAGGCGGCGGCCCAGGTCGAAACCAAAAAGTCCTCCGTCCGCTTCCTGTCCTCCTCTTTGCTATTTCCCTCCTCATCACTCTCACCCCCATAATGGGAGGCAAAGTCAGAAGGCCTGGGATTGTCCCCCCTCGCCAGAACGCTCTAGCAGATCAATCAACAGATCTTCTATGGCATCCTATCTACACTACCAGTGGACATGACTACCAAAGCAGAGAAAGCAGTAGGGCGTACCTAGTTTCAAAGCAGGGGAAAGTAAGGAATTCAAGGAAAGCTCTAGAGAATTTCGAAACCTGCGGGAGGAAAAATCAATTGAGGAAAATATTATTATAAAGGAAAAAAGAAAGAAAGGAAAATTCGCACGAAAAGAGGAAAAAAACTTACTCACGCGAAGGCAAGGTGAGGAAGAAGGAAACTGCCCCAAGAAAAGGGTTTTATACCTTGGCAGGCGAAGAGTCCCATCCGAGCTCGGTCTCTCTCTTCATCATTTGGCAAACACACCCCAACCACAGGACGCGTGCGCAGATACGCGCGGTAGAAACTCTCCTCCCTTTCCTTTGATAGCAATGATTATCCTGTTATATCTTCTCTATAGATAAGTTCAAAATCAAATCAAATCCGCGTGATGCCCCGTAAGTAACCTCAGTAGGAAGCACGCAGCACAACAAGGAGGAAACAGCACAACAGGATATGACCTGCTTGGGCAGTAAGGTATATAGCTCTTGTGCTGACCTTTATAGGATTGCTTATCTTTACTCCTCCAGTTCGACAACAAGTCTCGCACTACTGGAGTAGGGGGGAGTGATGATGCCCCCTCAAAATCCACTGGGCCAGGAGCTAGGAGCAGGCCCCCAGGCTGAGCAGCCCCAACAGGCCGACACCACCAAGCCCAAAAGTAAGATTTTTCCATATATTAGCCCAGTTTTGAACACTAATCTGATAGGCCCACAGAAAAGGGCTCGTACAGCAAGCCTAATCATCAAATAGCTCGGACTCCACATCACACAACTAGCCAACACCTCAAGCCACGTCGTGTTAAAAGATCTCATCCAGATTCCCAATAGATCAGCCAGAATCCGGATGTTTCTCAGCAAGTAACTGTTTTCCCGAAAAAGCTGGCAGATGTGGCAAGGTCCAATCAAATGGATACATATCCACCAGTTCAACTCCGATTCAGGCGCGGTTTGTTGGGTTAGGAAGCTGACTCTTAAGGCTTTCCAACGGTATATGACACTTAACAAATATAATCCAAAATTGGATTCAACACCGGCTATAAAGGCAGCAGATTGCGCAGTCAACTTCAAGATCACACAAGTTCACTACTTTGAAAGCTCTCAAGTAACATTTATCCTATCTTTTGCACACGAAATTCTCTACATTTTTTCAGCATATTATCATAAGAATTGTCACATCCCTTTCACCATTATTCTCCTTTTTTATCAAGTGTTCTTTATTTATTTTAAGTCAAACATTATTGAGTTAAGCATCGGAGTGTTAACCCCTCTCTGCAGGTTAGTCTCCCCTACAATCTTGAGACTTTCAAGAAGATCCCTCAATATTTTGTGGTGCTACTGGACCCCGGTATGCATCATCAAAAGAAAAAAAAATCATCGTGAAGACAAATTAACCATAACTTTGCAACGCCCATTAGCCGTTGTTTCTGCAAGTGTGGCTAAAATATTAGCCATGGCCAAAAAAGGAAAAATGCCCCCTGTGTTGTTCGAAAATAGAAATTTACCCCCTCATGAATTTTTTTTTTTTTATCAATTTACCCCCTGTGTTTTTATAAAAGAAGCAAAACAAACCCCCCCCTCCCCAGGCGAGGGGTGCAACAGACGCGTCGTGTGTGTGATTTTGATTAAATTTTAATCCCTAAAAGAAGCAACCCCCCCCCCCCCATTTAGGCGAGGGGTGCAATAACATTTATATCCCTTAATTTGATAAACAAATCAATGGCTTAGATCTTTCTTTATATAGATCAACGGTTCATATTTATATATAAAATCAATGGCCTATATCTATTTGAACTAGATCGATGGTTCAGGACTTATACAAGTTATAAATATAAATTATAAATTATAGGGTTAATTACACATAGACCCCTCTGAAAATGCATAATTACACTTTCCCCCAAATTTTTCTTGAAATTACACTTACACCCCCTTTAAAATTCTCTGTTTACACCTGACCTCCATTCGTTACATTTTTGACGGAAAATGTTCATTTCAACAAAAATAATTACATAAATTTTCAATTTTACCTTTCGCTTAACATTCTCGTATAATAATTTTGTACTTATAAGGAAAAATATAATAATATTGGCCTCACTCTATATGTATATATTACACTTATCCTCTTATAAGTACAAAAATATACATGAAAATGTTAAATAATGGGAAAATTTGAAAAAATTTGTAATTATTTTTGTTGGCGTGAACATTTTTCGTCCAAACTTTAACGAATGGGGGTCAAGTGTAAACAGAGAATTGTTGGAGGGGGTATAAGTGTAATTTCAAAACTTCTTTGGGGGAAAGTGTAATTATGCATTTTCAGAGGGGCTCTAAGTGTAATTAACCCTAAATTATATATATACAAACATATACATATATATAATTAAAAAAATATGAAAATAATGAAATAATTATTTAGAAAAAATATACATAAATTATATATATACATAAATATATACAATATACAAAATATTAATAAAAGAATATACAAAAAAATTAGAAAAAAAGGTGAGGCGTGGGCGCGCGAGCTACGAGAGGAAAGGGGGTGGGCGACGGAAGTAGGGAGAGGGGGAAGGAAAGTGCAGTTGGGGGAATGGCCGGGATCGGGATCTGGATCTGAGGGAGGGGAAGGGTGGAGGGCGGCGGCTAGGGAACAGGAGGGGCGCGATGGGAAAGGGAAGGGGCGCGACGGTAAAGGGGCAATGCGGGCGCGATTGGGGAAGGGGAAGCGTGGGCGCAGTTGGGAAGTAGAGGGGAGGGGCGGACACGGCTGGGTAAGGAGATGGGGGCGACGGCAGCTAGGGAGCGGAGGGGGAAGGTGGCGATCAGTTGGGAAGGGGAATGGGTGTTGGCGTCGCCGGCCAAAGGGGCGGCCGACTAGGGCGGGGGATAGATTGGGCTATACATAGATATATTTATATATATTATATAAATATATGTTATCTATATATATCATAAATATATATACATATATTTCAAAAATATATTTTGAATTTTTGTATATAAATTATATATGTAAAATTGAATTTGGAACGTTGATTTTGAAGATAAGATATCAATCGTTAATTTAAGTAAGATTTTATATGAACCGTAGATTCTTAGAGATGTAAAATGAACCATCGATTTGTGTTAGATAAGACCAACGGTTGTCAAATAAAAATACAATAAAAAAATTTATAAAAAAAAAGACATTTGGTTGCTATTTTCAAATAACACAGGGAGGTAGGATGTATTTTGCCCTAGCCAAAACCATGGCAAATATTGATTAACTGTAATAAAAAATTAAATTTTTGCATTGATTTTATTTAACCATAGTTAATAGTGTTGATTTACCATGATTTTTTACCCATGTTCATTTATAATGTAGCGGAAAGTCAATTTTTTTATAGTGATTTTATGACATATAGTTTGAAAAAAAATTTATCAGTCAATCAAACTCTAGTTGAATTTTAAAATTGGATAAATTATAGTGACAACCCTTTAGGTTAGACCAAAATACACAAACACCCCCTACTTTTTGCAAAATTACAGCTACACCCCCTAAGGTTATAGTTGTAACTACACTCCTTATTCAAAGGCAAAGTTTACACTAATACCCCCTGAAAAATATAAGCTTAAACTTATATTTTTATTTGTATTCTAAAATAACATTTATATCCTTAATTAAATCGTTGGATCTTATTTTCAATTTAAGGTCCAAATTTAACTAGTAAATCAATTGCCTAGATTTTATTTAATTTGAATTTAGGTTTAGATTTAAAATTGGATGTATAACATATAAATATACAATTAAAATTATATATAAAAATATATTTATATATACAATTTAAAGGAGTAAAATTTATTTTGACACCCGAGTTTTGTTATTAATGTTATTTTGATACATGAGTAATTACAAATGGCTCAATTAGTACCCGAGTTATGATATTAATATTACTTTGGTACACGAGTAATTACAAATGACTTAATTAGTACCCGAGTTTCACCATTAATATTATTTTTGATACCCAGTTGATGTTTTTTTATTTATTTTATTTATTTATTTTATATATAATGACCATTTTACCCTTAGATAATAAATAAAAAAATAAAGGTATTAAAAAAATGTGAACAAAATAATAATATTTCATTAATTTTTTCTACTCACTTATTTATCAATATTATAAAATAAGTCAAAATGCATTGCAACCATATAAAAGTTAAATTTGCATTCTAAATTTTTGAAAATTTATAAACTAAAATTGAAACTTTTGACTCTATATCTAAGTTTTGCAATCAAATTTTAATATCTCGATGAAATGAAAAAAATACCTTTGACGATGAAAACTTTGATTCCCCGTGACTTGACTATTAACATAAGTTAATTGATAATAATATTTTTAATACATATATTGAGAGATAATGATAGTAGATAGTATTAATTAAAATTAAAATATAATAATTTTGATAACCAAATATGGGTCATAATAAAAATTTATCAATAGAAATTTATGCAAATTTTTTTTTGGTATATTACTAAGGGTAAATGGGCATTATATAAAAATATAATAGAAAAAATAAATAAAAAATATGAAGTGGGTACCAAAATGATATTAATGGTGAAACTCGGGTACTAATTAAGTCATTTGCAATTACTCATGTCTCAAAATGACATTAGTTGTGAAACTCGAGTACTAATTGAGTCATTTGTAATTACTCATGTATCAAAGTAGCATTATTGACAAAACTCGGGTACCAAAATAAATTTTACTCCAATTTAAAGTTATATATATATATATAAAGAGAGAGAAGGGGTGGGGGAAAGGGTGCCAGCGAGGGAGGAGGGAAGAGGCAACGACTAAGGGGGAAAGGGGAGGAGGATGCGAGGGTTGTGACGGGGGGAGGGGAACGGGGGCGACGGAGGTGGGGTGCCGGTGATGGAGGCACAGAGGAGGTTGGGAGGAAGATGCGAAAAATTGTGAAAAGTTATTATTATTGTAATAATAATAATAATAATAATAGATATTAATATATTATATATAAAATAATATTTTATTGCTTAAAAATCAAGTAAAAACGTATTGTTCTAGGGGGTTTTTACTTTATTTCAAAAAATATATTGGGGAATAATTCGCCTTTTTATTTTTAACATAGGGTTTTTTTGCACATGTTCCATTTCATAGGAGGGGGCGTTCGTATTTTTTCCTTTTTATTTATGAACTAACTATTAAGTCTTAGTTAAAATATTCTTTATTTAAAAAAAATACTTATTAATGTAGTATAGTAATTTTATTGAGATAATATGAATATCGTGCAACACACGTGCTTCTTACTAGTCTATGCAAAAGTCCAAACATTATGCACATTCATTTACATAATTTTCTTCATTGATACCATGTCATCTTAAAATCTCAAGTATCAATAGTTGCAATAATTTGCATATTCATAATTAACGGTTATTATTGGAATAGGTAAATAACTACTATAACATAGATGATGATTTTGATATTTTTAAAATTTGAACTCATCACCTTATAATTATGAATGTTTTATTTTTATTAGGTAAAGGTAAATTTCATTAAAAGTAAAAGAGATACAAGTTACAAGAATGGGAACACGCCCGAGGGCCAAGTTTCCACGACCACGAAATTAGCCTAAGCTACCTTATCAAAGCCAAGTAATCTTCCACAATCTATACAACAGATGACTGGAGAGTGTGCTTGAGCTCCTCCCTCAAAATCCTTTGTCGTATTTTGCTCCACAATCATACGGATAACCTACTCAGGTGTAGTTGCAATCTTTTAGAATCTTCTCTTCTTCCTCTTCATCCAAATATGGTAAACGGCTAACGCAAGCAATGCTCTATAGAATGCATTAATCAAATGATTACCACTCCATCTCTTACTAGTCTAGAGCAAACCCATCTACCAGTTGCTAAAAGGCTACTGCATTATGACTTTCATTCTCAATAAAAATAAGCACTAAGTGGAGAATTCACATTGGAAAAATAGGTGTTGATGACTTTCAACACCTGGCTAGTGCACAACATATAATTCCTATCTTGATTTTGCAGCTATGCCTTGTCCATCGTAGATAGGTTTCCCTGGATAGCAAGCCATAATATAAATTTATCCCATGCTATCATGAACTTATCTTGCAGCAGACCACTCCAATATACTTTAGGCACTTGAGGGGTAAACAATTTGTATGCCTCCGCAGTGACAAACTTGACCGTATTGGACTTCCAAAAAATTCTATCTTCACAACCCTCTATATGAGGATGTCCCTCTAGGATAGTCATGACCTCCACCAAAGCCCTTCCAGAATGGCCAAGCCACTCCCAGGCTCCTTGAATGATGACGACACTCAATTTTGTAGTAAATGATAAACCTGTCAAGGGAGCCTTGGGAAATTGTTGTGATGACGCCCCTCCAAGAAACCAAAGATCATGCCACAGGGAGAACCTGCAACCATCTCCCACTCTGTAGTCGAGCATATGTAACAGATAGGTCCTTAGCCTGACAATCTTCCAACTCCAAGTCCCACTAGCAAGGCCGCTAGTCCAAACTGATTTATTTCTCAACATATGTTGGTGATATACATTGTACCCAGATAAAATGGCAGTTCCCTTGCACTACTGCCCCCAGGTGTTTGCATATAAGGTTTTGTTTATATCACTAATATTAGGGATTCCCAATTCCCCTTCTTCTACAGTCAAGCATACAATATCCCAGTTTAATTTAGCAGCCCCTATATTTGTGTTGCCACTATAAAAACTTTCTAAGATTGTTTTTTTATGACTCTTATGGCTCCTTTAGGGAGTTGAAATCACCAGCCTAGAATAGGTGCATTGTAGTCATAACTGATTTAATAAGTTGCATCTCACAACAAAGGTCAAAGGCGCTTCAACCAAACTGGCAATCTTCTTATCAATCTTAAGCAATAGGGGCTTGTAATCTGAGATAATTAACCAGCTCGACAACAAGGGCACCCGCAGATACTTCTCTGGCAATTGTACTTCTTGGAATCCCAGGACTTGTAATATGATATGTTGTATTGCCTAACAGACTTGGATAAAATGACTTGGCTTCGGCCTGAGTGGCAAAGAGATTAAGTACTTAGTGGAAGACTCACAGATTCCTTATTAGCACTACAGAACAACACGTAGTTATATGCAAAACAGAGCATTACAAGTTTCAGCTCCTAGCACCTTCAATGATAACCAAACTCCTCAGACTGAAACATTTTTGCCTTGCGCATTGTATGCAAAACGTCCATAACAAGCACAAATAGCTCCCTTTGTCTCAACCCCTTTCTTCCCTTAAAGAATCCATGCATAGTCCCATTCAGCCAAACTGAAAAACTAACAGTGGTGACACTCTTCGATCCATCCAATAAACCTGGGTGAGAATTTGAATAACCTAAGAGCTACCATAAGGAAACCTCACTCCAACATATCATAGGCTTTCCTTAAATCCACCTTAACTGCACATCGAGGGGGTAGTTTGTCATTGGTTATAACAAGTCAACAGCTTTTGAGCTAAAAGGATGTTTTTTATAATATTCTTGTCGGGCACAAAGGCATTCTAAGAGGGGTGAATCAGTTTCCCCATGACCCCTTGCATCATCTGCACCAACCTCATCAATTATATACTACATTACAATAGGATATGGGCCTATAATCAACCACCACACTAGGGGAATGCACTTTGGGGATTAATGCAAGTAAAGTTGCATTAATTTGCTTAAGCATCTTGCCATTGTTAAACTCCAAAATAACATTTGTGGCCTCATCCCCTACCACTAGCCAAGCAACCCTAAAAAATCTTGCAGAAAATCCATCAGGACCCAGGGCTTTGTCTGCAATAATGCTAGATGCAACCATTTTAATTTCACTTCTCTGAATAGACACGATCATTGCAGTTGTCTCCTCATCTATGAGCTGATAGTGATTCCAAGGGGATAGGTGATCCAACCCAATTTCCCCGTGTGTTCTATCTCCCCCTAACAACCCTTGGAAATAATTCACAAATTCATCTTAAACGCTAGATTGCTTAGTGAGCAATTCCTCTAGCATTCTTGATTTGAAAGACTTTCTATGCCACCCTCCTAGCTCTAATTTTCTTGAAAAAAAATTGGAGATTAATCACCTCTTTTCAACTAGTGCATCTTTGGCCTTTGCCTTAGCATACTTTATTCTTGGTTCACTGCATTAGTATAAACCATCATGCAACACATCTCCAATTCCTGGATTAGAGTGTCATGTTTGTAATTCAGCAATAGTTCCAGTGCTTGTCCAAGAAACTAAGCAGCAAGTTGGACATTTTGAGTGAGGTCTCCCTCCTTCTTTCTAAATGTTATGAAAATAGGCTTTAGCAACTTAAGCTTCTTGGTAGTTGCATACATGGTTGTACCATGAACAAAATGCTGTCAGACCCTTGCCACTTTTGGGGTTCCTAAATAATTGTCAAACCTGAGCATACCAGGCCCTATCCTCTGCCCCTCCTTATAAGATTATATGGGAATGATTTGAAGCTCTTGAAATGGAACTGATATAGAAATTGTCAGGCCATTGCTCGATCCAAGCCTCCTTCAACAAGGCTCTATCAACCATTTCTATAGACTATTTGCCCTCTCACTATGATTATACTATGTAAATATCATACTTTTCACATCCAACACCATCAAACAAGGCTCTATAACACAATCTTAGAACTCTTCCATCATCGCCTGCCTACAGTCTGCATAATTCCCACAAACCTCACTGTGGTCAAGGATTCAAGCAGAGCACAAAACTTGAGTTGGAATTCCTGCACCAAGGTTGCGCGGCAATTTGATGGTGAAAGAGTCGGTACGGCCCAAGAACGCAGTGAAAGCATAAAAATAAAAGAAATTTAAATCGGTTTCAAAATGGTGTTTCCTTTGAATTTTCGGGTGTTCGATGTTTTCAAACGCACCGACATACATAATAAAACATGTGTGACAGTGGCTGAAGAAGAATACATGAAAAGGTACATATATTTAAAGTGAAATTACCTTATCGTTTTCTTACGTTGAAAGACTACATGCTTTGATTCCTTTCTTCGGATTTCGTTCGTCCATTTGAGAATCCAAACGAGGATTCCTCTAAAGGACATCCACACCAAACCGTGGAAGTGAGATCAAATCCCACTGCTAGGAAGAATAAGTTTCGTAGAAGAATACAAAATCAATTAACATTAGTAAGTGTAATTGAAGTTTGTAAGTTCTTGACTTGAATCAAATTCAAGAAGAACATACAAGAGGAGAATAGAGGTAATGTGTTCGGATTTTGAGAGCAAAAAGGAGAGTGGCTGAGAGTAATATGAGCTTGTGTGTGAATTAAAATTGTGGTATCTAGTTGTGTATAGAAATCAAATTTCAAACTACAAGTTACCTCCAAGGGTAATCACCCGCACAACCTATGCACAACTATTACATAACCTCCAACAATGTTAACGCACTTGTGCACCTAACCACTATGGCCGCCACCTCTCTACTCACATGGAGGAGTTGCAATTTAGCTGAGCCACACCAACATTCCTAGTGCATGTGGTTGTCGCATCAGCTTGCGTAGGCGCCACTTTGTCATCACCATCAGTTTCATCCCTATTTGACTGTGACACCACCTCTGTACATTGTATAACTAGCACATCTACTACCTATATACATTAGCAGTTTGCTTTGGCGCCACCTCAACCACTTGGCAGGCAGGCATATTAGATAGACCCTTTGTAACATAAACGTGCACTGATTTCCCAGGTTGTTTGTTTGATCAGCAACTACCTGTAGTATGGCCAATGCCTTGCAATTGGTACATTTATGAGACACCCACTCATACTCCACATCCACCTTACAAGAAATGCTTCAATTGCCATTCATCCTTGGGTTCAATACCACCAAATGTTTAGGTAAGGTGGAATCATAAGGTTCATAACACACACCCTGGCATAATCAAGACGCATGCATGCTCGAGTTACCAACATCTTGATATAACGGCTTGCATACTCCGCTTGCCACCGCACTCAAACCTTCATTAGTCCATAACTCCACTGGAAGGTGCCTTAATTTTATCCACACAGTGACCTGTGTATGAGAATGGTTGCATAATATTAACCCTGGTTCCCATCTTTGCAGGATATAGGTTGCCCCTGAAATAGCCAGGGCCTCTCTTCATTCACATTTTCCATCGCATGTGTAGTTTTGAATTGAGTAAATAATAAACCACTAGAATTCGCAGTAAAATCACGAACTACTGACCACGTGGATTTTTACAATGGCAGTAAAATTATGGAAATATGGTCTTCAGCCCAAGAAATAGCCAACAGTTGTAGCCTCCCACCGTCTCAACCCCACTACAATCATCTCACTAGTCGATTTTACAACAATTTCACCCTCTGAATATCCAAAACTCACTAGTCGATTTTACAACAGTTTCACCCTTCTGAATATCTGGTAGAATGAAACATAATGTCCTTTTAAAGGAGTTGTGAAATCCTGCTGCAAATTTGTCCTCAACAACTGGATTAACTTGTGGGTTCAATTTGACATTGTCGAGGTAGATCTTAGAGTCATTGTGTGTTGGGGTACGTCCAACTTCCCCTACAATCACAACAATGTTGTCATCCATTATGTCACAATCTCGTGGAGAGTCATGCACCCCTGCCTAATGATCCATGCATGGCAATAGTGAAACCCTAATCCTAGTTTCAGGATTAGGGTTGTGCAAGATAGCAGGTTCTTGCACCTGTACTGGCGGAACAAATGCAGGCATGATTACTCTGTCTCTTTGCCACCGAACCTGGCCTTTCCACTTTGCGTGTAGTCGATCAAGAATAATGAAGGAATCTAAGTCGCCATGGTCAATCACATGCTCCGCCAGGGTTAGGAATTGCCTAAAGTTGAACTTAGTTGGAATCTCTTCCTCCACTTCCCTATCACCATCCTTGTCGGCCTCCTCTGCCACATAGCCGGAGCCTCCACGTCCATGTTGCTGCTAGAGCAGTTGTGAACTTTTGTAGTTGTGTGTGTAGTGTGTAAGAGAGATGAGAGAGAATTTGGAGTAGTCACTTTTCTTTTCCTTCTTTGACTAAATCATTTAATACATTCAGATATTAAAATTTAATTAAATACATTAATAATTTTATATAAAAACACACATTGAAAAACATCAACCTAAAACGCATTATGAAAATTAAATAAATTTTCACATATGAAAGGTACCTAAATAAGTTTTTTTTTAAGTAAATTGCGGACACCCCCCCAACATATGGGGTCAAGAGCACTTTGCCCCTCAACCTTTTAATTTTGACACCGCCCCTCCCAACCTTTTCATAATTTTTTGTTTCATTTTTAGGCGACAAAATAGGTAAAATCCGGCCAAGTGAAATACACGCGCCCAAGGTATGATATTTTAAGATCAGATTTGTAATTTTTGCCCTTTTCTTCACCCCTCAGTTAAAAAACGATCAAGGTAAAAAACCTAACATTTTATCCCCAATTTTTTTGACCTATAAATTTTTTACTCTTGAGGCGACGAGAGCGTTGCAATTATGGGATGGAGATTAAGAAGAGAAGATGATGAAATACCACCTGGAAGACAGATCCCCGACTATGGTAAGTGTTTTCATCGAAAATCTTTTTATTTTTTATGGTTAAGGGTGCAATGTGGTTGGAGTATGGTTGGGGTTGTTGTATTAGTTTAATCCAATGGTGTTGGAGTCTTTTTTTTTTTTTTTTTTTGTTTATTGAAGTTGTGAAATATTGTGAATTGGGAATCATTTTTTTTTTTCTTTTGAGTACTAATATTGTGAAATGGACTAAGTGATAGTTTATTGATGTAGTGTTTGTATGTATGTGTGAATATGTGTTGTGTTGGCTTCTAATATAGAAGATGGGGCCGCTAAAAGTGATATGTA
The DNA here is from genome assembly GCA_034509735.1 of Sesamum alatum. Lineage (NCBI taxonomy): Eukaryota > Viridiplantae > Streptophyta > Magnoliopsida > Lamiales > Pedaliaceae > Sesamum > Sesamum alatum. Next base: position 50,700,284 of record JACGWO010000003.1, read on the forward strand.
CTCTGTTTGCTTTAAAACTTGTCTGCCTTATGTTTTCATGGCTTTGATTATTGTATTTATCGCATATTGCAGGCCCTAATAGTGAATGCTTCACTATTAGAATGCATTATTTTGGACAGTTGTGTGATTTTGGCCGTAGGGTGTATGTAGGGAGAAAAATAGCTCATTTTGACTATTGTGAAGTAGATGAAATATCATTGCTTGAACTGTGTGAAATGGCCAAAGAACTAAAACTAGATACAGAACTAGTGACATTCTATTTGCAGTAGAAATGGCATAAATGATTGCAATTTCATCAGCATGATGAGCACAAATAATCATACCTTAGAGCTTATAAATTTTGTTGATGAGGATAAAATGATTGGAATCTTTTTAGATCATGGGCATGGGTCAGAAAGAAGTATTAGCCAAGGTGAGTCTAGTTTGAGGGAGCCTGATAGTGGTGAAGGTTTAGACTGTTTAGGTCATGACTCTGAAGTGGCTATTAATAAGGAAAATTAAGAGGGTGTAAGAGCTGAAGAGGGCAAGGGGAGTATGGTTGATAAAGAAGATGTGCAAGAGTTGGGGTAAGGGGATAAGTGGTAAAGAAAATATGCAGGTGTTAGAAGATGAAATAAATTGTATGAAGAGTAGTGATGAACAGTCCATAGGAAATGATTCTTGCTACTCTGATGTTTTGGTGGATAGTGAAATGGGCTTGGGAGATGATGTCAGTGACTGGGGGATAGAAGTCAATTAGGGTGGTTTACAAGCTAAGGGAAAAAATTCTGTTGTGGACACATCTTGTAAGTGTAAAGAAGTTAGCCAACATGATGGATTTTCAGTGTTTAACCTGAATCTTGATAATGATGACCCACAGTTTGAGGATGGCCTATGTTTCCTTGATACTCAAACATTTAGAGATGCAGTAAGACAACATTTGGTTGTTAATGCAAGAGAAGTTTTCTTCACAAAAAATGATAAGAATGAAGTACAAGTTAAGTGCAAACATGAATCATGTCCTTGGTATATCTTTGCTTCAAAAATTCATGGAAAGGACACAATGCAAGTGAAGAAATTGAATAGTGTACATGAATGCATATGAGTTGAGAGGGTTTCTACAACAAATTCAAAATGGTTAGCTAAATACAAAGAAAAGATAAGAAGTGATCCAAATTGGCCTGTTGATTCGATGATGCAAGTGATGCAAAAAGACTGCAAGTTAATGTTCAGTAAATTTCAAATGTATAGAGCCAGAGGACAGGTTGGTAAAATGGTTTCAGGAAGTGAAGATAAACAGTATGGTATGCTGTGGAGATATGCTACTGAAATTGTGAGAACCAACCCTAATACCACTGTCAAGATTAAAACAAAAGAGGCTGGGTAATTTGCATTTCAAAAGATTTTATTGTTGTTGGGGTGCTCTGAAAAACTGGACTGCTGGATGGTTGTAGGCCTCTAATATGCCTTGATGGTTGTCATCTAAAAACTATTTGTGGTGGAATACTTCTGTGTGCCGTAGGGATTGATGCCAATAATGGCATGTATCCATTTGCATATGCAGTGGTAGAAAAAGAGAAAAAAGTTCATGGGTTTGGTTTCTGGAGTTGTTGATGAATGATTTAGAAATTCCCACTAATAGTGACAAGTGAACAGTAATGTTAGACAAGCAAAAAAGCCTTATACATGTTGTTGGTATGTTATTGCCAAATTGTGAACATAGATTCTGTGTACTGCATCTCTATAACAATTTAGTTGCATACAAAGGCTTAGCTTTAAAAATGATTCTGTAGAAAGCTGCAAAGGCTTCAAGAATTGTTGACTTTGAAAAGATACTATGTGATTGAGGAATAGAGATAAAGAATCCTTCAAGTGGTTAGCAAAAAGGCCTGTTGCATAATGGTCCAGAGCATACTTCAAAACTCATTCAAAATGTGATCTATTGTTGAATAATCTGTGTGAGAGTTTCAATGCAACACTTGTAACTGCAAGGAGCAAGCCAATCATCAATATGTTAGAGACAATTAGGATGATGTTGATGAACAGGATCTATGTTAAGAGGGACCAAATGAAGAAACATAAAGGCACATTACGTCCAAACATACAAAGCCTGATGGAAGAAATGAAGAAGAAGAATATGGAATACATTGCTCACTCGAATGGCCATGACCAGTTTGAGGTTGAAGGGTGTTATGGTGACAAACATACAGTAAATTTGACTGAGCGGACCTGCAGTTGCTAGAAATGGCAGCTGACTGGGATACCTTGCGCACATGTTATTTCTAGCATATTTTTCATGGGATACAAACTAGAGAAGTATGTGAACGAATGCTATAAGAAGACTATGTTCTTGAAGGTTTATAGCCACTTAATGATCTCATTACATGGACCTGAGAAGTGGCCTCAGTTAGAAAGAAACCCATTGTTGCCTGCAATTACAGAGAGGATGCCAGGTAGGCCCAAGAAGCAAGAAAGAAGGAAGGGCACAGAAGAACTTGCATAAATTCAGATTGCAAAAACTAAGAAATCTTAAGTCACAAATTGTGGGCAGAGGATTGGGAAACTGGGAAGGCAAGGTCTAATAATGACATACAAGACGTGGTCACCAAGGTCATAACTCAAGAATATGCTCACAAAACCCCAAAGAATCAGCAACAAGAGCAGAATCTGGAGGTGCCTCCAGCAGAAAGAACCAGAGTAACAAGAACCACGGCCGCAATAAGTTACAATTTACAGACTTTATTTTTGTTTTTCAATATCACTAATATTATGTTTTTTGTAATAGAAAGGCAAGTGCAAGGAACCCAGAAGTGAACAAGACAACTAGACTAACAAGAAGCACTGCAGCAGTAAGTTACAATTTATAGGCTCCCCTCATGTTAGATATTTGTTTATTTTCACTAACATTAAAATTCAAATTTGCTTCTCAGTTGCAAGGCATTCAAATTGAAGCATTGCCTATGAGTCAAAAGTCAGTGACTAGGCCATTGTCTTCTATCAAAATAAGAAAAAAAATGGTCATTACATCAAAGGCAAAAAGAAAGACAACTCCAGCTGCAACATGTCCAACAACTACTGTAAAGAAGGATGCCCAAGTTCCAAGTCCACCAAGTACAGCAGGTCCATCGACTGTTTTTTCGATCTCAAAACAATGTCCAACATCACCACAAATCCAGTTAAAGAATACATTGATGTTCATGACAATTATGAGCTACCACCAGGTTGCCAACAAAATGAAGGACTGCCTTGGTTTTTAATTGTTTTCAGCATATGTATAGCCTTGAATTGGCTTCTTTTGAATGTATATGGAACAAGTACATCTCATGTTAATTTCTGCATTTGTACAGCCTTGAATTGGCTTCTTTTGAATATCCTTTGAACATTACAAGCAATGCTTTAAATCAATGCAAAGTTCCAGTTTTTGTTGCCTTAAATAAGGATGTCAAGTTCCAATTTTTGCTGTTGTTTTTTCCCAACGAATGAGTGTTTTCAATTCTAGATTTGTTACTTGCAATTGGACAGATATTTTAAGGGCACTAACGACAAGTCAATAAACTTATATTTTCATTCATAATCAACACTTCCTTTACAACCAAGTTGGTCATGATACAACACAGAAACTAACATGATACAACCTTATCAGAAACTTACAATTTCTTCTTCTTCCTTTTTTGTTTCACATCATACAGTACACTAAAATCAAGAAAATACATATTGCCCTCCATATTAGTTTTTCCTTCTTCCTTTTTTTTTTTTTTTGGCTCTTCTTCAAGCTTGTTTATCCGTCGAATCAAGCCAGGGATAATTTGTCGCGACCTCTCACACATTGGAGGATCAAGCCAGGAGAAGAAGCTGGAACCCTCACACCCTACCTCCAACTCCCCCCCCCCCCCCCCCAAATAAAAATGAAAACTTGAGCAAAAGAATGTTCTATTTCTTGAAAACAATTTCACTTACCCTAAATCTATGACAAATGCATATCATCGGCCTGGATTGAGATCTGTCCAGGATGTTTTCTTCACCGATCGTCGACCACAGTAGCAGCTTTCATCCATTTCCATTGCTTTCCTCTTCCCAAACGTTCACAACAAAATTAGGGTAAATAATTTTGGGGCTTGGCTTTTAACCAGCTACTCTAGGTGGAAAAAAGTGCAAAAATTACAAATATGCCCTTAAAATATCATACCTTGGGCACGTGTATTTCACTTGGTCAGATTTACCTATTTTGTAACCTAAAAAAAAAAAAAGGTGTTTGTGCAAAAATTATGAAAGGTTGGGAGGGGGGTGTAAAAATTAAAAGCTTTGGGGGCAAAGTGCTCTTGACCCCATACGTTAGGGGGTATCCACAATTTACTCTTTGTTTATTAAATAAACAGTTTAAACCCTCAATTTCATTATCATGGCAACGCTCATTGGTGTAATTCCTAAATTAATGCATAATTTGTATTATTTATTTATTATTTTAAAATTACATATGCGAAAACCTATGATTCTATTTTCTCTCATGTGATCTATTATTATTATTTAAATATTTCTTTTCATAAGAAAATCAGGCATAATTACATTTACACCTCGTGATTTATTGTATACTTACACAAATAATCCATATCTTTTTGCGTAGTTATAGAAATCACCCTGATAATAAAAAATAGCGTAGCTTGGGTAATGATGTTAACGTTTTTGATAGGTGTATGCGTAATTTTTCAAAAAGTGGGGATAATTTGTATAAAATGATGTCGACGTTTCTGATAGGCGCATGTGTGATTTCAAAAGGCAGAGATAATTTGTATAAATTATATATTAGGTTCAAAAGGCATGAGTCATTTGTATAAATAGACTAGAAGTCATGAAGTATAAATTTAATTATTCCAAAAAAATAATTAAATAATTACAAACACACAAATTATCAATTTCTTTTTTCTTTTCATTTCAGTCTTCCGGGCCTTGTAAAATAAGCAAAGGCCCAAACCGAAGCCCACCACAGAAAAAACAGGTCCTATATTTTGACGAGTTCCAGAGCTCGTGACCCCTAAAAATGGAGAATGCCGTGAGCTTCAGAAGCTCCTCTCTACTTCCCCTCACTCCGACGTCGTTTTCCTCTCACCTCCCAACTGAACTCAGATTTCCGGTACTTCTTTCTTCGTTACTTGGTATTTTCTTTCACTCTTGATTGTTCTCCTTGTTAAGGCGTCGTTAATCTGTATGAACAGAGGTTAAAGCGCTCAAATTCAGAGGGACGGGGTCGAGATAAATCACTGAGGATAAGGAAGGCTTTTGGGTCGGATGAAAACGGGCAGCTTGATGGGTTTCCGAATATGCCCGACAAGATTTTCATGGAAGAGGTGCTTTCTGCACTTTCTCCATTTTTTCACTGAATTATTTGAGTTTCTTGGATTAATAGCAGAAGAAATGGGATTTCTCGTTGTTTCCTTTCAGTTTCTGAGCTTTTAGGATTTGGGTTCCTGGGGTTTCCGACAAATTTGCATCGAGAAGTTGGATTGGATGGTTTTAAGTGATTATAGATTTTTTATGTTTAGTTCTTTTACAATCAGTGGGGGAAATGTACAAATACACCTTCGTTTAACTGTGTTTTTCCAGGAAGTTTGTGATTTTAACGTAGACAGATGAATTCGTTCACTGTAGACTTATTTTCTTTTGTTTCTTGCAGGTAATTGGAGCTGAATATGGGGAAGGTTTTGAGACATTTAGACCTGAAGGTCCCCTCAAAGTTGATGTGGTAAGCCTCGTATGATAGAATCCTTTGTATCTTGCATTGCTTATCCTCCATGTGTTGAGTTACTTAGAAAAAGTTGTCTTCTTACGTTAGATGTATTCTTCATGAAACTTTATAGTTGTTTTATTGTTATTGTTTCATGCTAGGACTTCTTGAATGATAGAATGCAAGAAGGATTTCTCCAAAGAATTCGGTATGCCATGAAGCCTGATGAAGCCTATGGCCTCATATTCTCTTGGGACAATGTCGTGGTAAACCTTTGATTAAAATCATGTGCTCCTTATGCTGTTCGCTGTGCCATGAACAATTGTTATTCATTCCTTAGTTGTGTTTCTTTCTTGATTTTGCTCCTTCGTTAATTCCGCTACAGGCAGATACTCGATATCTAAAATTGCATGCTTGGGGACAACTTGCGTCTGAAGAAGGTATGCAGCATTCCAATTAGGTCTCTGGGTGCAAGTCAATTAATTTATACAACACTCTTATCGTTGCGGACTTTGAATGCATTAAGACTAAACCAGGATATTGGTTATTATTGAGACAATAGCTGCTGAATATGTTTCGTGTACCTCTGGATTCCGACCTGGGATGGCGGATTTTAAGAGTGCAAAAGCATGAGCTGACAGTTAGAAACAAATCCACAGTCCACTTCTTGAAAGGAGCATGAACAGTGTATATTCCGAAAAAAAATGTATTTCAGAGAATATGGCTTCAGTATGTATCTGAAATCAAATAACAATATAAACAAGACCAATGTACCACTTTTCCCTTTGTCGAAAAGAGTAGTACTAGTGTCAACACACTGGCAAACTTGGAAGTGAACTGTTTCCTTGGCTTTCTATCTATAATGGGCAGTTAGCTCATTTTTATCGGTGCTATAGCAAGGGTAAAAATGCACCACAGATTTGGTGGGTTACAAGACCTGTTCCTACTTTAAGCCTGAACATGGGGTTGTTTCTTTTGGGTGATGTGGCTTGATGGATGCGTACTCATAGAAGTTGAGTTAGCAGGTTTAGTGTATATTTTTTCTGTATTCTAAAATGCGTTGAGACAAATATAAAAGGTTCCTACACACCAGGTTTTCTAATATTTGTACAGGCAATGCAAAAATGTTTAGTACCACTGACAAAGGAGATTGTCATTCAATGGTTTCACTTTCTTGAACCTATCCAGCTGGGAGGTTCCATACACTGATAGGATGATAATTAACCAAATAGCTCTAGTGGATTCCTACCGATTATGATTAATTACAATTATTGTGCAGGAAAGGAGATTCCAGTAGATGACAATGTGCAAAGATTTTTGCTTTATGCGGGTGCTGATCATGTTCTGCGTAAGGTCTGGACTGGAAATCCAAGATTTATGTTTTCTCTATATTTGCCTCTGACACTTATTATTTATTATAACCTAGTGCGTTATTTATTGCTTTACACCTGAGGATAGATGTCTTATGACAAAATTTTAGGTATTGCTCTGGGGAAAAGCTGAAGATGATATAGACAGACTGAAATCCAGGCTCTCTCAATTATATTATGAAAATCTTCTGAAAGTAAGATTGTGCGAAATATTTATATGTTCATCTTGTTTTGTCTTAGACAGATGCAATACTGAACATTTTAATATTTTCTTTAGCTCTCGGAACCCGTAGAAGGGGTAAAGGAATGGTTGGATGCTGTAGCTACATCTCGCATCCCCTGTGCAGTTGTTTCAAGTCTTGACCGTAAAAGCATGGTCGACACTTTAGAGCAAATGGGCCTGAAAAACTATTTTTCAGGTGGCGCTCTCTCTCTCTCTCTCTCTCACTTACAGAGACGCACACGTACACATGCTCATACGTATGAATAGTGGTTTAGAATTGTTGACTATGTCATTACTGATAATAGTATTGATATTTTTATTCACAATTTTAATTCTTGTGTTTGCTTGTCTTCTATGACAGTGCTGTTAGCCTGTTATCTTGTATGAATTCCGTTAGTTATCCGTTAATGCATATCATCTCAACTTAAATCCTTGTCATAGCTCATTTTGATTATATCTTTACAAATTCTCGTTGGATGAATGCCTTGTCAGTTACAGATGTAGATTTCTTTGGAGATGCTTAAAAGGAAAGATTTGTCCATTAGTTAGAACTTAGGATACCTTCCAAGACCGGCGAGTGGGATCCAGAAAATGACACAAAATCCCCAATATGAATTTATTGTTATTTCTGGATAACTCAAAAGCATTAGAAAGTTGTCAGAACAGTATCTATACAAAGACGGCTAAATTTTCTACTTTTGTTGTTGCAGGCCATTGTGTCTGAGGAAGATGGTATGGACTCCATTGCTCATAGATTCCTTTCAGCAGCTGTGAAGGTACGTCCTACAGTGCTCGAGGGCTTTTGGTGGAAAAGGAAAAGCAATCATCACTATGATTATAGTATAAAACGCTCTAGAAAATGAATAAGGCCATCATCTGACCTGATTGAAAATTGTCTTTACAGTTGGACCGAAAACCTTCCAAGTGCGTTGTATTTGAGGACGATCCCAGGGGAATAACCGCAGCTCACAACTGCACGATGATGGCTGTAGCTTTAATCGGTGCTCATCCAGCGTACGTGTCTCAGAAATTATTCTCAGTTTGGCATTTATCGTTTAGAAATCTATCTTTTTCATGAAATGCTGTTATCTTGTGCTACGAAGATAGCAATAGCAAAGTAGAAAAACGATCATTGCCTGCAAAACTACTGTGTTTTCTGTACTAAAATGCTAACATGCAGTTTGAAAAGCAGGTACGATCTTGGGCAGGCTGACCTGGCGGTCGGGAGCTTTAACGAGCTTTCGGTGATCAATCTGCGGAGACTGTTTGCCCATAAGGGGTCGACGTTTATGGACTTACAAAAGCAAGTAATAGAGAAAACTCCTAGACGGAGAAAGCTGACCACTGACACCATCTTCTGATACGCGATCGCTTCTTCTTGGTCGCCTCGTTGCAACTCTTGTACATTCGTTGTAATTAAGGGCTCATCTCTTGTATTTTTCTCTTTGAACTCTGATTTTTCTTATATTTTCTGGATTCTTACAGAAGATACAATCGACATGAAATGTATAGAAAACGTGTTATCAATCTCAGGTGTATATAATCCACATACCACTTTCTTCATGAGTATTATTTAGTAACATTATGTATCCCGAATGTGTTAAAAAGGACATGTTTTATGCCTTTGAATTCAGAATTAATTTGAAGTACTCATTCAATTATTCATGGTATATCTATATAATTAAATAAATGAATTATGCCATGTTTTAATCATCTAAATACATGTATATATTTGGAATTAGTGTAAATTTAGATTTGAATTGTTGTTTAAGTGTGCGCCCAATCAAACTTGGGAATAACTACGGTGCTTTCTCTTAAGATTTGATTTAATTACAATTAAATTTTCTTATATTTGAGATATTAAATTTACCTCCCTTGACACTCAAGACCCTTTCAAAACTCTGACATTATGTTTGGTTTTATTTTTGGAATGTTCTGTTTTGTTTTGTGGAGATTGAGAAAGAAAAATAAAAATAAATAAGTGTGTATTAGAGATGGGGTGTATGTTTGGGTTTTTTTTGGAGTTACTTTTAAGGGTAAATTATAGCTACCTCCCCTGAGGTTTGATATAATTATAAATATCTTCTCGTTGTTTAAAAAATTACAGATCTCCCCCTCCCCGGGGTTTGTAATCATCTAATAGATAACTCATTTTTATCCAATTTTATGGATAAACTGACCAGAATGCCCTTATGCAAATTGTTTTTTTTTTCTTTTTTTAATTTAATTCTTCTTTTTTTTTTTGAATTTTTTTAGACTATAATATGCAGAAAGAGGATTCTTAAGTTTTTTTTACACAAATGAGAAATAATGCAATTTGCCTCAACTAATTTTTCTACAACTTTTAAAAAATCAAGGGCAAAATAGTCAATTTTAGGCCTTTGGTTAAAAATTACAAACCTCAGGGGGGGTATTTGTAATTTTTCAAATAATAAGGGAGTATTTGTGATTGTGTCAAATCTCAAGGGAAATGATTGTAATTTACCCTAATTTTAAATAGTGTAAAAATTATATTGTATGTATTGTGTTGTATATTGGGAAACAATAAATACTGTTCATTGTCAAATTATGTCTCTTTTATATATTTTTATATATGTATATCTGTATATAGTAATATTTGTTTTGTTTTTGTATGTATTGTGTTGTATATTAGGAAATAAAAAATACTAATCATTATCAAATTATGTCCATTGTATGTATTTTTATAAATGTATATATGTATATAGTAATATTTGTTTATTTATAGGTGGATGTATGTATATATAGGACAATGAACAAAATTATCCAAAACACCCAGTAAATATGTTTTGGGTAATGTTATGTTTGAGGTTTGTCATATTGCAATTTTTCTTTCATTTTTTATATTTTATAATTAGATCTCTACAATTTAATATTTGATAAAATAAAATAATAAAAATATATTAAGTATTTAAAAGACTTTTAACTATAGACGAAGTTAAATTTTCAAATTCAAGTTTAAGTTCATAACATTATTTTTTTTTTCGCTTTCTAAATTTTCACTCGCTTATATTAGGTCATGGTTTAAAATTTTCATGCGTTTTCATCGAAACTATGGAAACATTTTCCTTTTTGATGTTATGTAAACAAAAATATATTGTAGTTTCGAAATTATCTAGTTTCCTTCGAAACACTTCATTTTTCTTAATTTTCCTTTGAAATCTTTGAGTTTCCTAATAAACTTTTTATTTTTCCTAATTTTTCAGTGAAATATTTATTTCATAGTTCTAGCTACAAATATATAAATTCTTGTGTTATACATAAGTATTTCATTTAATGATTTGAAATTTAATATTAAGCTAAATTAGTAATGTTATATGTATAAGTATCAACGTAATATAGATATTTTATAATACATAGTTAAACATAAATATTATATTATTATTTAGTTTCTATAGCAACTGCATCAATTAATAACTTCAAATACATAATTATACTACGTCAAAATAATATTAATTGGCTAAATGAGACAAAATTAAACTACATATATTTGAATTAAAAAAAAAAGAAACGTAATATTTTAAATTTTTCTATGATTATTATATATGTTTCTTTAATTTTATAATTTTTTATACGTTTTCGAAAAATTTTCAATATTTATAAACTCAAAATATTTGTTGAAAACGAAACTTTAATCCATGCATTAGATTTTTATTGACATTTCTCAATTGTTGTTCCTCTCGGACTGTATATATTCATCTTATTAATTATATATAAATATTTTACATTCATATGTGTAGAATAGACACGTACGACATATAAATAAATTTATATATTTTATTTTAATCTATACTTGTTTATTAAGGCTCAAAATCGTAAAAAATCACTTTTTCTTTTTATAGACTAGAGTGACCGATTAAAATACTCCACTGACATATAATTATTTCATAAATAACCATGTTTTAAAAATTAATTAATTAATTATACTATCTATCCTATTATATTAAGGGAGATCACCTCATTGGTGTCTCTCCCAAATTTGGTCTGTCAATATTTTTTATTATTTTATTAATTTTTTTTTTATCTTGTCAACTTCTCATTTTTTCTATCGTCTCAACTTCTCATTTTCTTTGTTCTCAACTTCCACATCTTTTTTTTTTCTCTAAATTTTCTTCAATATTTTCTCATATATATATATATATATATTAATATCTTATTTATCTAATTAACTTTTTTTAAAATAATAATTATCTTTTAAATCTTAAATTAATTTTACACACACATTTGAGTGTGCCACATGTACTAGTATCAATTATTTTTATTTATGTAAATTCAGATTTAATCTATTTTATTAATTTTATTTTGTTTTTATTTTAATTAAATAAAAACAATATAAAAATTAGATGCATACACATATCTAGTAGTATATCTATATCTATACTATTATATAAAGAAAACCCCTTCCACACTCACAAACGGCGGTTAATTACACTGCTGCACCATTTTTTTATCTATACTATTATATAAAGAAAACCCCCTCCACACTCACAAACGGTGGTTAATTACTCCGCTGCATCATTTTTTATGAGGTCAAAAATGCCTTTCAACCAATAATATAACCAACTTATTTAACTTTCAAAGTTTCACTAATTGATAAATTAATTTTTTTTCTTTCTTTTATTTTTTTAATGTGATGTAATGATTTATATTTTGCTTTTATTTATAATAATAATATATTTTAAAGCGTAAAAAAATATTTATTATATGCACCCAGGGACGGCGTGCCACAACAGCTAGTATAAAAAAAGACTTGTATACATAGTATTTCTAGTCTATACTATTATATTAAGGGAGAGCACCTCATTGGTGTCTCTCCCAAATTTGGTCTGCCAATTTTTTTATTATTATTTTATTAAATTTTTTATCTTCTCAACTTCTCATTTTCTTTGTTCTCAACTTCCACATTCTTTTTTTTCTCTAATTTTTCTTCAATATTTTTCATATATTTTTTTATTTTTTAATATCTTATTTATCTAATTAATATTTTTTAAAATAATAATTATTTTTTAAATCTTAAATTAATTTTGAATGTGCCACATGTACTAGTATCAATTATTTTTATTCATGTAAATTCAGATTTAATCTATTTTATTAATTTTTAGTTATTAATTTTATTTTGTTTTTATTTTAATTAAATAAATATAATAAAAAAATGAGATGCATACACATATTCAGTAGTATATATTAAAAAAGACTTGTATACATAGTATTTCGAGATTCATATTCAACGTAAAGTAACTTAATCAATTTAACCAAATTCAACATACTTTAAAGTAATAATGTAATTAATTTTACCAAATTTGGATTCATTCATAATTCAAATTCCTAATAATATTTATCTTCTAGTTAATATTAAATCAAAAGTTATAAGATTTTTGAACTCTCAATTTGAATTATATTAATAAATTTTAAAAATTTGAATTTAATATTAACTAAAATAAACTTTTCCGTTCCTCTCTCTCTTTTCCCCTTTTTTCCTGGTGTCCTGCTTCCTTATTACTTTGTTCAACCCGTCTTCCGCCGCCGCCTCCCTTCCCGCCCCACGCCGGTACTCCCTTCCCATCCTCGCCACCCGCTCGATCCCCGCCTCAGGCTCCGGCAGTTCCCGAGGTCGCTCCGCTGCTTCCACTCCCGATTCTCAACCGTCTGCTTCGCCGCCGAAAGGTGGTCAGCTTTCCCTCTCCCAAGCCTAATTAAAAGACACACACACGTATATAAGTACATACATTCATATATAAGAAGTTGTGCACATATCTATATTAATATATTATATATTAGTATATTCACACACTTTACATATCTCTGTATATATAGATATGTGTATTTGCGGGTGGTGGCGGCGACGGTTATGGAAAAATCCGGAATTTTAATGTGGTTTTGAGGATGATTTGGGTTATGCAAAACTTTTCAGGTTCTAAACTAATCCTGCAGAAGTTGGGTTAGAGCTGCACTTAGTTCTTGTCTTTTCTGGCTTAATTTTAGAGAATAAAGAAGCAGAAGTTTTCGTTGCAAATACTAGCTATACACACATTTGTCAAATTAGTATTCTTTTTTGAATAGTAATGCTGCCTTTAAATCTTATGGTTGCACAGCAATCAGCTGGTAATAAGATCATGTTCTTATTGCTTCCTTCATGATTCTATTTCTGTTCAGATTTTGTGAAAATTGCTCATCGGTTAGTGACGATGGTGGAGAATTTTGAAGGAGTACTAAAGAAGGAATGGTATAGGGAAGATCTTAAAGCTTTAACATCCCAGATTAAGGAGCATGAGTCTCTCCTTAGACTCAAGCGCAGGTAAACTGTCTTCCATTCTTTTGCTCCATTGACTTCTGATATCAATTTCCTGTTCTTTTTTCATGGCATAATCTGTTGAGAAGTCCTCAAATTTATTTGGCAGGTGGTTGATGGATTTACCATTGTCCATAAGCGAACAAAAAAGGGTGCAGGAAACACTTCCTACCAAAGACAAGTATGTTCTTCCCCCTCCAATCTATTGCATTCTTCTTTAACTTTATTGGAATATGATTCGAGCCTCTTGTCATGGGTGACTTGTGTAGATGGTTTATTGTTGATTGGTAAATATTATATCAGTAAAATGCAAGTGAATTATTTGAATCATCTATTGTTGGATTTAAAATATTATGCTTTATTTGTGTAATACTTCATCGCAGTTGATAGGTCAAGATTATTTCAGTGACAAGAGCACAAGGAATCACTAGAAAGGAATAAGTTGACTTGTGTGAATAACATTATCAAGATTAATGCAACTGTAGTACTTGTTTAAATCTATAGTGGCCAAATTTCTTAGAATTATGTCGAATCCATGTAATGGCTGAATATATGACAGCATGAATTTGTCTTTTTAAATTGAATACATTAGATGAAGGGGGGATTATAATTGTAGACAGATAGAAATCATGACTCCTGTCCTATTTTTGTTTCTTGTTTTGGGAGTTAGTGACGTTCAAGGCGGAATTTACTCAATCTAAAGGTTTGAGTCCTTGCTGAATGGACCTTTGTTGTTCCAAGACCAAGTATCAATGATTTCAAACACTTAAGATTTTGGCAGTTGACATCTGTTTGACAATGATTAATTTGCTATATTGCCACATATGTAGTCTCTTGAAAAAATTCCGAACTTGACATCAGTTTAGAATACAGACTTACATGCACAGAGATTTTTTCATGTTCATACTGTGTTTTGTCTGTATATCTAATTTTGAATGCTTTTAGTAGAAATGAGGATAAAAACTGAGAAGTCCCTGTTTTAGTGTGCTATGCTCTGTTATATGCTTTGTTCTAGCACTGCAGGTTTCTGGGTTTGTTTGCTGTACTTCAAACTTAGGCATGCCTACGGAATTTTTGACGTTTGGGTATTTCTTATAATGTTTCCCCTCCTCTTGTATCTCTTGTTATATGTAGTTTTTCGGTGATCAGAAACTTCTCAATGATTTTGAGTGAAATATATGCAATGTTTCTTACTTCTGTTTTTGTGTTTGCAGGGTGTTGCCTGAGTCATTACTAAGGGAAGATGATGTGAGTTTTCTGACTGTGCTGAGTTACAGTACTTGATCTCAATCAAATGATTTTGGCTTATTAACACCACAGTTTGCAATATTATCATATATTGATAAACAATATCCTAATAAATGATGCAGCATCGGTTTAGATTAACAACAGATGTAAAGACTTGTTCTTGATGGTCTAATGGACTATGTCAATAGGAAGGATCTAAAAGAGAACAAAATTTGAAGATACCATGTCAAGAATGATACTGAGTTTCTAAGCAGAATAGAATTTGAAGATCTTGAACAAGCAGGAAGGTCCCGACTTGTGAACAACGTTTCCTCAGACATAACTTGGCAATGGAATCGATCGATTCTCTATAGAATAGATAACAGGTGGAATTTGTGTAATTATGGCCCTTCCAAAAAGGAAATGAACACCACCAAGAATGACCAAGGAATTTATGAGTAACTCTTGGAATTCTTTAGGCAGCAACATCAGGGATTACAGCACAGTCTTAGAAAGCTTGTAATATGGCAGAAATATCAATTGGTCATTTTCGTTTAAATCTTGCATCATACATGTTATTTTGGCTGTGTACATGTACGTATATGAAGGGGGTGTATTTGTGCGTACTTGGGGTTATTTGTACTTATTTCCTATAGAATACTCTTTTTTTGATTGCAGGTAATCTATGAGGACATCAAAACTTGTATTGAAATAGGGTTTGGAGCCCATAACTATAGTAAGGAACCCCATTGTTTGGAAGAGGATTTGCGAGTATTTGATTCACGTGATGGTCTTCAAGATATATTCTTCCTGCTGGATGATATGACCAATAAAGGCTTATATTCTTTTGTTAAGATACTCACCGGTGGGATGACTAAATTTGAGAAAACAAATTGGAGTATGAAGAGGACAATTAAAGAATTGCTTCCAGAAGTTATTGCTGCCAAGAATGATAGTTCCAAGAAAATTTTGAGACAACTTTTTCTACTGTTGATGGACCCAAAAAGTTTTCGTGGGAATCAGCTGGTGCGCTCAATTGCTTCTGAAGCCTATCATGCAGCTGCTGTCAAGGTACTGGATGGACTTGAGGACTTCCCTTTTAGAACACTGACTGCAATGCATAGGAAGCTGAAAGGTATCAAGGGTTATATCCCTTCCATGCAGTCCCAAAAATCTAGACGGGGACGTGATGGTTTAATTAGTCTAATCAAGAAAATGTGCATGAAGATGCTATCAGACCTTGGTCAAGTGAATGAGCCTGCAGAACCGTTGGCTGGGGCCCTGGGAGTTGCAGGCTTAACATTGAAGCTAATAATGAACTATCCAGTTGTAAGAGATTTCAGGAAATTTTCACCAGAAACTGAGGCATTACATAATGATATAGCAAAAGCTATTCATTTGCTAAATGATACAAAGGGAGTGAGCTTGATAGAACTGAAAAAAGTACAGTTTTTGCTGGATCCTAATTCTGAATTGTCCGTTAGAAGTCTACGGATGGCTGTACGGAATTTTTTGACTGAATACCTTTTTGAGTGCAGTGATATGGAAAAGGTTCCTGATTGTTTAGTACAAACTCTTGACATTATTAATAGAAGATCTCAATATTCATCTCGTAAAAAACACTCCTCTTCCAAAATTCATTCATCTCCTCAAGAATTAATGAAGGAGGTAATACATAAAGAGGTAGAGCATGTATTCGCTGTCAGTGCTCAAGCAAAAGAAGTTGTATTGGACTTGCATCCAGAACATGAATTTGATGAAGATTTTGATCATGCATACGTGGAGGACTTTGAAGGAAATGATGATCATTGTATTTCTGATGATGATGAGCATGTTGGGGATATTTCTCAACATTATGAAATCCATTCTTACAGTTCAGATTGCCAAACAGAAAGTATTGGTGAGACGAACCCGGCAGAGTCAAACTCACATGTCTCAACCAGTGAAAGTGATGACCATTCTCCTTTTCTTTCTCCTGTTGGGAGGTTAAATATACCCCTGGAGTCTATGCATATTACTGATGCAGGTTTAGATGAAACCTGTGCTTTTGTTCATTCCCTGTCCTGCAAGGAATCTAAAGTACCTGATGTCCAACCCATGGCCCAGAAACAGAACCCATCAGGATGTACTGGGGAATTAGGACAGGCTTACTCTGATTCTCGTAAAGTAACAACTAAGCAAAATTTATCTTCTCTCTGTGATAGTCCTGCCAGGAATTCAAGCTACAATGACCTTAAAAGTGAAGCATCAACAAGTTGTTCCAGAGACAGCCCAAAATATGTACGGTCTGATTTCCTAGTGGAAGACACAAATATTGTCAGTAAGCACAACAAGTCTGGTAATCAGTACCTTGAGGTTCAGGAAGCTTGTGATGTCACAAGTATGGTAGCCTATCATTTTGTGGGTCACATGCTGGACAAGCTGGCCAAGATTGAAGGCATAGAATTATGTCAAGCTGATAGATTATATCTCCGAAGCTCTTCTTCAGTTCCAGAAGATCTTGAAGGTAATGGAAAATTTGTCCTTTTACTCGTGTGCATGGTAAAAGTGGTTTTGTTATGGTTAACCTGCCTATTGTCATAGAATTTTCTCAGGTGTTTGCCCAACAGTTTCTTGGCCTTGTATTTGGTAAACACCATGATTTGAAGACTAAAGCAATTTTTTTTTTTTTTTTCCTGATCAATCAAAATATGTTCTTAGTTGCTTTGCAATCTTAGACTTGTTCTTTTCTTCAAGAGGCATGTAATCATTCTTGTTCTCAAAGCAGTGAAACATGTGGTTCTGATTGGTAAGGTGATAGGTCACAGATGCTGAGGAAAAAGCTACTATAGGACCGTCTAAAGGTCAAAACTTGATGATATAAAATCATATCACATGCTAAAGATACGTTGAATTGGCATGTTGCTAAAGGGTATGATTTTATGTGTTTAAAAGTTGTGGATGTTCATATAGTGGATTACATATGTCGGCCGCATTTTGAATATCATTTAGGACGCAGGACTCTCCTGTCACTTTTTCATTCATGACTCTCTCTTCTCTTCCTTTCCTCATTCCTTTTGTCCTGCACGTCCTCATATTCTGTTCGATCTTCTACCTGCTTGCTTCACTAGCTGAATGTGTGGTCCCTGAATGAAGGGATCGGGAACATGCTGACTCAAATTACGGCAACTCACGACCTTACTGAGAGTGAATTGAGAACTGAGTTTCTCTAACAAGTTTTTGAATACATAAATGATAGTTGCCTATTGCTTCTTAATCTCAACATTTCACTAGCTATTTGATAGTTTAACTGAACTCGTATATCCTTGGATTTACTTATGGTTTCTCCTTCAGAATCTTTACGGAAATTGTTGCCATCCGAGTTCCCTGGTGTGTGGAAAGATTTGCTTAGGCACTAAGACTTCTACATCCAAGGTCTGCAACATCCCATGACCCCAAAAAATGGAGAATACTGTGAGCTTCAGAAGCTCCTCTCAAGCTTCCCCTCACCTGGCATCATTCCCCTCTTACCTCCCAACTAAAATCAGATTTCAGGTACTTTTTCATTCATAACTCTGTA
The DNA here is from genome assembly GCA_034509735.1 of Sesamum alatum. Taxonomy (NCBI): domain Eukaryota; kingdom Viridiplantae; phylum Streptophyta; class Magnoliopsida; order Lamiales; family Pedaliaceae; genus Sesamum; species Sesamum alatum. The sequence continues at coordinate 50,718,668 of JACGWO010000003.1, forward strand.
ATTTCTTTTGTTTTACTCTTAATATCGGCCTTGTTAATGCATCATTGATCTGTATGAACAGAGGTTAAAGCAACAAGGTCAGCACAGCATCGAAATAAACCTCTTAAGGATAAGGAACACTTTCAGGTCAAGGTGAAAATGGGCAGCTTAATGGATTTCCGAATATGCCCAACAGAATTTTATGGAAGAGGTGCTTTTGCTGTCCATCTATTTTCACTGAGTTTATTCATTTCTTTTTATATATTACGGCTCAAGAAATAATAATTACATTGTTTCTCCCATTTATCTGGATTTGGGTCTGTCAAATATGCATATTTTTCATGAGAAGTTGGCTTATTTTACGTGATTATAGATTTTTAACATTATTTCTTTTTAAATGCATTCAGAAAAATGTACGTAGACATGCGCGTTGATCCTATTTCTCCCTGAAGTTTGTAATGTTAATGCAGTCATATAACTAACTTCAATGTGGACTTATATTTCTTTAATGCTTTCCAGGTAATTGGAGCTGGAGACATTTATGCTCGAAGGTCCCTTTAAAGTCGATACGGTATGCTTCAAATGGTAGTTTTCTTTGCACATCGCATCGCTATCCTCTATGCCTCCTTTTGAAAAAGATCAGCTGTATTCTTATGCAAGATATAATTTCATAAAACTTAGTAGTTGTTTTTGTGATGCTACGACTTCTTAAATGATAGAATGCAAGAACGATTTCTCCAAAGAATTCGGTATGCGATGAAGCCTGATCAAGCCTATGCCTCGCTGTGAGACCCATCCTTCTCGTGCTTGAGGTTGTTGCTGCTGCTTCCTATCTGTTTATAAATTTTGAAAATTAGATGTTAAGATCTTGTAAGTTAGAAAGGTACAAGTCTAAATATATTTTTATTGTCATCTCTTTCTTGCTTTGATTACAATAGAATTATGGGCTTTGATGCTTCATTTCTAGAGTTGCAAAATTAGTAACCGCTACAGAAATTATTGGCAACAGTAGGTCAACTATACGGACCCTGGATGAAAGTTTATAATTATTCTTGATTGACTTATTATAGGTTAAACAATTTTTTATGATCAAATTATTCTTATATGTCTTCACATGTTAATGCATGTGAGGAGGTGTATCTTCATCCTAACAAGGGTAGTTTAGTCCAAAGAAAAATTATTTGACTTGTAATAAGTCAATAATAAGTCAATCGAAGGTAATATATCAATTTTTATTAAGTTTTTTGTTAGTATCAACAAATTCAATAATTTTAGCTAATGGATGAACTTATTTGTTATACGAAAGTAATTCTGGGGATACTAGATGTAATTTTTAAATCATAAGAGGTCTATGTATAATTATATTAAACCTTACGGGAGAACAGTGTAATTATCCCTATAAAATTATTATACTAACATTTAATAAACTTCATGATATATTATTTTATTGAAACAGCTAAGACATAATTTTGTAAAATCTTATAAATAAAATACCTAGACACTCTAAACCATAGGTGTCTCAAATTAAAATAAACCTGTTCTTGGTTAAGTTGGTTGTATGGTATCTGCTACTCTCCTGTAGCTTTACAATCTGTCTACAATATTTAACCTTCTAATCTACAAGTTAAGCTAACTGTCACTATTATTATACAGTAATAATAATTAACATAACCATATCATTTAACTTATGGTGACTTCCACCAGATTCTGCTTTCATCAGTTGGGCCTTTTTCCACTCCACTTGGCCTATATAATTCATCTCAATAGGTCAGACGGTTCAGTGGTTTGTATTTCAAGATCTGCATTTAGAGGTCTTGGATTCAAATTTTGGATGTGTACATTAGGCCATTGTAAAAAAAAAAGTATATTACAAAAATTAAACAAACATAAATATATATATATATATATATATATATTTCTATACAAATTTCATTATCTCTCTATCATTACCACAGATCAATATATGTGTCTTAGATTAATGTGTGCATGAAAAACATTTTCTTAAAAAATATAAAACTCATAATTACATGATTATGTTAGTATCTTAACAGACTGAGTAGTATGTCGGTTTAATCAATACATTAATATGAAGAATTATGATTACATAAATTATAATAAACTCACTTAAGGTAAGACGAATATTTACACATTCCGCTGAGACAGTTCAACCTTAATTGCTGAAATAAAACATTATTGGTACTTGGTTTTTGTTCACCTACCCCTTTTGTGGAGAAAATTGACCTGTCAATGGGGCACATAACATTTTTTAAAATATGAGGTGGGCTACTTGCTTTTTGTGGTCCTGTAATAAACAATGCTTTCATTTAATTGTTTAAGTATAATAAATTGAGATTATGATATTATTGTATATAATTTGATAATTAACATTATTATTTTTAACATGAAACTCACCTAATGAAACCGCGCTCATTAATTTCTTTTTAACTATTTTTAGTGTGTGTATATCAAATAACTCAGTTCATTTATATTTTCTTATATTTGTCTGTGTAGTTGTCGTTCGTTCTGAAATAATATCATTTAATTAAAAATGGTATACTAATAACATCTAGGAATACAAATAATTAGTTCCTTTTTTAATTGATGAACTAAACTGTAGACAAATCGCTTGGATTTTCAATCATTTTTTAGGTAAATTTATTGAAACTGCTTGAGGTTAGGTCAAAATATATAAACATTTTTTTATTTTTATTATTATTTTTTTTGTAAAATAACAAATACATCCCTTGAGGTTATAGTTGTAGTTACAAGTACACTCCGATTTTGATGCAAAACTTACACAAACACCTCCTAAAAATTATACTAACACTCCTCAAGAGATGTAGCTATAATATTGCAAAAAATTACACTAACATCCCTAAAAAAATGTGACTATAATTCTGGTAAAGACAGGGGGTGATTGTGTATTTTTAATATATTTACAAAGAAAAATCGAAGTTAAATCCCATTTGGCTACATTTATATATAAAAAGAAACTTGTTGATAAATATACAATAGTTTAAAGTTTGAAGTACATTAATTTAAAATTTATTTCCTAGTGGTATTAAATCATTATGTGAATCAAGTGGAGGGACATTCTTTCAACTTTTGGCATATGCCCTATGCCTTTGATTAATAGCGGCAAAGGTTATGTGGCCCATATATAATATTCTACAAATTGTGTGGCTCAAAATGCAAATTTGAATATGTGCCTCACAACTCAAAATTCACATTTTGAGGTCCTACTCTAAGTCACAAGGCTAGTGATGCAAATAATTGATGACCATACACCTTACACAATTATCATTTCATACCACCAATAGGGTGGTTTTTTTTAATGATTATGTTAATATTTCAATAAATTGAGTACAAATCAGTTCAATTAGTATCTCATATTCGATCAGTACATTCATATAACTAAGAACAATGAAATAAATTATAATAAGCTCATGTAAAGTGAGCTAATACTCGCATAAAGTAAGATAAATCACACGTTCGGTGAGACTTGAACTTATTCATGAGGCCTTAACCTTAGCTACTGGGCTAAGTCATCATGGGGGTCACCAATATATTGATTTGGTCACGAACTCTTAACTTTTCACTTAAATGTCACGAGTTCGAATCTTGTTGAGAATTTAGTACCCAAAATTTTATATGAATGTATCATGGGATGACAGTGGTCAGATCATAATATTTGATCCAGTAAAGATTGTCTTAACTTACTCGCGTGCTGATTGATGGGGCTATGATAATCAAATTGAGCGATGTTACATATGAATTTTGGCAAAAATAATATTTTATGATGATTAAATTCCATTATTTGGGAATTGGGATAGCATTATAGCAACAATAAGTTCATCTCGACCTAGTTTTTCAACCATAGAACAAAAGATGTACTGTTTTTTCTTAATTCCTTAATAATTTGGTGATTCTTGAGGAACTTTCTAGATGTACTAATTATTTCCTTGACTTGGATCTTTTGATTGAGTTAGACTACGGAAGCAAATGTGATTCGCATCATCGGTTTTTTTTTTTTTTTTTTTTTTTTTTTTTTTTTTTTTTTCTTTTCTTAAATTTCGTTTCGATAAATAAAAACCATTAAACAACTTATAAGAGGTTAGTTTCATAAGCTTAACACGAGAAAGAGTCATTTTCTTCTCCTAATTAGTATTTGAATTGATAAATTTAAAATTAAAGATTTCAAAAACACGCAATAATATATTATTTAAACGTGTTTTGTTAATTCCATATTATAAAAAAGTTTAAAATTTTCGAACACTAATTCTAGACTATATTTTATGGTATTATAATAAGTTTCAAATTCATTTAATACGATGAAATTTGAAATACTTTCCCAATACTTCAAATTCTGGTTAAATGCAATTTAACCCCTAGCAAAACCCCCTTTACAAAAAAAAAACAAAAAAAAAAAAAACTAATTACCCCTCCGTGTTTTGAAAAATGAATCCCAAAACATAGAGGGTAATTTATTGAATTTTTTTTTTTTATAGATTTACTCATTTCTCATATTAAAAGTGCAACAATACTTATAATGTGATTGATTAGGTACGATCAGACCTGAATCGAGCCAGGATTTTCACTTGTCGAATCTACCCAACTACCCTCGTTTAAAATTTTGCCAACGTGTCACATCCCTATTGGCTCATACTTGCCAAATGCAGAATCACACATATAATTCAGCTGTAGCAAAACAAAACCCGGAGCAATGTTGAAGACGGCAAACTCAAAACACACAACGGTACAAAAACTCATAAATAAGGTGAGAGAGATACGTTCCCATAATAGTCATTTTTAGTCTGTCAGAGTCAGACTACATATATTCACTCGAACTGCACATGATGCCTATTCACCTCAACGCTTCTCCCTCTTTTTCTCCGAAGGTTTAGGATCCAGCTGAATCTTCACCTCCCTTCACCGAGGTTATAAATCTTTTCCCACAAACCCATTTGAATTTCAAAGTTTTTCCAAGTCTTGTTCGGAGTTGATGCAAATAATTGGCTGAAGAAAGCAAGAACTGCTGTTTCTGGGATCTTTCTCTGCGTGTGTAAGCACATTAATGTTGAAATTATGGTATTAGAATCTCATTTTTTGTGGGTGCAAGAATTCTAGGTAATTAATTGGCGTTCTGTTTGATTTTTGTCGGGCTCACGCATTTATGCATTGTATGGCCTTTGTGATTTTTTTTTCTTTTTTTTTTTTTTTTTTTTTTTTGTCTCTGAATCAAAGGGTTTGACAGATCTAAATCTGCTGAGATGAGGTTGTGTTTCAAGTTGAAATTGTTTCCGGCGTGTTGCTTAATGGTGTGATTTCTCTGTTTTAGCATGTTGGGTGGTATGCTGGATACGAAGAGAGCCAGTATAATCAAGAATTAGCAGTGAATATGTTGATTTGTAGGTTAATTGAAAACATTGCCATGATTAATTTGAAAAAAGGGGACGAATTTGACATGCTGATTTATTGCACCCCAACTGTTTGTTGATTGACTCTGAGCTGAGAATTCATTTGTTCATGCTCTGAATTTGATGTGCTGAAACCAAGATTCTTAATAGCATAAGTGATGGCTTTACTTTTATCTATGAGATGGATTTTTCTTAGTAAATCATGGTCATAATTTTCTATGCTTCTCAATCTTTGATCTGTCTTCACATTCAGAATCTCCGCAACTCTTTGTTGATATCCAAGTTCCTGGGAATGTGGAAAGATGTGTTTCATCGCTGAGGCTCCCGGGTTCAGTGTCTGCAAGATTGTGCCTCAGTCTGAATCCATCTGGTTCATCCTTGATGGTGACAGGCATGAATATAATGGCACAATCAAGTTTTGCAGCCAAAAGCATAATGAAACCACCTATGGTCTTTCTCGAGTGTTAAAGCACGTCTCTGTTAGACGGTTGAGTTCTTTATATATAAAGAATCGGGCATTTTAAATATCATAGCCAGCAGGAGAACGAAACCGGTGCTAGCATATTGTAGGTTTCGTGTTTTCAAATGGAGACTAATGGAAACATATTGATGAAGAAATATGAAGTTGGGAGATTGTTAGGACAAGGCACTTTCGCCAAAGTTTACTATGGTAGGAACCTCAAAACTGGACAGAGTGTGGCCATCAAGGTAATTGATAAGGAAAAAGTAGTAAAGGTTGGGCTTATTGATCAGACGAAGCGAGAGATTTCTATTATGAGTATGGTCAAACACCAAAATATAGTGAAGCTCGACGAAGTAATGGCCACCAAAACTAAGATCTACTATGTGATGGAATATGCCAAAGGGGGCGAGCTTTTTCACAAGGTTGCCAAGGGAAGGTTTAAGGAGGATGCTGCCCGAAAATACTTTCAACAATTGATTTGTGCTGTTCATTTTTGCCACAGCCGGGGTGTATATCACCGTGATTTGAAACTGGAAAACCTTCTGCTTGATGAAAATGGGAATCTAAAGGTGTCTGATTTTGGTTTGAGTGCACTCTCAGAGTCCAAGCGGCTGGACGGATTACTCCACACAACATGTGGAACCCCGGCATATGTTGCTCCTGAGGTTATTAGCAGAAAAGGTTATGACGGGGCTAAGGCTGACGTCTGGTCGTGTGGGGTGATACTATTTGTTCTACTTGCTGGTTATCTTCCGTTTTACGACGCAAATCTTATGGAGATGTATAGGAAGATATCGAAGGCCGAGTATAAATGCCCTAGTTGGTTCCCACCTGAAGTTCGAAGGCTATTTACGAGGATCCTTGACCCAAACCCCAACTCTAGGATTTCCATAGCCAGAATTATGGAAAACTCCTGGTTCCGGAAAGGTTTGGATTCCAAAGATGCAGGGACCAGAGTAGGAGATATCGAGAAGCATCCAATTGACATCGATGCTGTTCTAAAACCTTCTGACTGTGATGACATTGCCCAAACAAAGCCGGAGTTGGCAAAGCCTACTAATCTGAATGCATTTGATATCATATCTCTCTCCACAGGATTCGACTTGTCTGGTTTGTTCGTTAGCAATGATCAGAAGGACGAAGTTCAATTCACATCGACAAAGTCTGCTGCTTCTATCATGTCGAAGCTTGAGGACATTGCTCGTCTCTTAAGGTTCAAACTTACGAAGAAGGATCAAGGGTCTGTGAGACTAGATTGGTCTAATGACAGTAGGAACGCGACTTTGTCAATCGATGTGAAAATGTTTGAAATATCTCCGTCATTCTATTTAGTCGAGGTGACAAAGTCCAGAGGCGATTCGGTCGATTATCAGCGCTTGTTGAGGCAGAAAATAAGACCGGCCCTTCGGGAAATTGTCTGGGCTTGGCAAGGAGAGCAACAGCACAACTAGTTATAAAGTATCCGTAGAAAAAGCTTCTGACTTCTACTTCAGCCTAATCTGTTAGTTCTTGGCGCATTTCATTGGTATTTGCTGTTCCTACCATTCACTTCGCGTTGTAACCTTTCTGACAATTGTTTGAACTCGCGCTATCTTTCTATGATGTTTTCCTTGACAGTTCAGAGACTATTTATTGAGTTAATTTCTGATCTACATAGCTCTGTTCGAATGATTCTCACATTATCTATGTATATTACAAAAGTGAACGATTTGCCATGTTTTTTGTTTCTTTCTTTTATTGTGATTTCAATTATTTCCTTATCACATAATAATAGATCCTTGAACTTGCCAATTTTGAATATAAGTGGTCCTTACTTTTAAGTTTGCATCAAACATTAATGAATATGCGCCCGTGAGGAGCATGTTGACGTGAAGAAGAGCGAAAATAGGCTTGGTTTTGATACAAAATTTACTGGTAATAATAATATATACCTAATTTTGGTATTAAAATCAAGCCTATTTCCTCTCTTTTTCACTTCCACATATGCTTTACGCACGCATTTCTATTAGTGTTTGACAAAGACTTACCGGTGGACTAACTCTATTCAAAATTGACAAGTTTAGAGACCAAAAGTTTAACTCGTGGAAGAAGGGGACCAAAATAGTTTCAGTGATATCGTTGAAGGATAAAAAATGTAATTTTTCGTAGAATTCTAAAAAATAAAAATAAATACCAAGTAAAATTGATAAAATATATCTATGCATATTATAAAAGTGTGAATGATTTGCCATGTTTTTAATCATAAAACAAAAAAGAAAAGATTTCCCATGTTTTTTTGTTTCTTCCTTGTGATTCCAATTATATCCTTATCACATAATAGATTATAAATTTATGTGTACAAATAAGTAATTTTGTAATTAGTCTTATAGTTGTTAATTACTTAAATAGTTGAGTTGAGATAGATTTCTAACAAAAAATGAATTATAATAAAGAGTTGTATTCATAACTAATAACTGACTAAATAAACTTTAGTTAGAAATCTTATTGCTTACTATATAGGAAAATATATAGGCTATGACAAAAATCTTTTTAATTGACTTGGTTTTATGTAATGCGTTAAGAGTGATATACATGACATATAGATCTCGATAAAAGAAAAGTTTATACTTAATTTAATCGTAATTTTTTTAAATAATTCTTACTTTATAATTTGATCTTCTAATAAATTAAATATCCTTAATCTAATTTTCATTTAATATATTTTATAACTAACATAATACAAACTTGAATAATGACACTAACAAAATAAAAATTTAAAACTTAAAATAAATTTAACGTGTTAACGTTTCTTATATTTTTTGTAATGTGTATCATAATCTTAATACATAATATAAATTATTGAGCTCTTTCTACTAATAAGTTTAATTAGTATTTTGTAAGGTGTTAAACACATAAAAAGTTAAATGGTAAGACAGAATTGGAGAAAAATACATTTTTTGTCCCTTAATAATATTCGTAAAATGATTTTGGTCCCTCTTATTCTACGAGTTACACTTTTGATCCATGAACTTACCAATTTTTGAATAGAATCGGTCCCAACTTTTAAGTCTGCATCAAACACTAACAAACATGCGCGTGTGAGGAGCACGCTGACGTGAAGAAGAGGGGAAATAGGCTTGATTTTAACACAAATTTTGTTGGTAATAACAATATATACCTAATTTTGGTGTCAAAATCAAGCCCATTTCCTCTTTTTTTTTTCACTTCCACGTACGCTTTACGCACACATTTATGTGAGTGTTTGACAAAGACTTACCTGTGGATCAACTCTATTCAAAATTGACAAGTTCAGGGACCAAAAGTGTAACTCGTGGAAGAAGGGGACTAAAATAGTTTTAGTGATATTGTCGAGGGACCAAAAATGTAATTTTTTGTAGAATTCCAATGGAGATTGAGACAAATTAATTTAGATTAGATTAGATTATATATGTGTTATATATTGTTAATTGAACAAAATTTAAATTCTAGAGTATACATATTATAAAATATATGAGTAAACTTCTAATTTTATTAGTTTTTTAATTTTTTTCTCATGACTAAAATAATTTTATTAAAATTACATAATAAATACAATTTTACCTGGCAATGAACAATATCAAGGATGCCTAATTAATTGTGTATGGTCGAGCTGCCTCTTGAGAGAACTCGATTAGGACTCTATGGACACTAGGACTCTCCCGAACCCTCATCCCCTGACAGCGAAGCCGTCGGACCCCCTGACCGTCGGCGCTCGTTTCTGTCGTTTGTCAATGGAGACCATTCGGGTGGGGCCGAGCCACTCTCCCCCTGGGTTGCAAAGAAAATATTTTCTGCCGACGATGACTACTTTGGAAAACCTGACCTCTATCGGGGCTGCCGAACCATTAATTTCGCAACGGAGGAGACAGAACAACTCTCTGCGCATATGAGATTTGCCCTGGTCGGCAAGTTCTCGCATGGCTACCGTAGCATCCACGTCATACGATCCTGTTTCTCGAAGCTTGGACTGCGAGGGGCGTACTCGATTGGGGTCATCAATATCAAGCATATCATTATCAAGCTCAACAACGAGTAGGATTTGACCCGCCTGTGGATGAAGCAAATCATGTTCATTGACGGTTTCCTGATGAGGATATTTAAATGGTCCCCGGATTGAGTCGTCAGTTGTCCCTGTTTTGATTCGATTCCTTGAACTTCCGGTCCATCTCTTCCACAAGAAAGCGTTATTCTGTTGCTAGCCTGGTGGGATCCCCCTTGAAATTGGATGAGGCGACGGCGGACGGATTCCAGCCGAGCGTGGTCCGCGTCTGCGTAGAGGTGGATTTATTGAAGGAATGCCCCACTTCGGTTTGGATTGGCACAGAGGGGCGATATGTTCCCCTACAGGTCCTCTACGAGAAATGTCCTTAGTACTGCTCCCGCTATCGTCATCTCAGTCACGGGGTTGAAGAGTGCCGCAGAGGAAAGGAGCAGAAAGGCGAAGAGGCAGCCTCAGAACTGCCTGACCTTTGGATTTTACTCAATAAGAAAAAGAATATCCCCCCGGCAACTTCGGAGCCTGGGGACTGTGGCAGAACGTGATGAGGGGGCTACAGGGCTGGAAGGTTTGCCTCAGCAAAATGCAGTGAATGCGAGCTCTAACAATCGCATCGATAAGAATACGAAAAGTACCTTTTCTCCCCAATTGCGGGGGACGAGCGCAAGGACAGTAGAGGGTGCCTCCTGCACTGACAGCATGCCAAGTCTTGAGATGGTAGGTGAGTCTGAGGGCCACCCCACGGGGCACTGTGAGGAGGACAACGTAGGGGCTGGGATAGTAGGCCCATCGCCGCATTAGGGGGAGGCAGGCCAAGGCGATTTTGAATATGAGGATACAAACCCCATTCGAACCATATGTGTTTTTGAACAGGAAGGGCACCACAACCATGCACAAGAGAATTAGGCGCTGAGGCCGGTAGACAACGATGGGTGAACATGAGGAATCGTCGTTGAATGAGAATAACCACTAGGATGCGGCGGATGACGATGGGTTTGTGGAAGGCAAAGCCAAAGGTCGTCACCACCGTGTTGTCTCTATGGGCCGTCATGATAGAGTTGTTACCAGAAGCCATGCTCGAGAGCACTCCACCTCGTTCTGATTTTATGATGAATGCCATTATTTGGAATTCTAGAGGTATAGGTAATAAACATCAGATGCTGCGCCGGTTTAAGAAGAAACATAAATTGCACTTGGTTGGGCTCATTGATCCGCGTAAGCAATGGGATGACTCGACGACTCGGCATCGTCTCGGTTTCAATAATGTGGTTAAGAATTGTAATAATAAGATTTGGTGTGCGTTGGATGATTCTGTGGAATTCGAATTACTACATGATGAAGATCAGATTCTCCACCTTCGGCTTTCCATGTCTTTTGCCAGGGCGCCGATTCTCTGTATGCTGGTTTACGGCAAATGCGATAAAGTGGAGAAGAGGGCGATTTGGGAGTTTATGCGTGCTTTGGGAGACCTCCATCATCCGTAGGTCATAGGTAGTGATTTTAACTCAGTTTTTTCCATCTCTAAACGCTCGAATGGGACGTACCCGAAGCATCATTCCATCGAATAATTCAATGAAGCTATTTTTGATACCGGCCTCATCGACGTGGGGTTTGAGGGCAGCCCGTACACCTAGACGGACCATCGGCTGTGGCAACTGTTGGATCGTATCCTTTTCTCCAATGAGTGTGTGGACAACTTCCCACACTCTACAGTCACTCACCTCCCGCGCTCTATGTCTAATCACTGCCCGCTCCTCATGCAGGTCCGCTCTCCATCCACTGCCGGCCCATCCTCTTTCTGACGGTCGCCTTCGAGCCAAACCCCTTTTGGAGTTCGGCTCTCTGCTGCAGAACGAACCCTAAACGAGTCGATTCCTTGTTCTCGGCGTAATGTTGTAAACTAGCCCTTCCCTACGGTCCGATCTAGTATGATTTACAACTACCGAAGAAGTACGCTGCCTCACTGGTCCCAAGGGGCAGTTAGGCAGCTCCACCTTCAATGCCCCACAAGCCTGGTTCCAAGGGGCAGGCTTGCTGTGGCATTTTCGGTCGCCTTCGAGCCAAACCCCTTTTGATGTTCGGCTCTCAGTTGCGGAACGAAAATGTAGGTAATGAAGCCGTAGGCGCAACTCACCATTTCAGCATACCGTCCCTTCTTCTCACTAAGCCACTTCGTCCCTGCGTTTTGAACGGAATTTGATTGAAAGCCTTGCCCGAGAATATTTGCTTGGGAGCACCTTGGCCATACGCGAGCCCTAGAATAAAAAATTTGCCTGACTACATGCAAAAGTTATTTCGTGTTTCTTTCCTTCTATAGGCCGCTAAGGTGCACTCCCTCAGAGGCGAACAACTCCCCAGGTTTTTCCTTCAGCTTTATCTCAGACCTTAGTAGATCTAAGATGAGACCACGTAGGTAGGGATTGAGAAATCGCCCTCTACCCAACCAAAGTTCAAGAGAACCACGTGGATATAAAGACTTGGTATACACAGTACCGACGCGAGCATAATGCTTACTTTGGTGGTGATCTAAGTGTGTAGGCGCTCTGTATCCCGCACCACCCAACCCACTCTGCAAAGAGTGGAGAACCTCTTCACAGGATACATGTGCTGTAAAGCAGCAAGGCCAAATGGATGATAGGTGCTCGTTCATTAAACACCGAATATAGAAAAATATGTGGCTTCGGCACCTGGATTTTGTGTCAGTGGTAGCGGCAACGTGGTCACTCCCAGTTATACTCTCGGGTATAGCCAAGCTCGTAGAGAAACTGCGCCATGTAAAACAACGCCTTAAACACTGGAACAGGGCTGTATTTGGCGACATTTTCCAGCAAGTTCAACAATCCGAGGAGGCTATTCAGAGGGCCAAGAAACAGTGTGACGTCTCGCCAATAGACGCCAATTTGGTCGAGATGAATAGGGTGACGGCGTGTCTGCAGCATGCACTTCAAATTGAGGAGGATTATTGGCGTTAGAAGTCGGCATGTAAGTGGGTTCTCGATGGTGACAGGGAACACGAAATTTTTCCATTCCATGGTTAAAAAGAAGCGGGCGCGGACGCTGATCACCTCGATCACTAATGCGGACGCTCTTAAAGGACTCGGCCGTTAGTTTTTTCCAGGCGCTACTCTTGGTTGAGCCTGATCGCACAGAATAGCTCCCCATTGGGATCATTCCTCTCCTCATCTCAGCGGAGGCTGCGACTGATCTGTGTCGGGATGCGTCGCTGGAGGAAGTGCACAGGGTGGTTTCGGTAATGGCCTGAGATAGTGTAGCGGGCCATGACGGTTTCAATGCCGTCTTTTATCAGAAGCGTTGGGATATTGTGATGTTGGATGTCCTGGACGCAGTCCAAGACTTTCTATCGGGTACGCCATTGCACAAAGCTTCACGACCACGTCTATTGTGCTTATACCGAAGGTCAAGAACCCCTCGTCGTGGAGTGAATATCGGCCCATTAGCCTCTGCAACACCTCCAACAAGATCCTTACTAAGCTCCTCAATGACCCGCATCGCCCTTTGCTTCCGGGTCTCATAGTGGCAAACTAGAGTGGCTTCGTTCCTCAACGTCAGATTGGGGACAATATTCTACTTGCTCAGGAGATCATGCACTCTACAGCCAGCAATAAAAGGGAGTGGAACGTGGCGCTCAAACTAGACATGGCGAAAGCATACAACAGGGTGAACTGGGATTTCTTGGAGGAGGTGCTCGGTCAACTTGGATTTCCTGAGAGATGGCTAATGATGGTCCGGAACTGCACTCGAAACTGTTGGTTTTAGGTGATGTTGAATGGGGCACTTACCGAATTCTTTAAATCATCCTGGGGGCTGCGGTAGGGTGACCCAATATTGCTGACCCTTTTTGTCCTCGCCTCGGAGGTTCTATCACGCGGACTCAACACCCTCCTGTCATCAGATCGATCCCTGGTCTTCAAGGGAAGCAAGGGGGTGTCACACTTAGCTTACGCCGATGATGTGTTGTTGTTCACTAATGCCAACGAACGCAGCCTACAAAAAATCAGGGGTTTCTCCATCACTTTGAGACTCTTTCCGGCTAGAAGATCAATAATGAGAAAAGTTCATTTATTGTAGCACCTAAAGCCCCGGCAATGGTGAAGTAGCGTGTCAAGCGAGTCACGGGTTTTTTGCTTAAGTCCTTCCCGTTTATTTACCTTGGGGGGCTCCACTTTTCCTTGGGAGGAAGAAGATTGAGTTGTTTGACCACACAATGGTTGCCATGACGTCATGGATTGGGGGCTGGCAAAAGAATTTGTTGCCGTTTGGCGGCTGTTTGCAATTGATTAAATCTGTCATGGCCTCGATGCCTCTCCATCTCTTGTATATGATGAAACCACCTAAGAGCCTGCTGCCACGTATGGAGAGAATGTTGAACAAATTTTTTTGGGGCTCGTCGGGTTCATGCAATAGAATCATTGGGCCTCATGGCAGCGCCTTTGCTATCCGTTGGAGGAGGGGGGTTTAGGTATCCGGAATTTTTCTAATGTGGTGGAGGCCTTCTCGCATAAGCTTTGGTGGAGATTCCGGACAGCTCTGTACCTATGGTCCAAGGTCTTGCGTAAGAATTATTGCAAGAGATCATGTCCGCTGTCCATTAGAATTTACTCCACCGAGTCCAGTCCGTGGCGGCGCCTCCGACAGGTTCAGGCGTTGGCTGAATCACACATTTTTTGGGCACTTGGTAACGAGGAGCTCTGTTTCTAGCACGAGAATTGGATGGGTGAGGGGTCGTTTGGGGAGCTTGTCAGCCCCTTTTTGTCACTGCACGAGCAAGTTAATTACTATTGGCTCGAGGGGGCGTAGGATCAACAAAACTCCTTCGTGTTCTGCCCCCGACGTGGTACGACGAATCACACAAATCTCATTTGATCCCACAGCAGAGGAGTGACCTTGCTGGAAGTTGCAGCATGATGGGAGATTCACCATAAAATCGGCATGGGAAGAGGTCCGACACACCCAGGTGCAACGGCTACTCCTGGGCGATCTGTGGATCCGCACTTTCGCGAGTGCTGCAAGATTTTGTTCCCGTGGACGAGCAGATTCACGCAAAGGGCATGGTGGCGGTGTCTAAATGCAACTGCTTGAAACTATCCACCACCTCTTCCTGCACAATCCGACAGTCAAATCGGTCTGGGAGTTTTTTGCTCGGGCTTTCAGCGTAGATTTGCAAGACACAGAGCAGGTCTTGGTCATGCTCCAGCATTGGAATCTCTCGTCCCCCTTCGTCAAGCGGGGGCATGTTCGATTTCTCATCCCAATGCTCATTCTTTGGCACTCTTGGAGAATGCGTAATGATGCTAGACATAATGTGGCCCACTTTTCTGCTCGGGGGATCATTCGGAATATCTCCTCCTACTTGTGGCGTCTTTTCAAGTCGAAGGGGATGAGGCTAGAGCAGTGGAAGGGAGACCTAGGCCTTGCTGGACAGTGGGGTTTCTTTTTTCCTCGCCCACCAGCCCCACATCCAAAGATGGTGAAGTGGACATTCCCAGAACCGGCCTGGTACAAGTTGAATTGTGATGGAGCGGCAAAGGGCATCCCCGGCCCGGCAGGGGCGGGCGAACTCTTACGTGATTCACAGGGTCACTTGGTCTTTGGTTTCCATGATTACATAGGGTGCCACACAAACACGTTTATCGAGTTATTCGTGGTGGTTCGGGGGCTTGAGCACGCTGCGACACGTGGCTGCTCTCATGTGTGGGTCGAACTAGACGCGTTAGCGGTGCTTCACATTATTCAGCGGGACATGGGAGATTGGCATTTGCAGCCACTCCTTACACGCCTTTGGCTAGTTAAGAAGAGAATGCAGCTGCGTTTTTCGCATACGTATCGGGAAGGTAATCAACCTGCGTATTTGCTCGCCAACTCATAAGTTCGTTGTGCTTTACTGCCATAAGTGGTCGCCTTGCGGTCCTTATTCGTCTTGACGCACTCATGCCTAATTTTAGGTTTAGATAGCAGTTTATTTATTCTTTTGTAAAGGGAGTAAGTACTCCTCCTTTACTACTTTATTTTGTACATTGGGCCGATGATTTCCAAATAAATGGGTAGGGGTCTGCCAAACCCCTCGCCTAGGCACAGGCGGCGTTCGTAAAAAAAAAAAGCCTAGTTAATTGTGTAATTAGATCAATAACAAGACTCCTAAATATTTAATAAATTGAAGTTTGATCATTAAAATTATATTACCTGATTTTTCCAACAATAAGTAATTATTTTTATATCATCTTATACTTCCACTTTAAAACGTTTCGTAAATGATTTGGTCAATTTAGAACTTTGTTCCAAAATTTCTTTGGAACACATGATGAATAATATAAAAGTTTCATAATAAGGTTATTAGTAGAAAATTATGTGATAATTAACTTTAAAGATAATTCGCATAAGAAGTAAAAAGTTACAATAAAAAAATAAATGACTTCAAATTTGCACAACTCAAAAAACTTATATATTATTTTGTAAGTGAAACAAGTTTAGAATAACCACAATTTCAATGAAACTAAAGTTCAATTAGAAATAAGAACTTTTATGTGCGCTTATTCCATTTCAATTCATTCCATAAAATATTATTCATCAGTTTAGATTTTTTTTCCACCCACACAAGGAATAAAATGAAAAGTAAAGTAAAGATATTATTACAAGAAAATTATATTATAAACAATTATAGTGATGGTTGGTGTAAGAATTAAAAAATAAAAAAAATATATCAACTACTAATTTTTTTTCCCAATTTGTACAACTCGAAAAAAAAGATGAAAACGGAATTATTTCATAAGTGAATCAAATAAAAAAATCATCGTATCCCATTCTTTTCTGCGAGATTTGAAAATGACTGTCAATACCTCGGTGTAGGTCCTGAATAATCCTTTGCTCCATAGCCTTGGGGCTATTTAAAACTAGCCAAAATTCTCAGATGTACTAGCACTGTATCTTTGATGCAGTCATCGATTCTCCCAAGAGTTCACAATTGCCGCGAGCAAACATATTAATGACGAGGAAGGCATTTTTGTTATGCTACTAATACATGTACTTGCTCGCCTATTCTGATTAGTTTAAATGGTAATTTTTTCATTAGAAATAAAGGACGCAAAAAGTAAAGTAATTGAGATTCAATTTTTCAGTTGTATTTATATATAAGGAATTTAAAACTAGCTTTAGTTAGATGTTAAACATGTACAAAACTAAATGATAATATGATCCTAACAGAATTGCCTATATCTATATTTTATTATATAATTATATTTTTTAGACTTGCTTTTGATGATAATATAGTTTAAACATTATATCAAGTGTTCTTTATACTCTAAATTTTCTATCGAAATTCCACATGCTTTCCTTTTGGCGCAACATTTTGAGTACTCTAGAATTTCAAATAAAACTAATGCATATGAAATTAGACTTCAAGGGCTTTTCCATAACTAGGAATATAGGATATGATATTTTTCGGGAGGATTATAATTTTAGTCCTCAACTATACCACTAATTCAATTTTGATCCTCAAACAATTGAGGGGGACAGTTTGATCCTCAAACAATGTATCTTTTGATAGAATTAGTCCTTTCCGCCATCTTTCCGTAAAATATAACAGAACATCTCATGTGCCAAGCCCATGTGGTTGCTTGGATGGAAAAAAAACCTATCATTTCCCGCCTAGAAAAGTGGCCCTCTTCAAAATTTATGAAGAAAATAATTATTTTTACTCATTTTTAAACATTGCACAAGCAAGAATGAGAGTATTGGCAATGAAAGACCTCAAAACTCCTGGTTAGGGAGGACGACTCTTGTGTGAAGAGTCTGTAGTCCCCTAGGATTTGTATTAGGGTTGGACTCCTCGCTTGTACACCTATAATAGGGTGCTCCTATGGAATGGAAAATACAATTGCTATTCGAAGTACACTCTCCCAAAGCCTCTCGCTAAATGCTCTCTCTGTTCTCTCTTGAAGTATCACCAAAAGTCTCCGGGGGTTTAAGGCGTGTAAACTCTGGTGGATAGCTCTGGTAGCAATCTACGTGGAGCGAGAGAAGGACGATTGTGACAAGGAAGAGAAGGGACGTGCTAGGAGATACGTGGATTTGTAGGGCGTGCTTTGTAGATCCAAGAGATCGTAGAAAGCTTGTAGACGAGCCACAAAGATCCGGGTGTCACAAAGTTAATTCCGCTGCGTGAGGACATACCATAGCATTGAGGTAATAACCAAAATCGATTATGTGCAATATGTGTTAATGTGCTTCACATATATGCTTTATTTTCCTACAGTGGTATCAGAGCCATTTGGGCTTGTACTCGCTTTATATTGCAAAGCATGTGCGTATTTAATTTTATGCTATGGAACTATCTTATGAAGCATGAGATTATATATGTAATTAACATGATATGTTTTAACATATTGTACAAATTAGCATGCACAAACCCACTTGTTTCATGGAAAAAATAGAACCCATTTTTTTACATGAGATCTGTGGGTTCTTTTGTAGTCTTTTTCCTACCATATGTAGTTTTTGATGTAAAGATCACATGGTTAAATTTTTGTGGAAAATAGATGAATGGCTTATGAGGAAATCAAAACCCTAGTTCTTGAAAATTGTTTTCTTTGGATAAAAAGCTGATTTCAATCTGTTGTTTTTTCCTGAATATTTTTGTGCTATATTGTTGGGCATGAAAAGAGGTTCGAAACGGTATATGATTCATCGAAAACGGCTTTAAAATGAGTAAGATATGAGTTTTTTCTATTTTTTCCGCCGGAAAACCAGTCGCCGGAAAACGGCGTCGGAAAAACGTCAGGCGCCGGAGTTTTTAAAAAAAAAAATAAAAAAGATAGGGCTGACTGAATGCGCTGACCGCGCGCCAGCTGGCTCGCGGGCCCACGGCCAGCGCGGTGCCAGCCGCACGCCAGCAGGGCTGAGCCGAGACGAGCCTAGCCGACATACACCTTTTTTTTGTTTTTTATTTTTTATTTTTTCTGTTTTTCCCTTCCTTTTTTTTCGGATTAAAAAGCAAACAAAAATATTTTCTAAAGGAAATTTGACCTTCGTGAAATATTACCTTCATGTCATATTATTTTTTCTAAGTGCAAGAATATCATTATATTTTTTTTGGGTGATTATGTGTGCCTTGGAAGATAATTTTTATGCATTTCTTGGTAATTGCATACTATGCCTATGAGTGTTTATTGTTATATGGCATGTGAATTGAAATTCGGGTGCTCATGAATAATGTGCGTTCCTTTTAATTTTATGATTGAAATAATTTATGGAGATGGTGATAATGCGGTATCCCCTTGTTTTTCTAGATTGATGTAGTAGGCCAAACATATGTATTGCATTTTACGGGACATGTATTCTGTGGCCCATTTTGAGGCCATGTATTTTCTTTTGGGGATATGTTTCGCTAATTATTACCATAGGCCATAAGATTATTTCAACATGAAGCACCGAATTCAATTCATCTTTATATTTTATGGAGGCATGTTTTATTGGACATATGCAATTTTATTCTTGGATTGGTAATTCTTATTATGATCTTTAATTATTGTGAGAGATGATTACTAGCATGAATGCAAAATTTTGGATCCCACTGAATTAAAGAAAGTAATAAATTTTTACTTGGATCTAGAATAAAATCATAGCACAGTACCTAATATAAATGCGCATGTTATACAACAATGGAGACTAATATAGTTTTTTCTGACCTCCATGGTAGTGCCAAATTAGATGGCCAAAACTATGCAATGTGGCATAGAAAAATTCAGTATTTTCTGCATCACAAAAAGATTCTTGAGCATCTCACAACTAGCATGCCTGAGCCAGTAGAGCCTGAAAATGGACAAACTGCCCAATATCGTCGCGAACTGGACGCGTACAAGAAGTGGCGGGATCAAGATTTGAGTGCGCGCTTTACTATGCTAAGCTGCATGCACAATAATCTGATTCGTGAATATGAGAAATATTCAACGGCTAAAGAGTTATGGGAAGTTTTGAAGGTCGTATATGGTAGCACTTCGGCTACAAGGCTAAGGGCTCTGACCCTTAAGTTCAATCAGTATGTGCTTGACCCAAAACACTCAATGATCCAACATCTTGATGTGATGAAGGATATGATTCGAGAACTCTAGAATGCCGGTATTGAACTCAGTGATGAACATCAAGTTCTGCCTGTCCTTAGGTCTCTACCTGAGCAAACTTGGGGACACGTGAAGATGGTGCTAACGCACAATGAGCAAATAAAAACGTTCAAAAGTGTCGCCAATCATTTGAAACTTGAGGTTGACCGTAGAGAAACTAAACATGCTCAGCAGGCTGCCCTAGTCGCACATGCCGGTCAGCGTAAGCCCTATAAAGGCAAATGTTGGAATAAACCGGCTGGTGCAAGACAAAGCCAGCCCCAGAGCCAAAGCCAGAACTTGGCCCCACAAGGTGACAAGGCTATGAAGCGTCGCCGAGGTAAACGGGGTGGAAAGAAAAACGTGGCAAAGGCCAAGTGCTAAAACTGTCAAAAGATGGGCCACTTTGCTCGTGATTGCACTAAGCCAAAGAAGGTTAGTCCTAACCCTAGCTCTCCAAGGTCTTTTGTGTGCTCACAAGTTTTTGTGGCTAATTCTCTCCTTGGTTGGATTGTAGATACAGGCACAACAAAACACGTGACAAGGGATCAAGCTGGATTTGTAGATTACCATCGAGTACCAGCATGCACCCATTACATTGCTATGGGCAATGGCGCACAAGAGGAGGTCCTTGGAATTGGTTCATACCAACTCAAGCTCAGCACTGGGCGTGAGCTACTCCTTAGTGATGTGCAATACGCACCTAGCATTCCATGTAATCTACTTTCAGTTACAACATTGATGGAATATGGTTTTTCTTTTTTGTTTGAACAAATGGGTTTGTCTATTTACTCTGGTAAAGACCTTTATGGCTTAGGATTTATGAATAATGGTTTTTTCATGCTAGAATTAGCCAATTAATGTGTTTCTTACATTGTTTCTTCTGTTGATAATATCTCTGTTTATTGGCATGCGAGATTCGGACACATAGGACAAGAAATGATGACTAGGTTAGCTCGAGAAGGCCTATTAAGTTCTCTCGCTAAAGTCAACCTTCCTCCTTGTGAACTATGTTTGGCGGGAAAAGCCTGCCAAAAGCCTTTTGGGAAGGCTAAGAGGGCTACTCACTCCTTAGAGTTAGTCCACTCAGACATATGCGGGCCAATGAATGTGAGAGCACATCACGGTGCATATTATTTCTCACTTTCATTGATGATTATTCGTGCTATGGGTCAGTATATCTCCTATATCACCGTTCAGAAGCGCTTGCTTGTTTTAAGTGATTCTTAGCAGAGGTTGAGAATCAACGAGATACGAACCTGAAAGTTCTAAGAACTGACAGAGGGCGAGAATATCTTTCTGATCAATTCAAGCAAATTTGTGAGGAAAAAGGAATCATACGGCAATTAACGATTCCACATACTCCGCAACAAAATGGGGTTGCAGAGAGAAGGAATCATACACTTCTGGAAATGGCCAGATTGATGATGGCGCAAGCAAATCTTCCAATATCATTTTGGGGAGATGCAATTTTGACTGCTGCTTACATCTTAAACCGTGTGCCCTCCAAATCTGTTCCTTTGACTCCCTATGAATTATGGCATGGCAGAAAATCCAACTTAGAAGGCTTACGTCCATGGGGGTCGGCAGGGTTTGTTCACAGTACTTCTCATAAGTATGGGAAATTGGGTCCTAGAGCCAGCAAACTTATCTTTATAAGATATTGTGAGCACTCTAAAGGCTATATGATGTACGGTGAACACCCTGATAGAGGAATGACAGAAATTGAGTCCCGCGATGTAGATTTCCTTGAAGAGGATTTCTTGAGCATAAGTGAATTCAAAGGGGATCTTGAACTATACGAGTTACGAGACCCTCAGGGCGGCGCATCTATCCCTGGCGAGGGTGAAACTCCACACTCTTACCCAGCACTCGATGGGGATAATGAAAGCGACCCCAAATTAAGTGGGAGTTGTTCGCTAGAGGAACATAACTCTCAAAATCCACAAATGCGAAGAAGTAAAAGGGGAGGAATACCCCGTCGTCGATATGAGATCGAGGGGGAAAACTTTGTATGTGCTTCTGTAGATGTGGATGAACCAGCTACTTACGAAGAAGCTGTGACTTCACCGAATGCAAAAGAGTGGATAGCTGCAATGGAAGAAGAGATGTGCTCTATGGCTAAGAACAATGTTTGGGAGCTAGTTGATCTTCCAGCTAGGCGTAAGACCATTGGGAATAAGTGGGTTCTAAAGGTCAAACATAAGGCAGATGGGAGCATCGACAAATTGAATGCTCGATTGATGGCAAAGGGTTATACCCAACGAGAGGGTGTAGACTATGAAAAGACGTTCTCCCCAGTAATGAGATTTGCCTCTGTTCGCCTACTCCTAGCCATTGTCGCCCACCTAGATCTAGAACTGTTCCAGATGGATGTAAAGACAGCATTTCCCAATGGAGAACTGGATGAGGAGATCTACATGGATCAACCTGAAGGCTTTCGGGAAATGGGATGTGAAGACAAAGTGTGCCGCTTAAAACGTTCCATTTATGGCCTGAAACCATCATCCAGGCAATGGTACTATCGATTTCATCGAGCTATCACCTCGATAGGCTTCAGGATGGTTGAGGAGGACCACTGTGTGTATGTCAAAAGAAGTGGAAAGAAGTTTTTGATTCTTTCACTGTATGTGGACGACATTCTGTTGGCAGGAAATGACATGGAAATGATTGTCGCCACTCAGAAGTGGTTGTCCTCAACATTTGAGATGAAGGACATGGGAGAAGCTGAGTACATACTTGGTGTTAAGATACACCAAGATCGCTCTAGGAAACTTTTGAGCTTGTTTCAAGAGACTTATATCAAAAGGATCATAGAGCGGTTTCGTATGCACAATGCCAATCCTGTCGACACACCCATAGGCAAAAGTTGTGTTCTTAGCAGAGAATTGTGCTCTAAGACAGAAGAAGAGAAGAAACGCATGGCTAAGGTTCCATATGCTAGTGCTGTAGGAAGTTTGATGTACGCTATGATGTGTACTCGACCAGACCTGTGCTTTGCAGTTGGAATGGTGAGCAGGTATCAAAGTAATCCTGGACCCGACCACTGGGTAGCGGTCAAGAGGATACTCAGATATCTAAAAGGAACAAGTGATTTGGCTTTGACCTACCATGGGGGGAAGTGTAAAGCTGGTTGGATACAGTGATGCTGATGGATCAGCGGACAGAGATGAACGCAAATCCACATCGGGATATGCATTCTTGTTAGGAGGTGCTGCTATCACTTGGTGCAGCAAGAAACAAGCCTGCATCTCTTTGTCCAACATGGAAGCAGAATATGTGGCTTGTACATCAGCGGTCGAAGAGGCTATCTGGCTGAGGAGATTCCTCAAAAGTCTGCGCATTTCGGCGCACGTTGATGATGCTGTTGTAATCTATTGTGATAACACAGCCGCCATAGCATATGCGAAGGACCCCAAGTACCATGGGAGGACTAAGCATATAGATACCAGATACCACTTCATTCGTGATAGCATTGCGCAAAACAAAGTGGTTCTCAGGTATGTTCCTACTACTGATATGATAGCAGATCGTTTTACTAAACCTTTGCGTAAAGACGCATTTCAAAGGCATGTGAGTAGTATGGGACTGCGTAGGATTTAAGTTTTGAGCCTGTAAGAACACTTTTATTATAAGAATATATGATTCTTGTTTCGTTAGAGTACTGTGTCTATATATATGTGTGAATGTCACCAGGCTTAGATTGACCCACTTACACGGGTAATCTCCCTGGCACTATGATAGTGAGCAGGATGAGGCTTAGAAAGGATCACTTCGCATAAATAAGTCATGCGAATGATCGCCTTCACGCTTTAAGATCGATGGAGGTTGAACATATAACCAAGGCCGCCTTAGCTAAAGAGCTAGGATGAGATCATGCGTGATCGACTATGAAGTATGTCCAAACTTCATAAAAGCCTATTTACAGCTGAACGTGCGAACTACTAGAAGATATCAAGAGGGTAACTGTCTGGTGATACGCAAGTTAGGCGCTTGGACAACGACTGAACTCAGGTTCATGTGATGTTAAGAGCAGTGACATGCCCAAGTTGAGTGGGAGCTCCATCACAGCATGTAATCATACTACATGTGGGTTAAGAGGACCTATTATGGGGAGTGACTGAATAGGTCCCTGCTTCGTCACTGTGTGAGACCATACAATCCCTTGTACCCTTTGGGACTCAGGATCATGTCATGAGGCGTAAGCTTGATGATGCTACTTTAGCGTGCTTTCCAATGGCCACGAGTGATACGGTCTGTCGGAGCATGTCTAGGAAAGCTGTCAAGGCCAAACTGATTGATGTGAGAGGCCGAGGAAGAACCAAGTTGGTGACGCACTTATGTTCTATTGTTCATAGCCCGGGCGACTTAGTCGGAATATGTCTGACTAGTCATGAACGTAGAAGCATATCTGAGAGGGTCAAGCATGCTCTATTTGTTGAGGGATCTAGAGATGCTTGATCAAGTGTGTCCATGAGGTTTGGGGTCAGACATATTCTCATTTTATACGAAAACCTACACAAAATTAGTAACACATATTTTTCACTGAACTGAAAATGAAAACATAAACAAACTTCTGAATTCACCTAAGAATGGGCAGAATATTTATTTCTGAAAAAAGAGCATGAACTCATTTTTTGAGTCTTTCTTTGCCAATGCTCTCTATTCTTACCTTTGCAACGTCTCAAAATGAACACAAATAAGTGTTATCTTCCTAAACCACTTTTCATCGGGAAATGGTAGTTTTTTTTTCCTCCAAGCAACCTCATGTACTTGGCATGTGAGGTTTATTGTTATATTTTATGACAAGATGACAGATATGACAAAATCTATAAAAAAATTAACTGTTTGAGGACCAAAACTGCCACCCTTGAATTTTTGAGGACCAAAAAAGCGAATTAGTGGTATAGTTTGAAGAGTAGTGTAATTCTCCGAATACTTTTCTAAATTTTGGCACTATTTTTTGTACATCTATTATAATTCTCAAGTATAAATAAAGTTTAATTATGAAAAAGAATAAACAAAAAATATAAAAAATATTAACTCTATAGAACTTTGCTACCGAATAAAAAAGAATTAATGATTAAATAAATAAATACTAAATTAATTATTTCAAAATACCACCTTTGAATTCTATTTAACCAATTAATTGTTCATATTCACTTGAATAATTCTATAATTATTGTAATATAAATATTGGATTTGTAATGTAGATATTCATATTAACAAACCTTGATAGGGTAAATAATTTTAAATTATTTTTTGAATTTCATTTTTTAGATGTTTAGATTTAAAAAAAATTAAAAATAAGAAAAATAATTGTTTTATACTATTACATTCACTTTTCATGGTTTTTTCTTGATTAGACTAATAAGAAGACATAAGGTCTAGAAAGTACTAAACAAAATGATGAAAAGAAAAAGAAAGACGGAAAAATTTACAATTTGTGGTTGGTCACTTGCAATATACTTTTTTGTATTGTATGTTTATAATTTAGATTTTATCAAATTTTTATTGAAAGTATTAGAGAAAAAGACATAGATAATTTCTTTTTGAATTATCACGTAATAATTATCTACTTATTCTCATGTTGGTTATAGGAATTTAATACAATTTTATAATTATGTTTTAGTTTATATGACAATGGATCATAAAAGATGACGATTAGAGTTAAATATGGAATTTAAAGGATAAATATACCAAAGTAAGAAAAAAATATTAAAAAATTTTGATCTCTTATAGAAACTAAGGTTCGAAACTTATTCATAGAATGTATTTAACTATAAGCTGTAAGTTTGATATTATGATAAATATGTAGGGTTATGGTTAATTGAATGATCTTTGTTTGTACACTTTCATATATTATTATTATATTTCAATGTCATCACAACTTAGAAAAAGAAAATTATTTAGTTTATTAATTTCAATATAGTTTTATTATATTATATATAGGCAGTTTATTTTATTTATTTTTTTGGTTTTGGTTGACTATGAATATTACTTTGATTAAGAAATTTATTACAATTATGAATAGTTGAAAGAAATTGCATATTTCAAATTTTAGCATATGAAATTATTTGATTTGGCCTTATCTTCTGCATTTAAAGTGTTGTATACATTATAATATAGATCCCAAAATAAATTTAAACTTAATTTAATAGTAAAATTGTTAATAATTTTTGCTTCTTTATATTTTGATCTTTTTTATAAATATTCTTTCAAATGGATTTTCTTTTAACAAGTTTTATAATTATTATACTTCAAACTTAAAAAATGAATAACTGCAATGACAAACTTTTGATATTTATAATTAAATAAAAATTAAAACTTAAAATAAACTTCGATAGGATCGAAATAATGCATATTGTAATTTTTTTATGTTTTATTTTAATAAGAGTTAATTAATAAGATGAAATATCTAAAGGTTAAAAGTGAAAGAGAAAAGTTGAATTTATTTTCATTGTTTGTTCTTGTGGTGTGATCATCAATGTATAATAATATTTATTAAAAATATAAAAGCCTTACAGAAAAAATATTTGGTACCAAACATTAAACTACAATTTTAAAGCACCAAGTCAAAAAATTAAATAAATACATTTATTTGACTTCAATGTATTTATATATTGTAAAGTATATGATGCACGTACTTTTAAGTTTTTGCTTGCGTTATTTCTCTATATATTATAACAAAAAAAATCATTTATATATTTTTATTTATCAGTCTTGCTCTTAGTCTTTGTACATCCTACAGACACATACATATAAATGTGTGTGTGTGCAGACACATCTTTTTGTGTGTTTGTTGTGTGCGTATATAATTATATTAGCCCAAATTTACTTATAATTTGAATTGACATTACTGAAAAAAATACATATATTGCATGTAAAAAAAACATAATTATAATATAAACTAGGGTTAAATAAATACACTTTGCTCTCCTAAACTATGTATGAAGTGCATTTACCCCATAAACTATAAAATATAACAAAATGCCCCCTCATGATATGGATTAACTTTTTTTTATGATGAATATGTCCTTATTGTTCTCACCCCTAACATATGTATATTTCAATCATTCCCCTTAAACATAATCCAAATGATTATAGAAATTAAATTTAACACAAATACTATGTAAAATTTATTATTTTTATAATTAGTATAGAATCTGTATAAACTCTATAAATTTACAATCCTTATGTGTTTTTTTTACATAACTGTTTAAAATTTTATATAGTTTTTGCTTGTATTGTTATATATATGTTGAACATTTTTTTAAAAATAAATTAATGATACAATTTAAAAATATTACATGGAACATAATACACTATACAATATCAAATCTATAATATAATTAATCTATAATATTCTATAATCTTTTGAGTAATTATATGATAAAATTTAATTATGCGTACATATACCTGAACAAAAATTTATAGGTTATATAACATACTTTTCTATAAAGTTATATGCATTATGTATTTACACATATTTACATGTATTTTTTAATATAAATAATTTACTTTGTAAAACATATATGCATATATTGCGATTGTAATTCTTTGTATTACACAATTAATAAAAAAAAACTATAAATTTTAAATACTATTTTTCAAATAAAATTTGGGTAAAATTTTAAATCACTAAAAGTAGTTTTGGCGAAGTAATAAAACACACCTTTATGGAATAAAATAAAATGTATAGGAGATAAGTGAGAAGGATATGGAGCCACCTTCTTCATCCGACATGCTCATTCCCCAGCGTTGGGAAATGAACGGTGTTCCACAAGCCCCCGACTCCTTACTATCATAGCTCTGTTGACACCAATCACAGCTGTCTCTCTAGTAGCGGTTGCTCCCCGTGTTTACGGTGCAACGGATAGGCATTTTTTGTCTTTTCAATGTCAAATTATTTTGTCAGGGGGCTTTTTGTTAGCTTTCATACTTTAAGGGCCTAAATGCGAGTACATACATAGTTCATGGGTGTAAAATATATTTAACCATATAAACTAATACATAAAGTGGAGAAAAAATAATTTTACTTTTAACTGTATCCTTTTGTGCTTTATAAAAATTAATATTTTTTTTAATTTATAAAGTACCTATTAAGTTTTAGTTAACATATTTTTATGGAATAATTTCATTTTTAGTTCCCAGATTTAGTCATTAAATCACTTTGCTACTCCAGGTTCCAACCTCATCAATTTCGATCCTTAAGTTTTCTTAAAGTGATCAAAGTTAGTCCTGATCGTTAGTTGATTGTCTAAACTAACGGAGGAACCTTTGTGGTCAACTAATGTTCAATACTAACTTTGACCATTTCAAAAAACTTAGGGATCGAAATTGATGAAGTCGGAACATATAGTATCAAAAGTGCTTTAGTGACTAACTTAGGGACCAAAAGTGAATTTCTCTCGATTGGTTATTTTTCACCCAAAATGGAGATCACACATCTTTTCCCTATGGTAGGTAAGAGACTATGAATTTTTTGTCTTTATAGTGGTTTGCTACCTTTTTTTCCCCCCTCTAAAAAGGTCTTTCCATTAGTTTAGATAGTCAACTAACGGCCAGGACCAACTTTGATCATTTTAAAATATTTGGGGAGCAAACTTAATGATATTAGAACATGGGGTACCAAAAATAATTTAGTGATTAACTTAGGGGGATCAAAAGTAAAACTATCCCTATTTTTATTTATAAATTTATTTTTATTATAATTGAACTATTTTATTGAGATAATGCGAATCACGTGCAACACACTTGTTTCTCACTAGTCTGACTGAAAGGTATGTATTGTATTCTTGAGGGATAATATATTTACACCACGTATGGTCTATTTATACAAATTATTCCAACCTTTTGCATAATGGATTAATTACACTTGGGCCTCCTCTAAAAATACAAAATTATACTTTCCCCATAAAAGTTTTGAAATTACACTTACATTCCCTTTGAAAATTCTCCATTTACACCTGACCTCCTACCGTTAGAGTTAGGACGTAATATATTTATGTCAGCAAAATGAATTATATAAGTTTTTAATTGTTCCCCTCATTTAATATTCTCATGTATATTTATTGTACTTATAAGGGGTAAATGTAATGTATATATATAGAGTGAGAAAAACACAATTACATTTTTCCCCTTATAAGTACAAAATTATTATATGAGGATGTTAAATGAGGGTATAATTGAAAATTTATGTAACTTTTTTCTATTGATATCGGCATTTTTTCTCCAAATCCTAACGAAAGGGGTCAGGTGTAAATGGTGAATTTTCAGAAAGGATGTAGGTGTAATTTTGAATTTTTTTGGGGAAAGTATAATTTCACATGTTCAAAAGGAGTCTAAGTGTAATTAACCCCTGTATAATTATAGAAACCACTCCGGACAGTAAGAAAATAGGGGGAGTTTGTGTAATGATGTTGATATTTTTTTGGGTATATGTGTAATTTTTCAAAAAATAACTTAATTTGTGTAAATAATATTGACATTATGGTGGATGTATGTGTAACTGTCCAAAAGGCATAGGTAGTATGTGCAAACAAACCATAGGCCAGGGAGTATAAATGTAACTATCCATATTCTTGAACCTGATTGAAGCTACATCAGTTTAACGAGTTAATTGCAAAATTAATCCCACACTTTAATATTTTTTGTCAAAATTAGTCCCACTTTTAAAAATATGACAAAAAGGCCAAATGCTTACTACGTAGTCGCGAGTGTTACTGTTTTTTTTTGGGGGGGGGGGGGGGTTGACTGTTCAGGTTAAGAAGAGAATTTAATTGAAAAAACAAAAATTACTCATTTACCCAACTCAATCAAAATTGAGGAGAGAGAAAATCACTTCATTTTTTTCCAAAACAAAACCCTAATACCCTTTCTCGACTTAAATTGAATTCGAAGGCAACTAAAGAGGAACGTTGATCGGCGTGACAACAGGAGTGAAGACACGATTGTTTAGCGAGACAAAATCTTCACCCTCATAAGTTAATCGAATGCGCTACTCCAAAATGATATGTAAAAGACTTTACTTTTTCTTCCTTGTATTTTTTTTTTGTATTTTGCTAAAGATTATCGAAGAAAAACATTTTTTTTAATATTTTTGGGAGTTGATTTTTTGATATTTTGAGATATGTGAATCTTTGTTGCCTGCTTTATCTATTTTTGTGTTGTCCCTTATGCTTTTGGGACAATACCAAAAAATACACAAACTAAAGTGTTGTCCATTATGCTTTTCTTCAATAATCGTTAACAAAATACAAAAAAATAAAAATAAAAATTCAAACAAAGCTAAAGTCTTTTATATACCCTAATCTAGAGTAGGGCATTCGATTAACTCATAAGGGCGAAGCATTTTCTCGCTAAACAATCTTGCATTTACTTCTGCTACTGCGCTGATCAACGTTCCTCTTCAAACTACTTTTGCTAAAACTTATCAAACATGGGACTTAAGTTGCAAAAAAAAAAAAAAAAAAAAAAGAACTATAGCGCGGGACTAATTTTGTAATTAACTCTCAATTTTACCATATGGATTGGTGACGGCTTCATTATTCCTTCCGTAGAACCCGTCTTTTGGCTTTTGGACAAACTCTGATGGTTGCGAATACTGTTGTCCAAACTGGGATTTTGTTACTAAGTTCATAAAGTACTAAATTCATGGAATCCATAGTACTCCTTATTCTTGATTTGCTTGATTGTAAAATATTTTTTTTCTCGACAAAAACCCTTGTCCAGGCACAACCGATTTGTTGGGTAAAATTTTTTTTAGTCCCGTTAAAAAGAGCCATTATCGATTTTAGTCCCACAATTCTTGCAAGTGTCACTTTTAGTCCCGTTAAATCCAAAAACAAGCCTTTTTAGTTCCAAAATAGCATGTGCAGTGCACATGACAGACTGACGCCGTTAGCTGCCCTTAACATCCGTTAACGGGCACGACAGACTGACACCGTTAGCTGCTCTTAACATCCGTTAACGGGCGTTAAGTCACGTGCACTGCACATGCCATTATGGGACTGAAAAGGCTTATTTTTGGGTTTAACGGGACTAAAAGCGACACCTGCAAGAATTGTGGGACTAAAATCGATAATGACCCCTTTTAACTGGACTAAAAAAAAATTACCGTTTATTTATCTAACAAAAAAATAAATTATGTTTATAAAATAGAGTGAGGTTTAAAGATAATAAATAGTAGGAAAAGTGAAGGAGGGGTATTCCGTCAAGCTTGATCACATCATATTTTAAAAATGAATATTTTCTTATTAACAGAACATGTGCATTTTAAAGAAAATTTTGAGGATTACCTTAATTTCAACATTTACTATACATATTAAACAACAAATCAAATTTTTTTGAAATAATAAAAAAATTCAAAATTCTAAGAATTCAAAACTTTGGTCAAAATTGATTCATTTGGGTCAAAGACCCCCATAATATTATCTTGGAAAAATTATTTTTTTTAGTCCGCTAAATATGCCCAATATTAATTTTAGTCCAGTAACTATGCCCATTTTTTTCTAAGTCCAGTAACTTGCAAAATTGATGAGATTTAGTCCAAATTAGAGTTTTTTACTGAATTTTCCGGTAATATTTTGAAAATTAGCCAAAAAAGCACACGTGGCAATTATTTGGTTAATTTACGGCAAGTTATACACGTGTACAACCACATGTATTAGTTGCCATTTGTACAACCACACATATTATATGCATTCAAATTATAATCCACCCCATTTCAATTACCATGTAGGCTTAAAAATTCTCAAAATATGTCCAGTTGGCATGCCATGCAACATTTACGGCCACGAAATCAAAAATCGACCACCGTAGGACTAAATCTCATCATTTTTGCAAATTACTGGACTTAGAAAAAAATGGGCATAGTTATCGGACTAAATTTAATATTGGGCATACTTAGCTGGCTAAAAAAATAATTTTTTCTATTATCTATACAATACTTTAAAGTATTACATTAGGTAGACAAAATATGGATTGACTAAAATACCATTAGTTATTCTTGTTTCATTTACAAATTAATTATTTATTTAATCATATACAATAAAATAAATTTATTTTATTATTTTTTGATTAGTTAGGTATTTTATTTATCGGAAAAAATATTTTTTTAGTCCTGTCCCGTTAAAAAGGGTCATTATCGGTTTTAGTCCCATAATTCTTGCAGGTGTCACTTTTAGTCCCGTTAAATCCAAAAACAAGCATTTTCAGTCCCAAAATGTATGTGCAGTGCACATGACAGACTGACGTCGTTAGCTGCCCTTAACGTCCGTTAACGGGCGTTAAGTCATGTGCATTGCACATGCCATTTTGGGACTAAAAAGGCTTATTTTTGAGTTTAATGAGACTAAAAGCAACACCTGCAAAAATTATGGGACTAAAACCGATAATGACCTCTTTTTAACGGGACTAAAAAAAACATTTTGCCCCGATTTGTTTAACTAAAACAAGAATGGTAGAAGCATGATCATCGAAAGAAATAATGAATATATCAAATTGAATGACAAACTCAATAAGAATCTCATAAATTAAATGATAAATCATAATAAGAGGTCCATTAATAATAATAAAGATAGTCATGTCACTACAAAAAAATATGATATTTATAGATGGTTAATTGTCATGCACTACAAAAAAAATCGCTCATAGCAACGGAAGAAAATCAGTGTCGAGTTAATTATCAAATAAAGTTCTCATTGCTAATTTACGTTATTTAATACAAAAAATTTACTTGCTGAATTTAGCAACAAAAATTTGCTTGCTGACTAATTTAGCAACAATTTGTTTAAAATATAAATCAAGGAGTGTAGATTAGCAATGAGAATTTTACTTGCTAATTAACTCGACACTAATTTCAGCAATAATTTTTTTCGTTGCTATTAAACTATTTTCTTGTAGTGATGGTTAATACTAAATAACCGTAGCGAATAGTCATTGATCACGGCCACAAAACGGTTGTCGCCCGTAATTTTTGCGAGGGTGGCGAAAACATTTGCCATGGCTAAGAGCCATGGCGAATGTTTTTACCACGGCTAAAAGCCGTGGCCAATAAATTTTTCATAGTGGAAAAACTAATTTTTGCATCGATTTTGATTTAACCGTAGTTAATAATAGTTATTTACCACAGTTTTTAGCCATAATCATTAAAAATGTAGCTAATTAATTTTTTTTCCAGTGTGTTATTCATTAAGAAAAAAAAATAAATTATATCGACACTCTTGAAGGTTAGGTCTAATTTGTAACAGTTGTATTTGTTGGGGGTTTCATCGTACCATTTCCTCTTTATATAATTGAAATTTACCTATTCCTAAAAAGAGAAAAGATTAGGCATAATCACACCAACATCTTATATTTTTTTTGTAAAATTACAGGTACATATATTTTGATGGGTTATTAGTTTAATGTACCTTAAAAGTGTTTGGTATATAATTTCTCAATTGAACAGACATGTATTTATAATTACAACTACAACTTCAATGATAATTTTGTAAAGACATTAAATATTTATATAATTATACTTAATTTTAAAACATGTCAATATAATTTATTCTTTAAAACTCCCCCTCCCCCACCCCACCACCAAAACAAAGAGAAAAAGAAAACGGTAGTACCCTTTTTGATTTGGGTGGGGGAGATAGAAAGAGGTGGGGTTGAACCTGGACATATGAAAAGCATAAGATGACATTTTCTTAAATAAAATTATTGCAGAACAAAAATCCAAAGCATCAAGTGGGCATAAGTTAGCAGAAGATCCGAGGCAAATGATTAATGAAAGAAATAAGGTGGACAACATGTCTGCCACATCCTTATGACATTTCACTTTTCAATTTCAAGGGAAGTATTAAATAAATATGCTTCAATCTTTTCAAGAAAGTTTTCGACCATCATTACATTTGATTTGAATGTTACCTGCAACAAATATCAATCAATACTAGATGTGACTAATGACAATTCTTCATAAATATTAAAGAATAAAATTGTTAATTGATGTAATTAATGGCCCATAAGCTAATTTAACTAATTAATTGGTTTCTTTCAACTATTTTTTTTTACAAGAAAATCTATTAAAATACCTCAAAGAACTATAAATATCAATTATGTACGGTATATATTTATATGTTGGAGATATAGAAATATTTTTTATGTTTAGGAGATTATTTCTATATTATAGTGGCTTTGTCAATAGTTTGTGATGTAAATATATTTTTGACTCTTTTGGCCTATGAATACACATAACCTTTTTCTTCTCAAATTTTCATAGTACCATAGCTCTATGACTAGAGAGGGAAAGAAACCACCTTTCCCCTACGTGTTGACTTCGAGTAATAATCCTGATAATATAATTACTTAGGTGTAACTAAGAGGAGACAATTATGATGAATGGGCTCAAGCGATGTGAACATCATTGAGGGCCAAGAAAAAATTTGAATTTATTGATAGAACAATTGAACAACCTGAGAAAGATTCCTCTAAATTAGAGGATTGGTGGACTGTAAATTCCATGTTTGTTTCATGGATGCTCAACATAATCGAGCCAACACTACGATCTACCATTACTTATATGGAGATTGCAAAGAATTTATGGGAAGATATCAAAGAGCGATTTTCTATTGCTAATGGACCCCGTGTTCAACAGATCAAGACAGAATCGCCAACTGCAAACAGAGAGGAATGTTAATTGTGACTTACTATGAGAAATTAAAAACAAGTCTAGGAAGAGCTTGCGAATTATGAGCAAATTCCCACCTGTCGCTATGGAAAATGCAATTGTAATATTGCAGCGAAACTTGACAAGAAACAAAAGAAGAGAGACTTCACCAGTTTTTGATGGGATTGGAAGCTGCATTATACAGAGCTATTCATTCCAATATTTTGAGCACGGATGTCACGCCCCAAAAGTAAACCCCTACTTTAGGTCCTATTCTCGGGACGCGACCTAAGAAAAATTGTAACAAAAATGAACCCCCCCCCCCCAAAAAAAAAAAAAATCTAACGGCCACCCGATCACATGACCTAAAACTTGAACCTCGCTACACACCATCACGATCACTTTCCTAGGTTAGCTAGGCCTTGATTTGCTCATGATGTCACTTATATCTGGAGGAAGAAATTAAAATTACGTAAGCAAAAGCTTAGTGAGGCCGTGAGTGGGTGCACGTGAAAGAAAATAATTATATTAGAAAACTCGATCAAAATATTTAAAACACATCATATAGACTGGTACAAACACCGATCAAGCCTGTGAAGACCATATGAGGCAATGATCGAATCACATGATCACCACCTTATGTCTCCCAAAAAGACCATTTACTACCTTATACTCCATGTAGGGAGCGATCCTATGACCACATTGAATTGGCCATGCCTAGGTACATGGCAACGCCAATCACACACAGACAAACTCCAGCCTGCCCGTGAAAGGACACTCAAGTAGGAACTGAACGACGAAGCCTCAACTGGCAGCCCAATGCTATGCCAGCGTGCCCCGCGAACTGTCCAACCACGGGCCTATTAACTGCTTAGCAAGAACCACATGAAGCCAATCTTCTTGCTTGGTACGGACCAGCTCGGGGCTTACTTTCGTAGGGTCCAAATAGCATCCATAATGAACAAATCTAGAAAGCCAGTCGACCAAATAAATAGAAAATAGACCATTTAAAGACCGCATGCGTATGGAATTTTTGCGAAGAACTGAACAATACCAAGATAAATGGGGCCTCTTGGATACTTATATGAACTCTAGAGGTGGCTCCCAACGTAGTTCATAATGAACACAAGAATACCACATGACCAGAGCAATAATCACGTTGTAGCACTTAGCTCCATAGAGTCCCAAAGGCCCGATGAATCCATATAGGTAACCACATATCATATTCATTTCGTTTATCAATAAACAATTTCAAGAAATATTTTACTCAAGTCCATCGCAAGAAAAAGACCACTTTTTTATACATATATATAGCCATGCACGATAACATATATTATTCCTCCAGTTTTGCAAATACTAACATAATTTTAAATGGCACTCACCAAATCCAATCGAACATTAGGTTTATAGCCCTTGTGTGAGGTTGTCCTTTTTGCATTGCGTGACTATATTCCAATGAATATCTCCGAAACAATCCATGCTACAAATGTCTCTTCCCATGCGTCGTGCTATCACATGACAAGGATGACCTCATTTCCGTGATTGCTTTGCTCCGATAAATTAATACACTAATAGGATACAATCTTGGCTAATACTATCATAACCTTGTGAGGTGGCTTGAGAATAATTGACCTATATAGTTAAAACAAATCACATAATCACTTTAGTTTGATATCTTCTCTTTCTAAATAATGGTACCATCTTAATTGGATAAATGTTACAAATAAAATTTATTAGTATTTGTCTCAGTGCGTCGTTAAATAATCAGTTACACTAGTATTATTTCAACTAACTAAGTAATTACTGATGTTTTAACAATTTGAAAGAAGTTAAACAACTAATCTTAATAAATTATCACCAATTTAAATTTATCATGTCAATTACAAAGATATAATAAATACGATATCGAAACTTTTTTTTAGTAAACTGGCTAGCAAAAGAAAGTATAGATTAATATAACTGGTAAATATTTTTTTGTATCATTTATAATTATTACATGAAAATAAAATTAGCCAATAAAATTACAATTGAGTTAAGTCCCCAACTGAATATTATATGTTTGACTAAAATTGATTAATTAATTAATTACTAATTATTGAATGATAAGTTAATATTATTATCAACTTCAGCAGGATTAAATAATTAACCCTTAAATCTAGTATTAATTTCATATCATGGTGACTATCAATAATGTACATAAATATTCTATTACATTAATTAATACATTTAGCAAACATTAATATTTCTAATTATTTAGTCAATTTAGTAGTTTACGGCTAACCTTAATTATAATTGGTTAACTAAGAATTCAAAACTAACACATAATTCAACATTTATGAAAAGTAAAACAAATAATAAAATTAGCTTCAATTAATATTTATAATCAAATGGATTAAAAGTATAAACATTTCAATACATATATAATTAAATGGGTTAAGGATATTAACAGATTTAATTAGTGTATAAAATTAAATTGAAGTAAGTTAGTTCCATTAATTATTTATACTATAATTAACTAATTAGGTCAAATAAACCATTTTAATTAATTAGCTACAACCCAATTAAATAATTCTATATTAAATATATACTAAGATTCAAGATAAGTGTAGTTAATTAATTGCAATTAATTAATATAAGTATACTCAACAATCAAATTATGATTCATTTTAATAGAATTAATCAATTAACTAAACTACTAGGGATTAACCAATTAACTAAAATAATTAAACAAATAACCATCCTAATTAGGGAAGAGAATACCTGTATGTTACCATTTTTGTTGAAGAGAGAAAGCAAGAAAAAAGTGCTATGTGTGATTGTGTATGTGTGTATGGCCTGCAAGGCTTATAAAGCTTGCCTTTTATTTTTCTTTATTTTTTTTAATTTATCTTTTATGCATGTGTATGCATGTGGACACATGCTAACATTGAAGGTAAGATTATTTATAATTTAGTCCCTCAATTTTTAGATTTATTTTATTTAACCCAAAAAACTTTATGAAGTTTCGATTTAGTCCCTTAGTCAATTAATTTAAACTATACCCAATAATTTATTCCCTAGGCAATTTGAGATTTTCAATTCTCATCAATTGAGTATAATTTCTTTATTTACCTCAAATTAACTCAATCAAACTTTTTGTGAATAAATCTTAAACAAGAGATAGGTGAAAAAGAATAAATCTTATAGGTAATAATAAAATAATTCGTTAAGGATGATATATAATATTTATTATAATAGATATGGGGTGTTACACTCTCCCCCGTTAAAAGAATTCGGTCCCCGAATTCCAATACGCAGTTGACTTGTTTCTAAAAGCTAGTCTTATTAAGTGAACTCTATCACACACATATAAGCATTTAATACTTACAAAATATGTTTGGGTTCTTAATCCTCTTGCTACTTGACATAGGATGCCATACTAGAACCGAGGTTCAAAATTGAAATACTTATAGAATGTACTCCTCAAGCCGCCAGGGTTGTAATAATTCCATCACTTGATTACTTCCATTACCTATCAAGTTTTGAGATGTTTTTCCCAAAATATATAAGCATGCAATTTTAGCATGCCGTTCCAACTTATTGACCTAATCTAGTGTATAATATTATTTCACTAGTCACACAGAACTCTCCTATAAATGAGCTCATATCAATTAATGATTAATTCCAATTAACAACAAGAGAAACTCACTTAGGCTTAGTACATATGCATATCAATCAATTATGATCAATGAAAAGTGAAACCCCCTTGATGAATCAAGTAAAATCAATGACTTAAGAAATAACTTTATCAAAAGTATTGAATTTCTAGGTACAAGTTAAACCCCAAAGGTCAATCCATCTATACTCTTCGCATGGAATCACCTTATATACGCAAATTTATTTATTTTTTAAATTATTTGAATAATATCATCTAATTGGTACTTTTTTTACATCAGATTTACAAGATGCAAATATTGTCTCCATCAACTAACTCTGACATCAATCTCAGTCATTCTTATAGATCATCAATATAATGACACTAAAATCATTATCCTCAAACCCATATATCTCTCATACATATTTGCATTAAAAATTCGAATGAAACATATTAGGCTTATATGTTTGTCTTACTTGTTGGGGGTAGTAAAGACGATTGAAAAAAAATTCATAAGGTTTCTGGGGGCTGAAATAAGAGGAAGATATACAACAAAGGTAACTTGGGATCAGGTAATTGCATCGGTCTCTATTGATGGATTAGGGATCAAATTTATATCAACAATTACTAAAGCTCTGATCTGCAAGCATCCATGGGAACTCATTTGAGAGCAAGATACATGAGTTTGGGTGAAGTGGATTAAACATTACAAATTAAAGAAGAACTCTGTGTGGACAACTTCTACATTTATTGGTTCTTGGAGTTGGAGAAAAGTCATGAAATTGAGGATTTATATTCTTCCAGCTATTCACTACCAAATTTGTATAGGGGAAGACAGTTGGCTCTGAAAAGATCCTTAGCATCCACCCGGGACTGCATCAGAGCTTTCCTAGTGGGCCATTATGTATCATTGAATGTAAACTCAAGAGTCTCTAGAATACTTCTATATGCAAAGTTGGTCTGATGTTGTGCAGTATATGTCACAAAATCTGCCGAGTGAACGTGTCTTTCATTCTATGACCACGTCCAAGTTGTTCTGGAATAGATTCCTCTCAAACTTCAGTGACACCCCCGTGTCATTGTTGTCATGAATTCTCAGGTACCTCTCTTTCTTCATCCTCATTCAATTCATTACCAGCATGATGAGTGATGCCGAAAGGAGCACTTCGTACAAGTTTTGGTTGCACACCTTCCTTACTAGCATCAGCCAACGGACATTCATATTCAGAGAACACAACTACTCTGGATACAAAATATTCCTTTGTATCAAGGTCATAAACTCTCCACATTTTTTTCCAAAAGGATATCCCATAGACAAACAATGTTGACTTCTACTAGCAAACTTGTCTTTCTCCCTATTCAAGTTCCAAGCATAACACAAGCACCCAAAAGTTCGAATATGATATAATTAACTTGGAGGTCTACCAAACACGATCTCATAAGGAGTTTTTCCTTCTAACAACTTAGAAGGAGTCCGATTAATCAAATATCCAACTATCGAGAAACATTCCCCAGAAAACTCGAGGGGAAGATTGGCCTGAAATCTTAAAGCTGTAACCACATTCAAAATATGGCAATGTTTCTACTCAACACAACCATCCTTGAGGTGTTCCTACACATGAGGTCTGGTGTAAAATTTCATTTTCAGAGAAATAGTTATTCAAGCATGCAAATTTAGTCCCACTATCACTTCGGACTATCTTTATATCTTTACGAGATTGTCTTTTAGTCATAGCAAAGAAATTACGCATGACAAGTTCCACTTATATTTTGTTAGTCAACAAATATATCCATACGCCTATAGAAAAATCATCAACAACGGTCGAGAAATATGAGGCCCCACAAGAAGCATTAACATGATAAGGTCCCCATAATCACATCCATTTACTACATGACTTCTAGTATCAAAGCTTTCCTTTTCCTTTCGGTTGAGTTTAGCCATTAAGGAAAGCGTCTGTTCGATATTTGGTTTGAACCGATTGCCCTACTCCAACTAGTAAGTACTGGTGAGAGGAAAAGAGCGCTCCTGCCCTTTACCCAAACAGTACAAGAATGTCAATCCATACATATTGGTGTGTTGTTGCCCTCAACCGACCTAATCGTCCCAAACTTAAAGTTCCAGTTGCGTTACTGTTACTAGAAACAAAAACTTCTCTTGTTGCTTAGCTATCAAACAAATGTCACACCGTTTATTCTTCACCAAACCATTACTAGGTTCAACTTGAGGAAGAGATTCTACATTTTTTGTATACGGATGCCCTATCCTTCTATGCAATAATTCAAAGGAATCTGCATAACTTCCCTTACATGCTTGGATTGATAGTGCTGACTTAAGATAATAGAGCCCCTTGCATTGTTCACCCGCTCCAATCACCACCTCGAGGTGCGGTCTTATATAACACAAACTCTATTAGTAAATTAGACATCACAATTAGTGCCATCAAGCAACCACGAGACAGATATCATATTGAAATTCAAATTTGGAACATAGAGAATATTATCCAGTATGATATGTTTTCCTAAGCAGACTGATCCTTCCTTCAATGCCATCACATGCTTTCCATTAGGCAATCTAATTGGACATGCCGTAATGCCTTTCAAAATTTTCAAACATTCTAAAGTACCTGTCATAGGTTGTGCAGGACCCAAATCAATAATCCAATTTAGATTATTCTTACCACTCATCATCTCATAGTACACGGTTTGCACATGTTCAACAAATTGAGAAAGAATGGCCA
This sequence comes from Sesamum alatum, assembly GCA_034509735.1. Lineage (NCBI taxonomy): Eukaryota > Viridiplantae > Streptophyta > Magnoliopsida > Lamiales > Pedaliaceae > Sesamum > Sesamum alatum. The sequence continues at coordinate 50,759,682 of JACGWO010000003.1, forward strand.
TTGTCAAGGTCCCAGAAGTTGTTTTTTCTTCTGTTACCACCACCAGTGATGATGGTTGCCCAATTACATGGGTTTTATTCACCTTTGGTACACTGCTACATCCGCACCCTGCACTTTGTCCCCTTCGCCCACGTCCAGTCCCTATGGGTCCATCACTCCACAACTCTGGGTACCCAATGAGCTAGAAAGAACTTTCATAACCATGTCCCTCTCGTTGTAGTTTGAGCAAACAATAGATTTGTCTTTTGCTTCTATTTTATACTTTCGCCCTCCTGTATTGGTTGGCACTGCAAAACTCACAACTTCTCCACGTTCCTCGTTTCCTCGTGAGATGTTTCTAACACGTTCTTCTTGGCACACCAACGAGTATGCCATATTAAGTTTCGCAATGGGTCCATTGTAACACCCCATATCTACTATAATAAATATTATATATCATCTTTAAAGAATTATTTTATTATTACCTATGAGATTTATTCTTTTTCACCTATCTCTTGTTTAAGATTTATTCACAAGAAGTTTGATTGAGTTAATTTGAGGTAAAAAAGAAATTATACTTAATTAATCAATTGATAAGAATTGAAAATCTCAAATTGACTAGGGAATAAATTATTGGGTATCATTCAAATTAATTGACTAAGCGACTAAATCAAAACTTCATAAAGTTTCTTTGGGTTAAATAAAACAAGTCTAAAAGTTATGGGACTAAATTATAAATTATACAAATTAATTAAAAATAAAATAAAAAAAAAGAAAGATGAAAATTGGGGTGGCAGCACGTGGCTGCCACCAACCTTACCTTCAATGTTAGCAAGTGTCCACATACATACACATGCATAAAAGATAAATTAAAAAAAAAAAATAAAGAAAAATAAAAGGCAAGCTTTATAAGCCTTGCCGGTCATACACACATACACAATCACACATAACACTTTTCTCTTGCTTTCTCTCTTCAAACAAAATGGTAACACACATGTATTTTCTTCCCTAATTAGGATGGTTATTTGTTTAATTATTTTAGTTAATTGGTTAATCCCTAGTAGTTTAGTTAATTGATTAATTCTATTCTAAATGAATCATAATTTGATTATTGAGTATACTTATATTAATTAATTGCAATTAAATAACTAAACTTATCTTGACTCTTAGTATATATTTAATAGAGAATTATTTAATTGGGATGAAGCTAATTAATTAAAATGGTTTATTTAACCTAATGAGTTAAGTATAGTATAAATAATTAATCGAATTAACCAACTTCAATTTTGTTTTATACACTAATTAAATCTGTTAATATCCTTAACCCATTTAATTATATATGTATTGAAATGTTTATACTTTTAATCCATTTGATTATAAATATTAATTGAAGTTAATTATATTATTTGTTTTATTTTTCATAAATGTTGAATTATGTGTTAGTTTTGAATCCTTAATTAATCAATTATAATTAAGGTTAGCCGTAGCTAAACTACTAAATGGACTAAATAATTAGAAATATTAATGTTAATTAAATGTATTAATTAATGTAATAGAACATTTATGTACATTATTGATATTCACCATTTTATGAAATTAATACTAGATTTAAGGGTTAACTATTTAATCCTGCTGAAGTTGATAATAATATTAGCTTATCATTCAATAATTAGTGATTAATTAACTAATCAATTTTAGTCAAACATATAATATTCAATATGGGACTTAACTCACTTGTAATTTTATTGACTAATTTTATTTTCACGCAATAATTATAAATGATACAAAAAATATTTACCAGTTATTTTAATCTACACTTTCTTTTGCTAGTCAGTTTACTAAAAAAAAAGTTTCGATATCGTATTTATTATATCTTTGTAATTGACATGATAACTTTAAATTGGTGATAATTTATTAAGATTAATTGTTTAACTTATTTCAAATTGATAAAATATTGGTAATTACTTAGCTACTTGAAACGACTCTAGTGTAATTGATTATTTAACGACGCACTGAGACAAATATTAACAAATTTTATTTGTAACACTTGTCCAATTAAGATGGTACCAATATTTAGAAAGATAAGATATCAAACTAAAGTGATTATCTGATTTGTTTTAACTATATAGGTCAATTATTTTCAAGCCACCTCACAAGGTTATGATAGTATTAGCCAAGATTTTATCCTATTAGTGTTTTAATTTACGGAGCATAGCAATCACGGAAATGAGGCCACCCTTGTCATGTGATAGCACGACGCATGGGAAGAGACACTTGTAGCATGGATTGTTTCGGAGATATTAATTGGAATATAGTCACGCAATGCAGAAAGGACAACCTCACACAAGGGCTATAAACCTAATATTCGATCGGATTTGGTGAGTGCCATTTAAAATTATGTTAGTATTTGCAAAACTGGAGGAATAATATAAAATTATGTTAGTATTTGCAAAACTGGAGGAATAATATATATTACCGTGCATGGCCATATATATGTATAAAAAAATGGTCTTTTTCTTGCGACGAACTTAAGTAAAATATTTATTGAAATTTTTTATTGATAGACGAAATGAATATGATATGTGGTTATATATATGGATTCATCGGGCCTTTGGGACTCTATGGAGCTAAGTGCTACAACGTGATTATTGCTCTGGTCATGTGGTATTCTTGTATTCATTATGAACTACGTTGGGAGCCACCTCTAGAGTCCATGTGAGTATCCAAGAGGACCCATTTACCTTGGTATTGTTCAGTTCTTCGTAAAAATTCCATATGCATGCGGTTTTAAATGGTCTATTTTCGATTTATTTGGTCGACTGACGTTTTGGATTTGTTCATGTGGTTCTTGCTAAGCGGTCAATAGGCCCGGGGCTGGACGGTTCGCGGGGCACGTTGGGGTAGCATTGGGCTGCCAGTTGAGGCTTCGTCGTTTAGTTCCCACTTGAGTGTCCTTTCACGGGCAGGCTGGAGTTTATCTGCGTGTGATTGACGCTGTCATGTACCTAGGCATGTCCAGTTCAATGCAGTCGTGGGGTCGCTCTCTACATGGAGTATAAGGTAGTAAATGGTTTTTCCGGAGATATAAGGTGGTGATCATGTGATTCGATCATTTGCCTGATATGGTCTTCACAGGCTTGATCGGTTTTTGTATTAGTTTATATGATGTGTTTTAAATATTTTGATCGAATTTTCTAATATGATTATTTTCTTTCACGTGCACCCACTTGTGGCCTTACTAAGCTATTGCTTGCGTAATTTGAATTTCCTCCTCCAGATATAAGTGACATCATGAGCATATCAAGGCCTAGCTAACCTAGGAAAGTGATCGTGGTGGTGTGCGGTGAGGTTCAAGTTTTAGGTCATGTGATCGGGTGGCCGTTGGATTATTATTTTGGTGGGGTTTATTTTTGTTATAATTTTTGTTAGGTCATGTCCCGAGAATAGGACCTAACGTAGGGGTCCTACTTTTGGGGCGTGACAAGGTGGTATCAGAGCTTGGGTCAGTGTCTTGGCTATACAAAGACAAGATCTCTGGACCTAGGGTATAAGTCGACCACTAGATTAGAGTTAAGATTCAGAAACACAAGTTATTTTGAAACTTTTGGGTTTGTTCAGCACTGAAATTGTTATAAGTCACTGTTGGGTGGTCGACCAGTATGCGATTTACTACAATTGGAGTCTGAGCCGAGAAATCATGTTATTGATCTTGTTGTGGTAGTTACCTTTGGGTTGTGATAATATTTTAAGAGTTTGGATTGGATATTGATTCTGAGTATGATTTGACATCTGTGGAGATAATCTATATTTGGAAGGTTGAAAGGGACTTATGTGACAAGTGTGGTATTGATTGATTGACAAGGTTTAGACATTAGTAATCATTAGTAGTGTTGTCCAATTTAGAATTAATGCCTTGGGATTAGTTGGTTACCAGTTAAATGTCATATAAGTAATATTACCAGGATGTCTTAAGAGATGATTTGTGCTTTCGTGATATCTATTAGCAAGATGAGATGAATTGTTGGTGTTCAATCAAATATTTTTTTAGGGGAATGGTAAATTTCACGTAATGTACAACAATGATAGGATTAAGCTTGCTCAACCATGTTAGTCTCCATATTCTAAAGACAGAAATTACCTATAATTATGTTGCATTATAATATGCAAGTTGTTTATGTTTGATTTGTTCAACTATAAGTCTAGCAACAACCACTGATTCCCTTTGAAGCACGTTGAAAACTTCTTGTGTTCCATTCCTGCCAAACTTGGTACACCTGAAACCAAGACAACTCGATTACCTGCATTCACAAGATGTCTTCCTCTCCTTTTCCTAGCTGCCTACTAAATGCCTTATTGCCATTGTTGTAAGGCTAATTCCACATAATCAATCTTTGACTATGTCTAATAACTCGAGTAGCATATATACTCAAAGAAGAGGTGAGGATGTGACTCCTCTACTTGATCATCACATAATTTGCATTGTGCTCCACAATGCTATAACCAAGGCTTCTCCATCATAGTCAATCTCTCCTATACAACTAGTCACAGAATAAATACATTCCTCGGAATCTTAAGAGGTCCAAGGATTCTAGGTGACTGATGGAACAGTGATGAAATAGTTGTAGTGCTGAAGTAGTGGTATACTATCTAATTGATGATAATCTCCACTTTCTTACATCCATGTGGCCCTAAATACTTGGTCAATCCTAAGTGGTTCATATCTTTCTTCTGCCATAACATCAGACCAAGCTCACTTTCCATAGAAAAGTATTCTAGAGACTCTTGAGTTTCCATGACGAAAGATATTGAGGCACTTGAAGCTAATGGTACCTGGACTTTGGTAGATGTACCACTGGGGAAACGAGCTATAGGAAGTAAATGGATTTACAAATCAAATATAATTTCAACGGTTCAGTTGAACATTATAAGATTCGATTGGTGATTCTTGTCAGTAATCAAATTGGAGGAATTGATGCAATGAGACCTTCTCTCCTGTTGCAAAAATGGTAACTATTCAAGAAGGCCGGAATGATTGTTTGGCCAATTTCTTTGTTTCCAAATTTGTTGTTCAAGTAGGAATAGGTGTGCGAGTTGGCTTGCGGCTGGCAAACGGCGGACGGCCCAATGAGTTTTCTGTATTGTAGTTGTAGCTAAAGCAAAGAAAGTGACCGACTGTCTAGTTGGCAAGCAGGAATGAGGAAGAAACCCAGGCTGTTCAGCGCGCGTGAATGAACCCTCAAGAATTTTATTGCTAGTACTAACTCTTGTCTTCCTTCCTTCTTATTTAATAGCTAAAATAAATACCTGTAATCCCGTTGCTGAGTTATTTCCTGCCGGTATCATTTGCGTGCGTAAGACCGTTGCCTTATTTAGCTCAGTAACTTCGAGCCTACTTGCTAAGTAACTGAAAGGTCCTATTCGCTCATTGGCTTGTACTATGTAGCGCCCGCATGCATTTAGTTTTATTACATTCTCGCGCGCAGGCGCCTTTCCTTGCTCACTATCGTTCAATAAAGTGAATTCTGTTCGTTTCGTAAATAATACTATCCTTTCCCTGCGGTCAAGTCTAGTTTATAACTACCAGAGAAGTACTTTGCTTCACTGGTCCCAAGGGGCAGTTAGGCATGAAACTCGGCGCGCTGGGGTGAAGATGACTCCATACAGGAAGACCGAAGGCTTTTTTTCATTGTAGAAATTATGATTAGGAATAGGAAAGGGAGAGACAAAGGAAGGGCGAGTTAAAGTACTAGGGATAAAAAACCCGTAAGAATCATTCGCGCATGCGTAATAGCCGCACTTTGCGTTAGCAAAAACTAAATAGATATTTCACCGGGGACCGGTATGCTCAACACGCTCAACGGGCTTTGCCTTCTCGTTCCTGCCTGTCAAACTAATTTTTTTTCTTCTATAGCAACAACAAAGGGATGGGAACTCCATCAAATAGATGTTCATAATGCAGTCTTACATGGTGGTTTAGAAGAAGAGGTGTACATGATGATGCTACCTATGTACGTTACTAAACAACCTAGAAAAGTTTGTCGATTATGTAAATCACTCTATGGGTTACAGCAGGCCCCTCGGTTTGGTTTGCAAAATTGATGACTGCAGTGGAACGGTATGGTTTTCTTCAATTTCAGTCTGATTATTCATTGTTTACTTTAAATCGACACAAGATACATTTGAGTATACTGTTGTATGTTGATGATCTTGTTATTGCTGGGAATAAAGATGTTGCTAATCAGAAGTTGAAAGATTATTTATGCCACTGTTTCCCGTTGAATGATTTGGGGACATTGAAATATTTGTTGGGCATAGAGGTGGCTCTGAATCGAGAAGGCATTTTTCTTTGCCAACGGAAATATGCTTTGGATATTGTTAATGGAATTGGAGTATTGGATGCTAAACCATCTAGTTTTCCTATTGAACAAAATCATCATTTTGCCTTGAACACGATTGCGTTGTTGGCAGATTTAGAAAAATATCGACGATTGGATGGGAAGACTGATTTACTTGGCACTTACTCGACCTGAGTTGTAATATAGTGTTCATATCTTAGCACAATTTATGCATCAATCAAGGGAGGCTCATTGAGAAGCAACTCTGTGTGTAGTCCGTTACTTGAAGGGTAGTCTTAGGCAAGGAATATCTCTACGAGTTTATAGCGATCTCCAATTGTATGCTTACTGTGATTCTGATTAGGGAAGTTGCCCTTAACGCGAAGATCTCTTACCGGATATTTTCTTATGTTAGGCACTTCTCCGATTTCTTGGAAGACTAAAAAGCAACATACAATGTCGAGGTCTTTTGCTGAAGTCGAGTATCGTTCAATGACTAATGGTTAAAGAGTCTTTTGTTGTCTCTAAACGTTGTTCGCTCTCATCCTATGCTATTATATTGTGATAGTCTAGCAACCTTACACATTGCTGCAAATCCTATGTTTCATGAGCGAACAAAGCGTATTGAAATTGATTGTCATTTTATTCGTGATGAGATTCAACATGGCCATATTCATATTGCTTATGTGCGTAGTTCAGAGCAACTTGCTGATACTTTTACTAAGGCATTGGGGACACAACAATTTGTGTATCTTCTCCGCGAGCTGAGGGTTTGCAATCTTCACTCACCAACTCGAGGAGGGGTATTAGAATATCTCAAAGATTTGTAAATATCTGTTAATTATGCACAACATATTTTCTATGATTAGGAAGTATATAATATTTTAGAAAGTATAGAATATTCTTTGTGTTTAGGAGATTTCTTTTCTATGTTATAGTGGCCTTGTCACTCGTTTGTGATCTATATATATAAATATATATATATATCTTTGGCTATTTTGGCTTATGAATACACATAACCTTTTTTCTTCTCAAAAGCTATCAAAATCAATCATTTCTTTATTCAAAAACAGTCGGCACAGTCTGAGAACAAGACATATCCGAACTAACAAGAGTATCTCCCTTACAATACAAGCTAGCCCCAAAGGCAAGATTGTGAGCTAAAGAGTCATTGTCTCTATGGGTAAAGAAGAAACAAATAGAAACAAACAAAAGAGACAAAGTTTGAATATCGTAAAACAAAGGAGCAAAGGAAGAACTATCCTCCTTGTGTTCTTGCAAGTAGTCGATGATACCTAGATTATGACCCTCAATCATGATTCTTTGTTAAGATCTCTGAGTGGCCTCCATCCTAGTACGGATAGCCAAACATTCTGCATGTTCTGTAGAAGGTGCTACATGAACCCTATTTGACACCCATACCACCAGCTGCCTGTCGAGCTACCAATCCCACTCCAACTCTTTCTTTGTTTGGAACATTGCTCCATCAAAATTGATCTTTATGACATCGTCGGGGGATGAATCCACGCAGCCGCAAAACCATTTGCATCTACTATTCTCGTAGCTTCACAAGAGTGAGATAAGCCTGAAGATAATGACGAGCACTACTAACAATCTGGTCCGGATAGAAGTTTGTTTGTTTCATCACTCTTTTATTCTAGTGCGACCAAAGAAACCAACATAATATCAAACAAAACTTGAACTCCTCCAGTTGAACGGCTTGTGCCAGAAAGTAAAGCCAGTCTTCTGAAGATTCCCGCCAACTTGACACAATCTCCTACCGAAGATCAAACAACCCCCAGACTTGTCGAGCAAAATGATAATGGAGAAAAACATATTCGAGGCTTTTCTACCTGTTGATCACTAATATCGCATTATGCCATTATTGGAACTCCTCTTCACCAAGTTCGTGTAGATGGCAGAGCATCAAGAGTAAGTTTCTAGGTAAAGGTTCTAATTTTATGTGGAACTCGTGCCCTCTACACAAAATTCTAATTTTTGGGCATGGCGTAGATGGTGACGGGCCATTAGTGTGCACTTTACGCATTTAGGGTATAGTGCCATCGAACAACATCGAAAAGTTTTCCCTACCCAATGGAATAGCCAATATCGCATCTCTATCTTCTTCCAGAATAGATGCTCGATGATATTACAATCCTACTGTTTAGTTTTTGGATCGATCAAAGCTGCTACCTGAATCTTTTCCCAACCACTCGAGATGGAAGTTTGGAACCTTGTTCGTCTTAGAATCTACAAATCTGCCCATACTTTAATTGTCATACCTAAGCCTACACTCTATCGGAAACCTAGCTGGACCAGCTCCCTACTGCTGATAATCGATTGTCAAACTAAGGATGGTCGAGACCCTAGCACGCCTCAAACGGACTTAAGTTAAAGTAGTATTTTGCGATGAGAACACGAACAACCAAGTTGTCCTGTTTCTAGAGTAATCACCCAAGTTGCTTCCCAAGCATGGTAGTGTTAAAGTCACAAAGAGATCAGAAACCTATTCATCCTTCCTCCTTCTGTCGACATACTCTGAGCGAAGCCACCCAATGAATTTTGTGTAAATCACCATTGTGTCACCAATGTGAAACATCATATATTAAATGTCATCAAGGGGCGACATTGAAAGTCGAAGGATAGTGATTGAGTACGTTGATATAACCTGGACTACTTCTTTGATGAGAACATTGGGCCCCGCTTGGGATAAGGACTTCTCTAACCAACCCCTGATTTTATCCCACACCAGTCCCGAATTGACCAAAAATAGATTTCTTGTATTTTGCAACCACCCTGGGAAGTCCCAAGTAGATGTCATGTTGCTCTGCTAGATGAATCCTAAAGGTTTTTATAAGCTCACCAATCATCGTTTGCGCCTTATTTCTATTCATTACAACTACATATTTATGTAGATTAATCTGTTGGCCCGAGGCTACCGCATATGTTTTCAAAATCCCACGGATGGAATGGATTGCTTTGTTCGTCACATCGTATCAAATGAAGATGTCGTCCATGAATAGCAGGTGTTACACTTTTGGAGCTTGTCTAGAAACACCAATCCGTCCAATGGCCCCATGTGGACTCTGCATGTTGTAGAAGTGAACTAAGGTCCTGTTGTACCACAGAAATGTAGGTAGGTATTTTAGGATTTTATAGTACAGGCAAAGGTGTTCTATCTGCTCCCAATGGGAGTCGAGGCAACTTCTTTGGTTCCCGTGCTCATCCCGACAGTTAAATACAGGGTTTTCCCACTACTTAACCCCTCGTTTTTTTGTACTAATTCCTCCCTCACTTCGAAGAGCCGTGCTTTTTCCAAATCTCTAGCTTTCCAACCAAGTCCAAATTAGTGACTCTGTCATACCTTCTAGAATTTTTGCGTTTTTCACAATGAACTCATCCACCGATTCTAGTGAGAGAACCATTAGTAATATCCCCCTCGGGCACCCAGGGGATTTTGGGGACTCCTCCTCCACTCCCTTAGAGACCGATTCTGCCATAGTCTTTGTAGGGGGAGCTCATGGGCCCCTAGTCATAAACCACAAAACGCTAATTTGTTCCCAGAGGAAACCCTAGATTTTGATTACCCCAGTTTGCTTCTTCCTATTACTCTGGTAAGTGAGACCTAGTAAACATTCGGTCTAGATTCTTTTATCTGTGATGAATACAATTTTTTGCTTCCTTCTCCCGATGATAGGATTCATCTTCCTTTACTAGGCTATAGAACTCTATTTCTGGCTTAATTTTGAGGCTGGTTTAAGGTTCCCGATGCATCTCCTTATTGAGGAGATCCTCATTAGTTTGAATTTATATATATCCTAATTGATTCTAGGGTCTTTTGGGACCATTGCTTCATTCGTAATGTTGATGCGGTTCCTTAGGATAGAACCACTCTTGAATTTTTTTTTGACTTGCATTAAGTGAACCATAGCATGGGGGTTAAAGGATTCTTTATCTCACTAGTCAGAGTGGTCGTAAATTGATGAAGCTTAATAGGATTTCATATGATCACTGGAAAGAGAGTTTCTTCAACGTCTGTTGCTCTCCTCCCAATGACTAGCGTAATCCTGGTCGATGGGCCCTAGACAAAAGCCCCTTTTTTTTCTCTCCTAACTCTCCCACTTGGGATGAAGACTTTGTGCAAAGCATCTTTTTTAGCTTACGAGTATAAATATAAAACCCTTTTAAGTAAGGAGATTTTATCCCTTGTGGGTTGGTCCCCTGCTACATTATCTCTGGGTGCCTCCTATCTGAGTATTTACTTGATGCTTTGAACTTCTTGTTCTGCTAGTTGAGATATGCGCTAACTTAAGGTCTTTCAACATTTTCATCTCGCACTATCATGTCTTCACAAACTGCCAGAATGAAAGCTCTAGTGCACTCTCGAAGGGCTGCTTCCCCACTCCTTAAGTCGGTGCATCTTCTTCAAACATTGGTCAGGGCCCCTCTAAGAGTGATACTCTGCTACCCAAGGTCTTGGCAGCGGGCTGCGTTGCACTGGTTCCATAGCTATTTCTCTCCCAGCTTCTGAGTCTATGAGGGAGCTAGATCCCTCAATCGTCCCCATTGATGTGGATTCTGGGAAACACCAGGGTCCCCTATTGCTGTAGTTCCTATGCACTGAAAGACAAAATTAATGGGGGCGGACGATTCTGACGAGGAAAAGGCTGGAGATGGTGGTGACAATTTTAATTAATGAATGACATAAAATATTTTATAATTAATAAATATTTTTAAAATGATATGAGATAAATAATTTAAGATATACTCATGAATTAGTAAATAAGATAAAACATCATGACAAAAATCATCAAAATGCATTATGTTCAATTAATAATAATAATAATCATCATCATCATCATCATCATGTCTAAGTGCTTCTTCTTCATCATCTTTCGTTTCATTATCCTCATCAACAAAAAATTGTGTGTCATTGATGTCATCTAAAGGTTGAATTTCATTTTCAATAGTAACCACTGGAATGGATTCGACTTCATCCTCCTAAAATGCAGCATCACCTTTTGTTCTACATACAACCATCTAATCATTGAATAAGCTAGCCATGTAAGTTTCGCAGATAACTGAGAGTGAGTTTCGCTCCCAACATATAATGGCTGATCTGCAACACGCACGACATCAAAAAACTTTTCAGATAGTGCTTCTAAATTGTCAACCTCATCATAATTAAAACTCGGACTAGCCTCGTTTGTATATGATTGATCGTTAGGATATGTCGAATCATTGAATACATCCCCCTGTGGACGAGATACATGACTAGCTGCATCAAACACCATCCTCTGATCCCAATTCAACTGCCCATAATTATTCCAATTTACCATTTGATTAGCAGAGTTGTTAGCTAACATTGGATGCTCACAATCCATCTGTATAGGCTCACCAATAGATGTCCAATTGTAATAATTTTTCTTAAAACCTTTCTTATAGAGGTCGCATGTCACCTCCTCTGTGGATTTGTACTTACGATTTTTTACATACACTACATGGACAATGAATTTTCTCCCCATCTATAAAATCATGTTGTGTTTTTGCCCAGTCTATAAACTCAGTGACCCCATCTATAAATTCTTTTGTAAGATGAAAATACTGGGTACATTCTTCTCATACATCTACTTTCTCAATTCTCTCAACATCTTGTTCTAGAATCAACAAATATTTTGCATATTCATTAACATACATACATACATACATAAAAAAAACTAAATATTTCAAGAATAAAATGAATATATATAAATAAACTAATAAAAATTTTGTACTACCCTTAATGTAAGTCAGCTAAATTTACAAATGTGTGACTCGTTACACTAACGTGATCATTAACGGTCTTGTGCAAAGATTGATTAAAAAATTGATTGTGTGGATGGAAGGAGAGAAGAGGAAGAACTAGTTGGATGATTATAAAAATAAGTGTGAAATAGAATGAAGGTTTTCTTATATTACGCTTTCTACAACGGATTTGCAACGGACTTTACAACTAAATGATATTTCCGCTGCAAAATTCGTTGCAAAATATAAAAAATTTAAAAATAGTGGATTACAGCTGTCACAATCATATTGCAATGGATGAATCCGTTGCAAAAATCGTTGCAAATCCAACGGCTCAATAATTAATGCCTACAGATGTATGTACGGATTGCAATGACTTCATAGGTCGTTGCAACAACGTTGCAAAATTATCTGCAAGTATTGCAACGGAAAATTATTCGTTGCTAAATCTCTTGCAAATCACAATATTCATCTTGCAACGACACGTTTTCGTTGCAAAGTCCGTTGTAAATTTTTTGCAACGGATTTAACTAAAATCTTCGTTGCAAAGTATGCAACGAAAGATTTTCGTTACAAAAATCGTTGGAAGTTTGCAACGAAATTTGTCGTTGCAAGATTTTACCACGACTTATGTTGAATGTGGGACATCTTAAAGTTGACTGAATTTTGCCACGAAAAATTGCAGCGGATAGTCCGTTGCAAAATATTGTTGTTAATTTGCAACGGAAGTTGCAATGAAAATGTAAAAAAAATTAGAATCCGTTGTAAAATTGTAGCAAAAGTCGTTGCAAATTTGCAACGAACCAATTCGTTGCAAAATGTTCGTTGCTATAGCTCTGTTTTTTTGTAGTGAATGTGCCAGCTCGCATGATAGTGTCACCAGCCTCGAGGAAAGGCTTAAGGCGGTTACCCAGGAGCTTGAGGAGCCGGGGGAAGAAAGTGAGCTCCTTAATGCCACGAGTTTGAGCTACAAAGAGTCCGTTGCTAGGGAAAAGCACGAATTGAAGGTTGAGAGGCAAAACTTCACACAGATAATGGAGAAATACCGCGAGCTCTAGGGGGAGGGTGATGTCAAATATCAAATGCTTTTGTCCTCTCGTGGTCGTGATTGTGAGGAGGTGCATCAGAGGAGTTACTCGGTCGGACTGCCAGGCTTTCGGCTAACCAATGATTGCAAGGCCCTCGTGAGGGGAGCAAGGCTGAGGGGGTTAGAGCATTTTTGGAGTCCCCCATCTTTGAGGCCACTGTAGACGATAAGGTATTTGAAGAGCTCCAAAGTACATCAAATGCATTGCCTAGGCTCGTAATCTGGGTGGACTTAAAGAATATTTTGACATTTCGGTCTTAGACTTGGCCAAGGATGAGTAAGGGGACATCCATCCTTCCAAAGCAACAACCTTAGAAGTCCCTGATGATGATGAGTTTTATGCCTTTATGCCTCCTCCTTCGGAGCTTGCTGATGAGCCTCTGGATGAAGAAGTGCAGGTTGTAGCTGAGACCTTGATGGAAGTAGCACATACCTCTTCTCATCTTCTGAAGTTGAGCCTTTAGAGGATCCTTCTAATTCCATCATAGATCAAATCCGTTCTGAGCTTAACACTAGTGATGCCCCTGCTGAACTATCTATCGAGCTATCTGCAGAGAAAGAGATCTTCAACCTGGAGATCCTGCCAGGTATCGACAATGTTGGGGAGGATGTTTCTCCATCTGTGAGTTGATTTTATGATACTGCTTATGTTAGGTTTGTATGCCTTGAGATAATCTAAATACTTTTGATCGGGCACGTGTGCCCTTGAGTGTTTTATATGAATGTTTTCGAAGGGCTTTTGTTCCCTTGGATAATTTTTTGCTACTTGCTGATTGTCAGGCTTGAGTGCTATTGGATGGTATTTTTTATGCTATCATGGGTATGTATGCATTTGCATAATTTGAACGTTATCTTGTTTGCCGCCAGATATTCTTCTTGATATTTCTTGTTGCATTTACATAATTCATAGGTGCTTACCGAGACTCTGTCATGTTGAATCCTTCTAAGCAAGTTCAATAATTTTGGGGTTTTTCCATGAGCTTTACTCCCTCCAGACATTCGAGTTCAAATATCTTGCCCTATCTGCCTTGGCTCTAAGCAAGCCGTACGTACTACCGCCGTCTTTTGAAGGTTAAGTTAGTGTTCCATGAATTCAATCCCACATAAATGCTGTGGCATAAGTTATCTAGCTACATTCTATTACCGGTTGACACCTCCTTGAAACTTAAATAAGTCTTATGGGAAGCAGCAAGAGGTCTGACTCCGGAGGTAGGGCACAGAGAAGAGAAGTAAAAGCATCCCTCCCTCAGGCTATCTATTCACTCAGCTATTACTCTTAAGGAAGTTTGCGATAAATTTCCTGTGGGTATCATTCGCGCGCGTGGAACATCCTCGCTTTAGTTTAGCTCACCGTCTGGCGTTATACGCTCTACGGGTTTAGCCCCACCACTCCTTGCTTTCCTTTAGCTCACTGTCTAACGGTCTGCGTGCTCTATTGGTTCAGTAATCAAATTCTCTTTCCATGCTTCCTTTTATAGAGTCATAGTCATATGCCGCAAATCCTATGTTGAAAGCCCGGATGGAGGACTGCAGCAACTGGAACTTCCACTGCCTAGAATCCAACTATAACAGAAACTAGATTGACCTTGCCAACTAAAATGAAAAAGGAAGAAGAACTGGAATTGGATCTAAAATAGCCATCGATGCATAAGATTAGAACTTTATCTAGCTCACTAGAGGTATAAGGCGAGGCCTGTTGACTCTACCAGATAGAATAAAACCCGTATTTTCTCAAAAGAAGAGTTTGATCCTGGCTCAGAAGGAATAAAAACCTGCGCCGGCGCCGCTGGATGATGCAGAATGCTTTTTTTAATAGAGAGAGAGAGAGAGAGAGAGAGAGAGAGAGTCAAGGGGACTTCTGCGGGTGATTCTGTAACCGCAGGCAGCCCAGCCGATTTAATGATGGCCGCGCATGAGATCGCACGAGACCACTTTGATGTTGAGTCGGGGGAATCGTAGTTCAGATAAGATTCAGACCACCACTTCTCTAAAAGCATGGTTCTTGCCTCACTCCCACCTTTGAGCTCGTCCATTCGTGGTAGCTCTACCGACGGAGAGGCATTAGCAATTCAAACTTCCACTGCAACTGCATTCGCTCCTACTTTCAACGTAGACCCGGGGACAAATCTTTCACTTATTGAGAAGTGAAAACCTGTGACTGGATCGTCCTGAAGATGGATGGGACGGGAAGAAGTGGCATTTGGAAGTTCCAAAATCAACCTCCGCTACGCAACAAAGAAGGGGAGGAGGAATAAAGTAAAGGGATTCATTCACAGATGAGCCATTGCCTATACCAGAGAGATTTGTGAGATCGATAGAGACAACAAGGCTAAGGGGAAGTCAGCCTCGAAGGCTGTCCCAACTTGCCTAAGTAGTTCTCCCGTAAGTTCGACCACCTTTACCGGAATGAGATTGTACCTGTCGATGTGAACCTCCCCTTATACTTGGCTATATCCGGTACGCTAATAGGTCTTAGACCACATGTACCCTGACGTTAATCGATGGGAACCTTAAAGAGATGTAACTCATGTACCAAAGTAGAGTTCTTAGTTTCAGTGTAGTGTACCAGTTACTTTTGTCACCCGAGAAGTTCTTGGGGCATGTCATCAAGGCGAGGAAGGTAGGGCATTTGCGACGGATCAGATCGAACTGCCAATGCATTCATTCCATCTCCACCGGAATCACCCCTATGCATAGCTCCTTCCCTCTTCTATGAAGTTGACGTGAAGCAAGCGAGCCTCTCGATTGAGGGAGACCGATCTGAGTCAGTTTATCCAGTATTTTAGGAAATGTTCTGGTAGGAAGGCTGACCACTACATAAAACGCTATCAGTCCAGGAGAGAAGCAAGCTACCTTTCTTTGATCCACCTTCCCGGGCAGGATTTTTGGAGAACAGAACTAGAATTTCAGTATTGTGGCTCTGTTCTATCCTACTCTTTAGTTGGCTATGGCGTCTTTCTCAGACTTCCATTTTTTTAATAGCCCTATTACAACTCTTTGGGCTTGAGTGTCTTCTTATGTAATCATCGTAGTCTTTATGTTTCAGTAGCAACGTCTCAGTCTTTTTTCACACAATTATATTTCCATTTGAATGTTTTGGTCTCTTTGGGAGATACATGTCTTTTTCAGACACTTGGAGGTTTGAGGCACATTTTCCAGGCAATGCCATTTTCTATATTCAAAATTGTGATGTCTTTCTTAAACACCTTGAGCTTAGAGATCTTTGCAAAACACATTGTTTCTTTAACGTCTTTTCCAAATAATGCCTTTTTCGAACATTTTTATTTTAAAAGTTTGTTTCAGACGACATCTTTCTCAAATACTTAGAGTTTTTAACGTCTTTTCCAGACAATGTCTTTTTAGATATTTTTATTCTAAATGTCTTTCTTAGACAGTATCTTTCTCAGATACTTAAGGCTACTTACAGTTTCATAGGAGGTACACGCTTATCATTGATAAACCGCCGAAGATTATGGGCGTTTAATGGTCGCATGAGATCTCTCTGTGATAAATCTCGTAAGCTATATGTTCCATTTATCGCCAATTCCACTATCTTAAAGGGACCTTCCCAGTTTCGACTCAATTTTCCAACATTTCTGAAAGCTTCAATTCTTTTCAACACTAAGTCCCCACTTGGAAGGCTCTGATTTTCACTTTTTTGTTATACATTCTTCCTTATGCTTTTTCTACCTAGGATCCGAACATATGTTGCCTTCTTTTTTCCAACAAATGGATCAAATCCAATTATTGCTGCTTTTCATTTTCTGCAGCATCATTTCTACTCCGGTTGGTTGTACCCCAATCTCTACGGGTATTACTGCTTCTAAACCATAAACCATACAAAAAGGGGTTTCCCCTGTGGCCTCTTTTGGAGTGGTACGATAAGCCCACAACACACCTGATAAGTCATTAGCCCAATCGTATTAGCCCATCAAGTTGGGTTTTCAGATAATGTAAAATGATTCTATTTGTTACCTCAACTTGCCCATTGGCTTGTGAACGTGCCACAAAGGTGAAGTTCTATTGGATTCCTATTTCTTCACAAAAATCCTGCACCTTTTTACCTTAGAACTGGGTTCCATTATCAGAGATCAGAATCCTCAGAATTCTGAAGCGGCAAATTATGTTCTTCCACAGGAACTTCACTACCTCATTTTTACTTATCTTAGAGACAACTTCTGCCTCCACCCATTTGGTGAAGTGCTCGACTTTCACGAACATAAATTTCCTTTGCCCTGTTGCTAAAGGAAAAGGTCCCAAAATGTCAATTTCCCACTAATCGAAATGGTATGGAACCTGAATACTAACCAATTCCCTAGGAGGAGCATGAGAAATGTTAAAATGATATTGACAGTTTTTGAACCTTTTAGAGAATTCCAGGGAATCCTTTACCGATGTTGGCCAAAAGTATCCTTAGCATACTATTTTCTATGTCAAAGCCCTTTTCCACAAATGATTTCCGCATCTGCCCTCGTGTATTTCTCTCATCACATCGGTAGCTTCACTCGGGTTCAAGCACCTCAATAGTATTCCTGAGTATGATCTTTTATGCAATTGACCTTCTATTATCACAAATCCTTATGATCTAATTCGTATCTTCCAACTATGATCTTCATCCTCAGATCTCTCCCCCTAGAGAAATTTGATCATTGCTTCTTTCCATTCACTGCCAGAGACCTGGATGCTAAACAAACAGGGATCTTTTTCAGATCTGTCTCACTGAAGGTCTTTAGTTGTTCCACACATTCGAATGTCTTTTTCAAACTCTTATATTCTTTATTTTCAAATACCAACAAGGTAATCTTTTGGGATCTTATCCCTGATGCTGTGCTTGCAAACTTAGAGAGGGCATTATCCCGTTAATTTTCTTCTCTTGGTACTTGATGTAATTCAAAATTTGAAAAGTTTAGTTGAAGTCTGTGTACCTTTTCAACTATCTGATCATGCTCGCGTTTTTGGCTCCATAGGTTCCATGGAACTGTTGAACCACCAATTGGGAATTTGTATATGCTATGAGATGCTTTGCTCTCAGCCGAATGACTAGCCTCATCCCTGCGAGGAGCGCTTCATACTCTGCTTCATTGTTTGTTACTATGAATCAATTTCATGGAAACTTCTGAATCCACACCTTCCGGATCTCTTAACACGATCCCAGTCCCTCTCTGAGATGAAGTTAATGATCCATCCACATGGAGGAGCCATTTTCCTTGACTCATCTCTTCATTTTGGCTACTCATTTCAACCAAGAAATCTACGAGGACTTGTGCCTTGATTGCTATCACTGGTTGGAACTCAACATGGTATTCACACAATCTGACTACCCACTTCACCAACCTCCTTGAAGCATCTGGTTTCGTGACCACTTGATTCAAAGGTGGGTTAGTTAGTATAATGATAACATGGGACTGGAAGTAAAGTCTTAACTTCCTTGCAGTGATCATAAGTGCCAAAGCATACTTCTCAATCATCATTTATGCAACTTGTAGCATACGACTCACATAGTTAACTTGTCGTTGTTCACGATCAAGGTGTCTTACTAATATGGAGCTTACAACTGACTCAGAAACAACCAAGTACAAGTAAAGGGGTTCCCCGTCTACGGGTTTTGCCAACAGGGAAGGGAAGATAAATATTTCTTTAAATCATTAAAGGTTCTCTCGCATTCCTTACACCACTTAAAGTTCTTCACATAATGCAAAATCTTAAAGAAAGGTAAACCTTTATCTGTAGCCTTAGAAATGAACCTGGTGAGCAACGCCATACGCGCAGCCAACATCTGAATGTCCTTCCCAACCATGGTGTAGGCATTTGCAAAATGACTTTGATCTTTTCTGGGTTAGCTTCAATTCCCTCTCCGTGATGAAATATCCCAAAAATGTTTCGCTACGGACCCCAAATGTGCATTTTAAGGGATTCAGCTTTATCCCGTACTTCCTCATGACTTTGAATGAGTGGTCTCGATGAGCCAAGTGTTCATATTCTTTCAAGCTCTTGACTAGCATATCGTCCACATAAACTTCCATGGTCTAGCCAATCTTCTCCTTGAACATTCGATTCACAAGCCTCTGGTAGGTGGCCCTAGCATGCTTGAGACCAAAGGACATTACCACATAACATTAGATTCCATCTATAATGAAAGATGTTTCGATGCGATACTCCTTCCACCATAAAAATTTGATGGTACCCTTAGAAAGCCTCCATCATGCTTAGTAAAGTGCATCCTGCTGTGGAGTCAGTCATTTGATCAATCCTAGATAGGGGGTATGGATCCCTTGGGCATGGCTTGTTAAGGTTTGTAAAATCAGCGCACATCCTCCTTTTTCCCCCTGCCTTCGGCACCACGACCACATTAGCCAACCATCTAGTGTACTGAACTTCTGTAACATATCATGCCGCCAATAGTTTGTGCACTTCGTTCTCAATTATTTGGTTTATCTCTAGATCAAAGTTTCTCTTCTTTTTGTCAAAAATAGGTTTGCATTTAGATCAACATTCAGACGATGCTCAATAACGTCTGAGCTAATCCCTTTAAAATCGGCGTTGTCCGAGCGAACATGTGAACATTCATTCGTAAGAAATCTATCAATTCTTATTACTTTTTCAGAGTCGCCCACGATGAGCTTGAGAATTTTGTTTTCTGAGAGCTCTATTCTTTCTACCTTGTTTTTCTTTTCTTCATGCCCAAACTCACAGTCAACCTCTATTTTTTCTCTCTTTTCGCCAACATCTCCGATTTTTATCACTCCCGCTCTCACCGCTGTGTGATAACATTCTCGAGCTATCTTTTGATTGCCTTTCACCTCCCCTATGCCATTCTTGGTAGGGATATTACCTTCAAATGATATGTTGACACTATAGCTTGAAACTGTTTCAGGACAGGGCACCCCAAAATTATGTCATATGCAAAAGGCATGTCAACAATCGAGTATTTGATCATCACAGTACGTTGATATGGATCTATTTCGAGGGACGTTGGCATATCTATTGTCCCTAGGGGTAAGGGATCCTCATCGGAAAGCAATAAGAGGTGTATTGACCTATTTAACATCTTCAACATGCAAATTCATTCTTTTTAGCACACTAAAAAATATAATATCGGTGGAACTCCCATTGTCTACCAATACCTTATGAACTGTGAAATTTGCCACATCTATGGTGATGACCAGGATCATCGTGAGGAAAACTGAGACCCTCAAGGTCTCTATCATCGAAAACTATGCCTCCAGAATCATTCTTTATGGACAACGCATTCGGGTTGGGCCTGGTTTCGTAAGAGTTATGCCCGGCTCTGGCATATACCTTCTCCTTTGGCTTGTGGAATCTCCGCATATGTCTGCCAATGATTGTATTTATGAAACCTCTTCGGAGCTGATTGTCCTCAGCCGGATGTCTCTACTTAGGTGGGCTCTCTCTTGCTTGCTTGGGATATGTTCGTTTGGGGGTTCAAGACCTTCGTCTGTCTCTACGTAGGCTACTCAGAAGCTAAAGGTCCATTTTTCAATCTATGAATCAGGATGCACGTCATCATGTCCACTCTTAGATTTGGCACGTCCAACACCTCATTCTTGAATCTATCAACAAAACTTCTCAAAGTCTCATTATCCTTCTTTCTGATAGTAAAAAGATGTGTGGCGGATTTTTTCGTATTTATTTGCTCGCAAAGTGGTAGTAGAAACCCTCTGGCCAACTGCTCGTAGTTCACAATAAAAATACGACAATAAAGAGCATCCGACACTCTATATAACTGCATCACATTGTCAAAAGCTGTCAGTTCTCTTTAGGATCTTTATAACCATCATACTTTGGTAGATTGAGGATTTTTACATTGGGGGCCAAAGTCTCCGCTAAAATCTCGAGTATAAAACGGTGCCTACCATTCTTACTTCATTCTTTGGAGCCACATTCCCAAGGGGTGGCTCCACAATAGACTGTCTTAAATCTTCGATTCGGCGGCTCAGGCGATCGACCTGATGACTTAGCTCATGGATTTCTTCTATTCTCCTTTTTTCCTCTCGTCCTGGCTGAAAGATAGACTACTATTCACTTCTTCCGAATGAGCTCTACGTTTCCCCTCTCTTCCTCTCCACCTCAGTTGGGGTTGTGTGCATTCTTCTTTTGGGGGGAAAAGTTCTCTTCGCAGTCGTGGGTTTGCTGAAATCAACTCAGGTATATACGGTTCCACCAAAATCTCTTGCTCCCCCATCTCTTCCTGACGAGGCGGAGGTGGAGGAGGTTGAAGGATCAAACCTCCCCATAGCCTATTCCTCAATCAACTTTTTCAGATCATTGCGCAGTATGGACATGAGTTCTAGTGTTGTCGGCGGGTTTAATAGGATGTGTGCTCGATGGCCCGACTGCAACTTGTTTATCTTTCTCACCCATAAGGTTGCTAGGAGTCTCATCCATATTCTTTAAACTAAAAAAGAGTTGGTGAATGCTCCCACATAAGGCGTTAAACGTTGTACCATAGAATTGTAGATAGGTATCTTAGGGGTTTTATATTGAAGGTAAAGGTATTCTGCCTGCTCTAAAAACAAGACCGTATTAGGGCCAAGCCAGAGGGGTCTCAGGCGTAAGCACTCCGAGGCTCAAGTCAATATATGAAGGTACCTGAAGAGATAAGAACTATAATTGGAAAGACAAAAGTTGTACCTGAGGGTGGAGTGCCTATATTTATAGATGATGGTGGACTGTACGATTACATTTGCACCCTAGATCTAATATTAGACCAATAGTATGCAATGGGTCGTGCATATCTGCAGTAATAGTGACAGGCAGACAAAAGTTGCGGCACTGCCAAAAGGTAGTCGGTACAGTGGTAGAGAAGGATGGTTGTCCTGTGCACCAAGTATGAAGGTCTCTACGATACCTCTGGACTTAGGCAAATTATTGATTGTATCCCTAGGTTGTCCTTAAGTTGATGAGCCCATGCTGGAGGTCCAGCTAGAGCGTTTCTTAGGGAGGTCTCTAAACTGAGAGCTTTATCCATGCTTGAAGGTATTTTAGGTATTCATAGAATTTCCCCAAATCAGGTCCGCTTGATGGAGTCCCCTTTATGGACGAAGATAACCAAAACTAGAACCATTAAGCATAAATGAATATGACATTGTGAAACAAAAAGCATGATGATCAATAACTCTACTAGGAAACCCTGAACTCTCAAGGACTCGATGAAGGAAAGACCACTCCACCTTGTCATACGCTATACTAACATCAAGTTTGAGAGTCATGCGACCTACTTTTCTTTTAGTCCTAGTACGCAAGAAAGGGTTCAATTCATAATCTACGATAAGATTGTCTATGATTAGCCTACTCAGGATAAAAACCGAGATAAAGAAAGAATTTTGTCAAGGTAGGGCTTCAATAGGTCTGCCAGAGTTTTTGATGTGATCTTGTTGATCACATTGCAAAGCCTAATGGGCCAGAAATGGGACACATGCTCAGGATGCTAGTAATTTGGTATCATCACAATATTATTGTGATTCAAGGAAGGATGCATGGCATAATATGCAAAATATACAAGACATAATTGCACATATTAGGTTTCAGAGTATGCCAATAATGTTGGAAAAATATGGATAGTGTACCATTGGGCCCCGAGGATTGGAGGGAGAATATTTGAAAGAAATCTCTTGTTATATCCTCCTTAGAATAAGGACTCAACAACATCTGATTCATCTCATAATCCACCCTAGACGTCAAAGCCTCGATCCCGGAATTAATATCCTCCACCGAAGGTGAATCCGTCCAGTATACTTCCTCAAAATGCTTTATGATAAGTATCTTTATTCCATCATCCTCAGTCACCCAACTTGGTTGTTGTCCTTAAGCTTATTAATCCAGTTTGTCTGAAACCTTCTGTAGGCTTTTAAGTGGAAATATGATGTATTTGGGTCACCTTCTCTCATCCAGTGAAATTTGCCCGCTAATGCCAAAAGGATTCCTCCTTCGAGTATGTTTTCTCCAACTCATGCTTGAAATTTTCCTCTCGAATTCTGTTCTCACTAGATAAAAACTTGTCTTCTAATTTGTGTTATTTTTTCTTTAAATATTTTCGCGTTCCTTTTGAATTCAATTACTTCAATTCTCCTACCCCACATATCCAAGGCTTGGATACATCTATCGATTCGGGAACTCAGCATTGTTGGTGAATCCATAATACCACATGATGTGTACCAGGGTCCAGCAGCACCACAAAATATTGACGGACCTTCAAGAAAATCCGGGATTGAAGGTGGGACTAACTTGTAGAGAGAGTTTAGTGCCCGATGCTTAAGTGAGTAATGTTCTACTGATAAAATAAATGAGAAAACTTGAAATAAGTGAGAATAATGGTGAACTAACGTTGTGTAGTGTGAATTAGTAGTGTAAGTAATCTGAGATTAGCTAAAAAATAGAGAGAATCCATCTGCAAAAAGGAGTACAAAAGTATAGTAGAATTTACTAGAGAAAATAACTCCACAGTTAGTCATATTATACTAGTCCGTGCGCCTGATTTCGGGGGAATCTCATTGAGAGAGGTATGTCCTTGGAAACCTTGAGAAGTAAGCTATCTTCTCAAACAAAGAGCGCGAAAATCGAATGAGAATTGAAGAAGATATGACCATTTGAATCAACCTTGCCAGGTCTGCCATCTTTTCCGGAAAGTGGTTATCTGTTGAGAAAAACCCGGATTCTGGCAAATTCCTTGGAAATTTGGCCAAGATCTTTTAATATGACGTGGCCCCATGTGTTGGCCATCTGTACGTCATGGATCCCTACTGTACGATGACTAGGCTTGTTGTACGAGGATTTTTCATGGGCCTGTCAAGTTAGTGACCACCAAAAGGGCCTTATGTATGAATGTCTTACTGCTTTGGGCTAAATGAGCCTGGCCTGCTATGCTATTCTGCTCGAGAGTTCACTCCTTGCTCTTGGGCTTATAAGGTGGATATTTAGGGGGCATCATCACCCCTTCCCCCCCCCCCAATCCAGTAGTGCGAGACTTTCGGTCGGACTGGTGGAGTAGGATTAAATAGACCTATTGATCACTAGCATAAGAGCTTTCTACCTGCGTTTATCAGAAGGAAGACCCTGCTCAGTTGGACTTGCTGGGCTGAGCAGGAAAAAGTCCTGCAAAGAAGAGTGGGCTGAGCAGGAAAAAGTCCTGCAAAGAAGAGCAAGGATCTAGCTTTACTTAAGTAAGAAAAAGTCATGTTGTGCTGTTTGATTCTTGTTGTGTTATTCCGATCCTGTTGTGCACCAGCAGGGTGGATCCTACTGTGTACCAGCAGGGTAAATCCTGTTGTTCTTGTTATTAGTGAGGAAGATGTGATTTAGTAAGAGAGAATACATCTCGCAACAAAAGAGTAAGGACGGAACTCAAGTAGTAAGTTAGCCTAAGGAGGCTCTATAAGCATTATGTGGAAATATATGTGCCAATAGAAGGCAACTAACAACTGGGATGAGTGTGTCAGCTGGTGGGGGCTGAGCTGAATGCGTGTGATGGTCAGTATTGGCTTATGTAACTGCATGTACCAGCTAGGGGCAACTTACGTACGTGCGTGCACTAGCCCGGGGCGACTTATTAGGAGTGTGCGTCAGCTAAAGGCAACATATGTAAAAACGTGAGCCAGCCACAAACGACTTATGTAGAAGTATGCGCCAGCTCGGGCGGCCTAGTAAAAGCGTGCACCGGCTAGTGGCAGTTACGTAAGTTCGCATGCCAGCTGGGGATGACTTATTAGGAGCGTGCGCTAGCAGACGCCTTATTGGAGTGGGCCAGGAACTGAAAACTGAGCCTGCGAATAACACAAGAACGGAAAACAAGACTTACTTTTATTCATGTGAGATAGTTTATAAGAGTAGTAAAGTTGCAAATACTCTTGGTTGGTGTAAATACTGAGCAAGTGTCAATATTGCATACTTGATAACAGTAGAGATTTGGTATAAACAAGTTTTAGCAAAAATGGCTAGCAAAAACATCTGAATGTGTGTTTAAGGGATACAACCTGTTAGGAGGTTTTCTGATTTAAGTAGGAATACACCTATTGAATCTGGAAGGTAGGTTCACCTGTCTCCCAAGGACATTTCTATGTATAGTACTTAGTTTTGAAGGCATTCCCCTGTTGATTGACAGGTGGGTCAGCATCCTCCTGCCACCAGTAGGGGAGGTGGTCCTTGCACTGGTCTAGCCTTGAGACCTTTGGTGGTAGCGAGAGAGCTTTATCCAGCAGGAGCAGACATGACCTGTTGTGGTAGGCAGTAAGCAAGTGCTAGAAACAACAAATATAAGTATCCTCTAAGTAGCAAATAAGCATATGCATGCCATTATGTATGAGCTATCATAACTAGATAAGTATGCCTGCTGAAGATAATTATTAGCTTTCAGCTTGTAAAGTGAGCAAGGATGTGCTCTTTTAGGAGCAGCTTGTTAGGGCTTTGAAGCTAGCAAGAGTGCGCCAGCAGAGCGGCTTAACAGGGCTCGAAGCCAGTAGGAGTGCGCTAGCAGAGCGGCTTATCAAGGTATGGAGCCAGTAAGAGTACGCCAGCAGGGGGCCTTATGAGATGTGTGCGCCAACAAGGGCGGCTTATTGACTACATGTGCCAGCAAGGCGGCTTATGTGGACTAGGAGAGAGCAAGGTGATTGACCTGTTGATAAAGCAGAGTATAGCAAAGGAGCGAAAAACGATCTTTTTTCAGGTAGTATAATGCTGATTAGGGAAGTAACAGAGTTATGAGTAAATAGCAGGGTTTTTAGGAATAAAACGTCATGTGGCATGTTGATAAAGTAGAGTATAGCAAAGGAGCGAAAAATGCTCTTTATTCAAGTAGTATAATGTTGATTAGGTAAGTAACAGAGTTATGAGTAAAGAACAAGGTTTTTAGGAATAAAACTTCATGTCGTACCTCCTAGGGGCAGGGTCAAAGACCTGCTCCTCACTCCTGCGGGCGGAGGAGATGTCTCCATCTCTCCTTTTGTTCTTGATGTCCCCTTTCTTAACCAGCCAGACATCTTCGAAATTCATGTACTTCTCTGCTCGAGCCAATACTTCATGGAAGCTGACAGCAGGTTTCTTTGCTAAGGACGCGAAAATAGGTCCTACTCTGAGGCCTTAGGTGAAAGCGCTAACCAGCACATCCTGGTGGGCAGTAAGGACTTGTAAGATTGCACTGTTGAAGCACTAGACATACGTCCTCAAGGTTTTCTTTTCCTCCTGTTTGACCCCAAAAGGTTGATGGTCGATTTTTGGTATTTCTTGCTGCTAGCAAACTGGTACATGAAAAGGGAACTAAACTCTGCAAAAGATCTTACTGATCAAGCTGGAAGCTGGTCGAACCATTGTTGAGCAGAGTCGGTTAGTGTAGTAAGAAAAACACGACACTTAATACCAGAAGTATACTTGTGCAGAGGGCTGCATTTTTTAACTTACACATGTGCTCTGTAGTGTCAGAAGTACCATTGTAGACAGGCAGGTGCGAAGGCGCCCTGAAGTGAGCAGGGAGCTCTTCTTCCATTATATCAGTTGTGAAAGGAATGCCTCGTTCAGCGGGCAAGGCCTCCTTTCTTACCTCTTGGTGGAGTTTCATCATTTTCTTTTTGAGAGAGTGCCAGTACTTGGGAGGCTCTTGGAGTGCTGCCTCCTTGTTGGCGAAGTCAGCAGGTACAGGTTTGTCCTGCTGCAGGGCAACGGGAATTGGTGGATAAGTTCCATTTTCCTGTTGAGAAGGTTGACCTGCTTCACTAGCTAAGGAGCCTCGGAGTGTTGATTGGATGGTCTCCATAATGAACTGTCAGAGCTGCTTACAGAATAGCAGGTTCATGTCAATATGACTGGCTATGAGATCGACAGCAGAGGTTGGGCTACCTCTAGCCGGAGTTGGGAGGTCACCGACTGGAGTAGGGAGGTCGTCAGCTGGAGCAGGGAGGTCGTTAGCTGCCGGGGCGCTGCCACTTACTGGAGTTGGGTGGTCACCACTGGAGCCAAGCTGCCACTAGCTGGAGAGGGACGACCATCAGCTAGAACAGGGTTGCAACCAACTGGAGCAGGGAGGCCACCGGCTGGGGCTAGGTCCTTAGCAATGCCCAAGGTCTAATTTGGAGGTGGAATTGTAGATCCAACTGCAGCAGGGGGAGGTGTTTCCATCAAAAGATCCATGCTCGCCTCCATTGTATGAACTTGCCATTTCTCACGTCAAAGCTCAAGTGTTCCCACAGACGACTCCAATGATGAGTACCGAGGTCCAAAAATACCACAAAATATCGTGGGACATTCACGAAAATCCCAAGATTGAAGGGGAGACTAACCTATAGAGAGGGGTTAGCACTCTAATGCTTAAGTAAGTAATGTTCTACTAATTAAATAAATGAGAGAACTTGAAATAAGTGGGAGTAACGATGAATTAACGTTATGTTGTGTGAACTCATTTGTAAGTGAGTTAAGATTAGCTAAAAAATAGAGAGAATCCGTGTGCAAAAAGGAGCGCAAAAATATAGTAGAAGTTACTTGAGAAAATGATTGCACAGTTACTCATTTTATAATGGTCCATGCGCCCGATTTTGGGGAAAATTCGTTGAGATCCATATTGCATTGGAAACCTTGAGAAGTCAGATATCTTCTCCAACAAGCTGCGCGGAAATCGGATGAGAATTGAAGAAGATATGACCATTTGAATCAACCTTGCCAGGTCTACCACCTATTCTGGGAAGTGGTTACCTGCTGTGAAAAATCTGGATTCTACCCAATCCCTTGGGAATTTGGCTGAGATCTTTTAATATGACATGGCCCCATGTGTTGGCCACATGTTTGTCCTGGAATCCTTGTTGTACGATCACTACGCTTATTGTACGAGGCGTTTCATGGGCCTGTCAAGTTAGTGACCACAAAAAGGGGCTTATATATGAATGTCTTACTACTTTAGGCTAAATGAGTCTCGCCTGCTAGGCTATTATGCTCGAGGTCCACTCCTTGCTCTTGGGCATATAAGGTGGATATTTAGGGGCATCATCACCACGATTATTCCAACAATCCTGGATGATTTGTTCATATTCAACCGATTGAATCCAAGTTGATTCGAAATTAGTGGTCTTGAGCTAGGCATTCGCCTTGATATGATTAGGCATAGCTCCACAAGAAGGGGCACATGATTAGAATAGATACTCAAAATATGAGATTTTTGCACTCAAAAACTGTCAAAGGTATTCAATATTAACACAAATGCGATCCAATCTTTTCCTTATCGTACTTGGTTTAGGAGGGTTATTACACCACATGAATAGCTCACCATGATAGCCCAAGTCATGTAGATCAGTGTCGCTGAGAGCACTTCAGAAAGCATAAATCTTCCAAGGTGCTCATATACCTCCACTCTCCGTCTCTGAGTTGTCTAAAATTTCATTAAAATCTTCCTCACAAGTTAAGCTCGACTAGACATTTAATCTAAGTTTCTAAGTAGTGCCCAAGTCTCCTTTGGTTTACATACTCGGGTTCCTCATACAGTCTTGTGAAACACCATGCCAGAGAGTCGCCTCCTCCGCCAATGGTTGTCTCAATAAGGATGGTAGAATGAATTTAAAGTGAAGTTGTCTTCATCCATAATAAAACAAGTCCCCCACTACACTTAATCTGTTGTTTACTACACTTGATTTCCATAAGGAAAACCACCCCAGGGAGATGTGCACAAATGAGGTCCTACAACCCATGAAATGTCAAGGAACCCCGTATTCCTTGACAGTTCCAAACTAAGAGTTTCATGGTTGTTGCTGGAGCTGCCCCACGACCACTGCAGTTTAAAAAGATGTTTCCATCTTCACCACATGTTCATCATTCTCATTGCAGGAAATTTTGTATAGGATATTTAAGCTGAGGGACTGGATTTCGTTATCTTTTTTTCCCTAGTGGAGTGGAAATAATACTGATTGGAGAAGTCTTTGGCTTAGGTAGTCTTCTGGTTTTCTGGAGTATAGAAGGTTGTTCTTTTATGACAAGAGGCATGTCATTTAGGGGTGGGTTAAGAGTTAGGAGTGCGGATCTCATGGATAATTGGTTGGATGAGGGGTAGTGTTGGTGTGCTAATCAGGTTGCTTAGGCCAGGTAATAGAGACTGCTGACACATAGTGGTTAAGATGCTAGTAGGAATCGAGGAGGTGGAACTAATAGGAATGAAAGATATGGATGTTTGTGGTTTAGTGGATGTAGTGGTAAATTTATATGGGGTTAGGGTGTAAACCTAGAGTTGGTTTGACACATGTTATGAATTCTCCATTAACCTTGGTTTAATATTGAACACTCCAAAGATATCTGCTCCACATGGAGTATTCAACTGAGGTCCTCGAGAATTTGAAATGAAAGTTGGTTTTCGGTTGGATCGACCTCCTTTTTGTCTGAAAGCGTAGCACATTGGAGTTCTCATCCATTCTCCATAAGGTAGATTCTCTTATAGATCGACAGGCCTTAGTTCAAATTATTTCTCACCAATACGGACAAGATGTCCTAACTTCCCGCAGAGATAACAAAAATCCGAATGGCGCTCATATGAGAATGATAAAAGGTGCTCACCTCCCATAGCATTTCGGATTTTCAGTACACATGGTAATGATTTCATGACATTTAAACTCACTCGTATTCGAAGGGTTGAACCCGATTTTTACCCCTTTCCACCTACATTAGGATCCTGGAACTTCCCAATCCAATTTTCGATGAATGTAGCTACGTCTCTATTCATTATGTTGATAGGTAGGTTATGTGCATGGGATGTGATCACACCAATTTGAATCAACATGTAACAGGTTCTTGTCATCGCCAACCTCCTTGTGAACAATCAATGACTTTTCATACGCTCGCGGACTTAATGTACTCATTTACAGTCAAATCGATGTTAAAATTAGAATAAAATTTTGTTATCTTTAATAGCCCGAATATGGAGTCCCTTACTGGATTAAAAGCAAGGTAGCCCTTGTCGCTTCCAAATTTAGGGTTTTGCGCACCATTACTTTCCTAGCCATGCAAAACTTGCCTACCTCAGATCCCCTCATCCATATTTCCATCAAATGTCCCATCCTCGAATGTTCATCCTCTGTAAGTGACAAAGCCCCACGCAAACTAGACAGATTCGCTTCCATCGGAGAAATGTAGTCTCAATTCCAAGGCTAAGCCATGTAACAGAGTAGGAGAGATGAATCAGATCTGGAGTCCAAATTTTGCAAAGAATTAAAAACAAGAGAAAAAAATGAAGATTTTGTAGAAACCCTAAGGTGCAGTAAAAGGAAAGAATAAAACAGTAAGAAATCATAGAAAATACGGATAGGATCAGTAGAAAAATAAACATGGTAAAAGATTGGGTAAATTACAGCTACCTCCCCTAAGATTTGTCATAATTACAAAATACCCCCTCGTTGTTTGAAAAATTACAAATATCCCCTGAGGTTTGTAACCGTCTAACAAATAACCCATTTTCATCCATTTTTATGGGTGAACTGATCAAAATGCCCTTATGCAATGAATTATTTTTTATTTAATTTTAAAATTTTTTTAGACTACAATGTGCAGGAAGATGTTTCTTAAGGTTTTTACACAGAGGAGCAATAATGCGATTTGCCTTGGATGATTTTTCTACAATTTTAATAAAAAAAATTAAGGGTAAAATGGTCAATTCAAGCCTTTGGTTAAAACTTACAAACCTCAGGGGGGTATTTGTTATTATGCCAAACCTCAGGGGAGGTGGTTGTAATTTACCCTAAACGATAAGATAGCTCTAGATTAGAAAGAAGTGAAGCACTGAATCTAAGAGAACAAGCCCCGATTCTAAATCGACACAGCGCACGTATGAACGAAGATCCAGTTGCTGCAGAGCAAACGGGCATAAGGACAGAGAATAACAACATCAACTGAGACTCAAAATCCTAACCTAAGGACAAAACCTCAAGGACATAAAGTCCAAGCTGAGAACCCTCATACGAAGGAGGAAAGTTGTCATGAGGAGAGAAAAAATGTGGTGCATTCGTCTCATTTCTTTCAGCTAATCTGTATACTAAATTATGGGGAGCATCCAACTTATTATTGCAAATTCTAGTATAATGGAAAACAGTAATTGTGGATATCTTGATGGTTTATACATTTTTTGTCTTTATATAGCTACTTATTCGCTTTTGGTCTCTAATATTTATGTGGCACGAATTTTGGTCACTAATATTTATAAATTCTTGCAGATTTGGTTTGACTATCAAATTGAGTGTTAGAACTAACGGAGCAACAGAACACAACCGTATTGAGTTACACGGCCAACTGGGAACTACATGGCCAGGCCGGGAGGAACACAACCGTGTTGCGTTATTGTGGAAATATTAGCTGGATCGCAGAGCTTGTTTCCATGGTTCAGTTCACAACTTTGAAGAATATGTGCACTGTTTAAATTAATTTCTTGTATTCCCATTAGTTAGCTTTTATGTTTTATTCCCTAAATATATTTTTACATCATCTTCCCAACTTTACAACATTATCACCAAAAAAATATATGAGTTCGAGCCTAATAAATGTGAGTATATATTTATTCGCCTTTGAGGATTACATGCATTTAGGATTTAAAGGGTGTTTGGCTAATCTTAATTTTAAACATGTTATACACTCCCCCCTCCCCCCCAAATTTTATTTCTATATTTTATTAATATTATATATTTTATATATTTATTTAATATAAAATAATATTTTTATTTTTTTTCGGTTAAATGTAAATTGCATTGAAACAAAGAGTACAAGTACATTAAAGGCACAAGGCCAAATCGAGGACACAGCCGTGTGGGGGAGTCACGTCCGTGTATAGTGAACACGGCCGTGTTCCGTGACCGTGTTATTCACTATGTCCAAGCGATTTTCCACACTGTATATGTAGCTACCACCTGCACAGAATGGACACGATGAATACCGAGCAGTCTATTCCTGACCTATTCTATTACAAGATGTGCAAGCACAAGGGTGTTCTGAAATGGTTGTTAGAATCATCGTCGGTTCCGTTGAGCCCGTAAGTGATAAACCAGCGAAGCAAGAAGTGCTCGATATGTGATGTTGAGGAGATGCTTTCCCCACCATCGACGAGCCACCCAAGTCACTCCACATTGCCAATCCGAGTGAGGCCACAAGAACTTAACTTCACGCTTGCAAATGCGAAGACATGCAGTGGAATAAGCACAGTCAAAAAATGGATGTTAATGGCTCTCCGTAACTGTCAACCCACATAGAACACAATGAGCATCACTGTTTTGCAACCAAGGTTTGTCCATAGTAGACAGTCGTTCCTGAAACCGAATAGCAAGACAAAGCACAAATGAATTCCTTCGTATCTTGACTGGACCACCCAACAGTATAGACCACCCCGCATATGGAGTGTTCGGGGTGAATAACGAGATAGCAGATGATGTGGAGAAAGTGCCCCCATGAAACTTCCATGTGATTAAGTCCAAGGGGTTACCAATGGCTGGAATTGATGCCATGGTCTCCATAACCACAATAGACCTCCTGGTCAGCCAGGCCCATTCCCCATTACAAATAACCTCTTGTAGCAACGCGTTCTCATGCAATCCAGAGATGATAGGACCCCTTGGATAATGAAAGAGGAGGACCCAAGTGGGTGAAACGGATCTTGCCAAAGTAGAAGTTGGCCGCCATCTCCAATGTTGTAAGTGAGGTCGCACAGTACTTCATTACGGAGCTTTAATAGTTGTTTACATCCCCAGGAACTAGTATGGATGTTAACCAACCAAATGGAATTTTGCCTCAGCCGATATCGTCGAATCCACTTCACCTATAGAGATGTGGACTGCAGATCACTGATGTTCCAGAGGTGTCGGCTCATAAGAGCCTTGTCCATGGCAAGTACCGGTTGGATTCGCAATCCCCCTCTGTCAATGGGGCGACAAACAACTTCGCATTACACCTTAGCCACACCGTTTTCATTATTTCCTCGCCATAGAAATATCCTAAGGCATTTCTCTATCTCCCAAATTACGCCCTTGGGCAGTAAGAAGACCGTGGCCCAATAAATATACATTGCCGAGAGGACCGATCGAAACAGCTGAACCGTCCCGCAAAAGAGAGCAACCTAGAGCCTCATGCATGAATTCGGAAATCTAACTTCTCAAGAAGAGGCCTACAATCCTCAATCGTGAGCTTAGATGTTATAAGTAGGACTCCCAAGTATTGAATAGGGAGAGATCCCAGAGGGAACCCCATTAGTGCTTGTAGCTGTTGGGAATCCACCAATGACTTCGAGAAGAAGATCATACTCTTACTAATATTGGTATGTAATCCAGACGAGTCCAAGAATTCCACAAGTCCTTACTTCATAATTATTAGCGACTACTCATCAGCCTCATAGAATACCAACAAATCATCTGCAAATGTGATCAAGAATAGTTGGAGCTCAGCACAAGCCAGTGATGGTGGAAATCTCGAAGCAACAATTTTCCGTTTGAAGCCAGAATGAAGGAGTTCCATGACAATAACGAATAGGTAGGGTGACATCGGATCCCCCTGCCTGAGGCCCCGTGCCCCTTCAAAGAAACCGTGAGGTCGGGCCATTAACATGTATAAATTTGAGCCATTGATTTAATGCAAACTGATATAAACCATTGATTGTATACATTAACATGAACCATTGATCTAAATAAGAAAAATTCTTGACAATTGATTTGTTTATTAAATGTCAACCGTTGACATATATATATATATATATATATATTTAAGATCTAACGGTTCATATTTAGGGACATAAAATATATTTTGTAGGACACCCCATGGTATAAGGGGTATTTTGCTTCTTTTTCAAAAACCTACGAGTGTAAATTGAGAATTTTTAACACAAGAGAGTAAATTGCTATTTTCAAATAACACATGGGGGATGCATTTTTCCGTAAAAGAGTTTGAGGTCGTGAGTTTGAGTTCCACAAAAATGTGGCTATTTGTCTTACTTTTTCGTGAGCTTATTGTAATTATCTCATTGTTCTTAATTATATTGTTGTATTGATTGAATTGATATCGATTATTATTTAACTCATTAATACATTGATGTGATCATATAATTACAGTTTAAAGAAAAAAAAAGATTATTTCCTGTAATTGAAGTAATTCCACTTGCTCGCCTAATAATTAACGAATCAAAATAAGCTTCTATCTGATGAGACCTCCAAAACTCGTAATGCAATGTATCTAACAATAATTCGATGACTTAATAGAATTCCCTTTTACTTTTTGTTTCCTTTTTCTTTTCTTTTGGTTAGATTATGATCATGAATGTTAATTGTCGTTATATTGTGTAATTGGTCTACTTGCTACACTTTCCGTCTTAAATGGTGGCCACTTGGAACTAAGGAAAGTGTATATTGTTTGGGGGAACCCATAATTTCAAATCATTGGGACGTGCAATGAAGATATAATTTAAAAAAAAGATTTATTTGATCTATAATAGATCAATCGGGATAAATTATGGATTGTCATTCAATTTTTTGTTAATATCTGGAAATTCGATGAATTTTGACAAATGAGAGGGATCTAATTGTTAGATGGATACAAATATCAAGGGTACTAGATGTAATTTCTAAAATCACAGGGGTTTATGTATAAATACACTAAACTTTAGGAGAGGCAGTGTAAAAATCTCTGAGATTTTTTTAGGCTAAATTACACCAAGCTTCGCTAAGTTAGATACAATTTAAATACATCAATTTTGATCCAAAAATTATCGATACTCTCTGAAATTAATATCTATTCAACAATTGGCCCATTCCATAATTAGCTCCATTAGGGTTACATCAAGATTTTGTATTGAACTGCCTAAAATACCCATTTTAAAATATAGAAGGCATAAACATAGGGTAACAAATGGGACATAGCATAACATCAATTTTTTTAACATTTTTTTTAAATTGAAAAAAAATCTAAGGGTAAAGTTGATCTCTCCACCTTACCATTCAAGAGTTACATAATTATGTCAAATATTAGGAGTTATCAATAATTCAAACAATAATGAGATATTTGTAATTGTATCAATTTCGAGAGTTGGATGTAAATTACCCAAAATGTAAAATAAGAGTTCGAAGAAATATTTTTGCATACGTATGCTCTATTACCCTCAAATATGTTGATCGAAAACTCGTAATATCATCACTTGAGTTGAGAGGATATTATTAAAAAGATTAGTGGATACTAATTAACTATAGTTGTACAACGTTATTAGCCGTTGTTTCTACAATCGAGTCCTATATATTAGCTGCAACAAAATAATATGAGAAATATTTTGACCATAAGTAAAATCATGGCGAATGTTGATTAATCATGGTCAAAACTTAAACTTTCATGTCTGTTTTATTCCACCTTGGCAAATGGTATTAATTTGTTATGATTTTTAAACCGTACTAATTTAAAGTATAGGGAATAATCTATTTTTTATTTTTTAGTGAAAACAGATAAAACACTCATGTAAAGTTACTATTTAGTATAAAGTATATTATCCTCCCTGAATTTAACTATAAAGTAATTTCAAAATGGAAGTACATTATTTATGCCTTTTATGAAACTTAATCCGTTTATCTATGCCTTTTGTCTTGTTTGGTAATGAAAGTAGATCTATTTCACTAGTTACATTTTGTCTTAACTCTCATAAAGAAGAAAGTAAAAGGTGATGATGAAGGTTACCTAAATATGAAGGTTACCTAAATAAAGAAACAAAAAAAAAGTTTCCATCTAGTTGCTATGAACTAAGCTGCATGCACCCCTACTAAAGTTCACATTGTAATAAAGTTGTTTCATTATCCTCTAAATTTAGAAATAAAAAAAAAATAAAGAAACTTTAGGGTACTAATTTCTCATAATCCTCGAGATTTTTAATTAGTTTTGTAAATCAAATCCAAAATTTAGAGACGTATATCACAACCAAGGCGATGATACCTGATATTTTAATGTTATCGAAATAATTTCTTGTAACGTGGCGCTTTCAGTATATCATCCCTTTTTTTTTTTTTTTTGTTTATATCATGTCGATAGGCTCCTTTAAGTTGGAAAAATTATCTACACCACATGAAAATCATGTTCGTTGTGGCATAAATAAAATTTTGTCCCTTATGGGACACCCCAATGGTTTGGAGCTCAAAAATTTTATCGCAGAGATTTTGGGTTGTAAACTCATTAGGAGCGTCTGTGAATGGGTGCGTGTGTGGGTTAAAAAATAAAATAATAATAATAATAATTTTATGTCAAATATCCGACAAACTTAAATAAGTACTTTCTAAAACGTTCATGGTAGTTACCACATATATATATATATATGGGCTAAATAGGAAAATTGAAAACCCTATGGAGTAAATTGTAATTAATGAATTTCCATTGGCTTGATAGGTTTGTTGCAAATTGGGGCCATGGCTAGAACAAATAGAAGAAAGAAACCTAATTCTTGTTGAAATTTAGTGATAATAAGTAACTTAGCTTGAAAGAAATATTTATCTTGTGTGGGTATATATTTGTGTGACAAACTTCTGATTAGTGCTAATAGACAAACTACACATACTTACACACAGTGCTGTGTGTGTGTTTATTTTTTATTTTTGATTTCCTCTTGGCCACCACATATATTGGAATATTCGCTTTTGGGGACAAAGATGCTTAAAAAGTGAAAGTACCTCTCAAAAACACATTTTCAGGCATTTCCAAAGTGGATGTATGATTAGGGTTACATTTAAATATCGCCTAAAGTATGAAATTTTCAGGCTACATCATCACAACGGAAAGTAAATTAGTGTAAGGAAAGGACATTTTGTAGCCAATGAGTATTCGCTCAATTGCTGAAGCTGAGACCTTATGACTTTGAAGTTTGAGTGCAAATCTTATTTATATATATGTATTTAATTTATTTTAATAGTAATTGTTTGACAACTTTAATAATAATTGATAATTTACTACAAGAAAATAGAAAATTAGCGATAAAAAAATCAAGTGACAATTTTAATATTGTCACTAATTATATATATTTAGTGACAAGAATGTTTATTTTGTTACAATAATGAATTTTATGATTTTAATAATTACTATTATCTTGTAAAAATTGTTATTAGTGACAAAAAAATGTGCACAAAGTTATCACTAAATACGAATAGTGACTCATGTATAGTGACAACATAGTGACAATAAATAATTGTTATCACTATATTGGGTTGTCACTATAGATGTGTCACTAAATGGTATTTAGTGATAATTTTACACACAATTTTTGTCACTAATAATTATATAGTGACAAGATGAAAAATATTATCACTTAATACATATTTTTAGTGACAATTTTTAAATTATTATTTGATATTTTGTCATTAATATCACATTTTCTTGTAGTGATTAACTATATATATTATTAGACGGTGATAATTGATATTATACGTTGATGGAATAGTTGTTAATATTGAGATTTGATGTTATTGTTACATATCGATGTGTTCCAACAAACAAAAAAAGGAAACGAAAGAAGGTTTTGCAGAATTGTCATTCTATCTCGTGGATGAGCTGGAACTTTCAAAATATTAGATAGACGATCGATTAATCACTACAAAAAAAAAAAAAAAAAAAAAAAGCACTGATTAGGACGGTAACAGGAACGGTTTTTTTAATATTTGGAACGATACGTACTTTATTTTAACATTTCGGACTGGTATTAGGAACGGTTGAGGAACGGAAAGTCATCCGTGGCAATAAGAGGCGATCCTAATTATTAGGAACGGGAACCAAGTTACCGTTCCTATTTGGGAACGGTGGTTGGCACTACTATGTTCTACCATTCCTACTTACCTTTATACGTATAAATTTGATTTTATTGCATTTGGAACACCTTTATAAACATTAGGAACGGTAATGTCGAAAACAAATCTCGGTTTTAGGAACGATGGTTAGAACTCTGTTTGGAACAGTCCGTTTCTGTTGTAGATAGAATTTGGCATGGGGTCTGGAATACATGTAGGAACGGTACGTTGTAGAGATTAGGATCGGTAGCTGGAATACATTTTGTCGCGACACGTGGGAACGGTCTTTGCACTCAACCTTTGGAATAAAGTTTTGGACCGGTGTTTGGTATTGTCTTTAGAACGAAAGGTTTACCACGAAAGGATTGATTTTGGAATAGAATTAGGCACGGTAGGTACGGTATTTAGGAACGGTTAACATGTATAATGGGAATGGTTTTTGCATCGGCCGTGGGAACGGTGAGTCTTTTTAAAAAGTCAAAAATAGGAACGGTACAGTGCGAATATGTTGCGTCTAAAGTACCGTTCCTAATTAATGATTTTTTTTAATTAATAATTTTTATCATTTAAATTAATAATAATATTTTGATTATATAAATAATATTTAAATATGAAAAAATGCATAATTTAAAAAAAAATTATATTAAATATGAATATTATCCGATTTGATTACAAAAAAAATAAAAATACATAATGTACTATTCGTCCCATCGGACTCGTCAATGTCTGGCATGGTGGGGTCTCTAGGAGGCCGTGACGGGCCGGCGCCGGAGCGACTGGTCTGCATGTCCTTGACCATGCACATCAGGTCCGCCATCATCTCCTCGAGGCAGCCCAACCGACCCTCCATGTTTGACAGAGGCGCTGGCGCTGGCGCTGGTGGAGGCGGTGGCGGTGGCGATGGCGAGGTAACGTCCTGGCTGAGCGACAGGGCCTCAGAACCAAGACCAAATACCCGGCCCTTGTTCTTGCCCCCGACGCAACTCAGCCACATCTGCTGCTCGGTCTGCTGCGCCACCGAGGCCTTTGATTCGGAAGCAGGATCCTCAGGGGCCTGAGACTGATGATCCTCTATCATCTTCTGGAACATCTCCTGCAAAAATAATTACAATGAATTAGAAAATTTAAAAATAAAAAAATACTGTAGAAAATATTAATTAAAACTTACCGCCACCTCCGCTTCCCTCGACCCGCTCCAGCCGCCGTTGGTCTTCTTCTTGTAGCATCTGGAGAATAACTCCATCTGCTTCACTGGCCGGCCGAGCTGCTCCTCCTGTACAACATCAATGGAAAACAGTTATTACAATTTAAATTAAATAGTAATAAATAATTGAAATAACATTAGATATCTTACCATTTTCCGCTTGTGCATACCGATGGAGACAGATCCCCCGCGGTACACAGTGGATGCGGCTGGGTTGGCGTTCCGGTTCGCCTTGTTCTTCTCGCACTCCTTCTGGAACTCCGAGGAAGCCCAGTACAGGAGGAGCTGCCGCCACACCTCGTTCGCCAGCCATAGAGGCTTCTGCAGCGACTGTCTGGCGAGGACGAACTTCTTCCTCAAGAACTTCCCACCCAGACATGGAAGATCTTGAACATCGACCCGTCGTCGGCGTCCCACCAGTACGTCATCTGTATTAAAAAAAATATATTAAATTATTATTTAACTTAGATTGTTAAAATATTTAAAAAAAAATTAATTCATGTTACCTTCAAGCTCTCGAACCAAAAATGCTGGTGCTCTAGCGGCACCTGGCGCAAACAGCCCCAAGGGTGGGGATAGTATCCTCGTACGATCGCGTACATGCGCTCGTGGATCTTCCGATCAGCACTGAAATTATAAAATAATTAGTATAAACATAAAAATATTAATTTAAATTACAAAAAAAAAATTAAAAACATAAATTGTACCTCGCATCGGCGAGTGTGATGTACTGGCGCGCGGATGGTGGTGGGGTCGGTGGTGGTGGGGCAGCCCATGGACGGGCCGGATCGACCGCCGGTGCGGTAGTGGATGGTCCGGGCTCCTGATCCGGTGCAGCAGTAGACGCACCGGGCTGCTGATTCGGCGCAGGTGGTGCGGATGCCTGCTCTGCCGGTGGTGATGGTGGTCGGAAAACTGCTTCCCCATCCTGGGAAGCAACACCGGGAGGCGGTATAGCCGGTTCGCCACGACCGCGGCCACGACCACGACCACGGCCACGGCCACCTCCTCGGGGTGGAAAATCCCGACCAGACATTATCTAAAAAAAACACATAAGTATCAATTTATTTCAATAATGAAGATTTTCTAATGTATTTAATATATATGCAAATAAATTCTACAACTGTACATATTTATACTAAATACCATAATTTTACCCTAAATTTGCACTAATTCCTTCAAATTATCATATTTTTAATTATTGAATTTATTGAAAAATTAAAATTTCCAGATTATTATAAAAATAAAAATTCCAGATTTTTAAAAAAATAAAAATTTCAGATTTTTAAAAAATTCAAAATTCTAGATTTTAAATATTTTGAATTTCCAGATTTATTAAAAATTAAAAATTCCAGATTTTTAAAAAATTAAATATTTCAGATTTTTAAAAAATTCAAAATTCCAGATTTTAAATATTTTGAATTTACAGATTTTTAAAAAATTAAAAATTCCGGATTGTTAAAAAATGAAATTTTTCAGATTTTTAAAAAATTCAAAATTCCAGATTTTAAATATTTTGAATTTCCAGGTTTTATAAAAAATTAAAAATTCCAGATTTTTAAAAAATTAAATATTTCATATTTTTAAAAAATTCAAAATTCCAGATTTTAAATATTTTGAATTTACAGATTTTTAAAAATTAAAAATTCCGGATTTTTAAAAAAATTAAAATTTTCAGATTTTTACAAAATTCAAAAATTCCAGATTTTAAATAAATATAAAAAATTACAGATTTTAAATATTTAAAATTTCCAGATTTTTAAAAAATTAAAATTCCAGATTTTAAATATTTTAAATTTTCAGATTTATAAAAAATTCCAGATTTTTAAATATTTGAAATTCCAAATTTTAAATGTTTTAAAATTCCAGATTTTAAATATTTATAAAAAATTACAGAA
Source organism: Sesamum alatum (assembly GCA_034509735.1). Taxonomy (NCBI): domain Eukaryota; kingdom Viridiplantae; phylum Streptophyta; class Magnoliopsida; order Lamiales; family Pedaliaceae; genus Sesamum; species Sesamum alatum. The sequence goes on from JACGWO010000003.1 coordinate 50,800,721, forward strand.
AAATCAGATTTTTTTTAAATTACATAAAATTACAGAAAAATAAGAAATTTTTTTAAAATTACAGAAAATTTTCAGAATTTTCAAAAAATTACAGAAATTTCAAAAATTACCAACAGAAATTAACAACAGTCAAATTACACCAACAGAAATTAACAACAGTCAAATTACACCAAAAATTACAACTACATTACACTAATTAACAGGAAATACAGAAAATACATGACAATTACAAATTAATTCCAGCAAAATACATTACAGAATAATTACAGAAATTACAGAAAATTACAACTAAATAAAGAGGGTTTCTTCAGACCCTACTTTGGTAGTTGAGGCTCGCGGACGGTGGGCGGCAACGGAGGCGGTGGACGATGGTGGTGGTGGTGTTTGGTTAGTGGTGGCAGAGGCGGAGGGTTGTGGTGCGTGTCAGTGGGCGTCGAGGCAGAGGCGGCGGACGGCGTCGACGGTGGCAGATACGGCAGACGGCGGACGGCGGACGGTGCCTAAGGGAGAGAGGCGGATGGGAGAACGGCGGAGGGAGAGAGGCTGAAGGAGGGAGGCTGAGGGAGAGAGGCGGAGGGAGAACGAGGGTGGGAGAGAGGCTGAGGGAGAGAGGCGGACGGAGGGAGGCGGAGGGAGAACGAGGGTGGGAGAGAGGCTGAGGGAGAGAGGCGGACGGAGGGGGAGAGGCGGAGGAAGAGAGGCTGAGGGAGGGAGAGAGGCGTTCGGAGAGAGAGAAAGAGTGAGGGAGGAGAAAGTGAAAAAAAATTCAGCCAAGGGTTTTAATTTATATAACATTTTGGAACGGTCTTTTTTTCCCTTACCGTTCCTATTACCGATCCCACCAAAATAAAACAACATCGTATTACACACAATTTCGATGTCGTTTTTATGCCGTTGACCTAAATAGGAACGGTCACTTAGTAATAAAACCATTCCAATAACCGTTCCCATAAACAACCGTTCCTGAATAAAAACCTACCGTTCCTACATTAGTTCCAGATACTTACAACTTGGAATTGTACTAACAGGATCGGTCTTGTAATACAACAGGTGTTCCCAACACCGTTCCTAATTAAAGAAACGACGTCGTTTGTAGGCATGCATATAGTTAGCGTTCCGAATTTTATACATTACCATTCCTATATGTATTGCAATTGTTTTTTTATCTTCTTAGATAATAAAAATAAATTAAGAAAAACAAGTTCTGAACACTTGTTTTATTATATAAATGTATACAATTGGATGTTTAAAGATTATAAAAATCTATAATAATTTCCAAAAATTAGACACACATTCACAATATGAAGTATATTTTGTAAATATTTTTTTGTTAGTATTTCACAGATGTAACTAGCATCCTATATTGTTGTACTGCACGGCATAATCAGACCGTCAAAATTCCAATCAGACCGTTACATATGATATAACACACAAAAGAATACATTATATGTCGTTTTGAAATATTTCGGTGTGCGGATCTCGAGTTATCGTATCCAATCAGTATTCATCGAAACAAAAACAGATGCATCCTTAAATCCGAGTTACTGATTGGAAATCCGACCGTGGACATCAATTCATATCCATAACCTTGTACGTGTTAAAAAATGGTGTCGATCCGGCTGGGGATGTTGAGATATCGAACAAATTGGTTGGAGTAATAATACTAGGAACGGTTACCTAATATATACAGTGTTCCCCTTACCGTTCCTAGTGTAAAGAACGATGTCGTTTTAATGCACTCACATACTTACCGTTCCTATTGAAATCTGGAACGGTTATTTGTAGACTTACCGTTCCAGTAGTTGAATTTCCCACCAATTTTTCATTGGGGCGCCAAAACGAAATATTGGGCTCCATTTAGGAACGGTAGTATTTTATACCTATCGTTCCTAATTCAAATTTCCGTCATTTTTTTAATTAGCCGCCATATTTGAAATATTGTACCTCAAATAGGAACGGTCGTGTATGTATTGGTACCGTTCCTAATTTAAATTTCCCTCATTTCTTTTTATTAGCCGCCATAATTTGAAATATTGTACCTCAACTAGGAACGGTGAATATATAATTGGACCGTTCCTAATTCAAATTTCCTTATTTTTTTTAATTAGCCGCCATATTTGAAATATTGTGCCTCAAATAGGAACGGTGAATATATAATTGGATCATTCCTAATTCAAATTTCCTCATTTTTTTTAATTAGCCGCCATATTTGAAATATTGTACCTCAAATAGGAACGGTAGTTATATATTTGAAATATTGTACCTCAAATAGGAACGAGTCGATTCAAAAAATATTCATCAAATACAATTTTAATAATAACTGTGATAAAAAATTACAGAAATTTTTGAATTGAAAAATTCAAAAAGTCTCTTCATCGGACTCAGCCTCGTCAAAGTTATCTTCATCTTCATCTTCAGATTCACTGTCTGGCGAGCGCGATGGCCCTGCTCCATGATCAACGACCAATTGTAACCCCGTTGGGTCATGCAGTTCAAATGTTTGGTTATCTATTACAACATCTGGATTAGGTACGACTTCATCCATCTGATAGGCGACCTCGATCCATCGCGAGTCATCGATAACTCTTCGAGCCTTGATTTTTGCAAACAGCTTTCCAGTCGACTTTGTCCTTCTTCATGCTCGGGTAATCCGCGTAGTATACTTGTACTGCTTGTTGTGCCAGTATGAATGGTTCATTCTTTTGGTAGAGCTTTTTGAAGTTGACATCAACGACGTGATAACGAGGGTGTATCTTCATGCCTCTAACCGGATCGACCCAACGACAATTAAACAGCACAATGTGCATGTTCGGAATTAGTGGATAATCTAGCTGAATTATCTCTTCCGAAATTCCATAGAAGTCAGAATCCGTGTCTGTATATGATGACCTTTTGACACAAATACCACAATTCATTGTTGACTTCCCGACATTGTGACGTTCAGTGTGGAAATTGAAGCCATTGACGAAGTAAGATGGGTATGTCGTGACTTCTGCTCTTGGCCCCCAATAATGCAACTTCAACAAATCGTCGTTTGTGTGATTCAATTCGGATTTCACCTGCAATTAATGATATATATAGCAATTCAAATAATTGATTACAAATTCATGAGCATATCGCGGTATTACAACAAATCGATGATACTTACACGAGCCTTGAACCAATCCTTGAATTGTGTCACCACTAGTTGATCAATTATCGGGTCCTCCGAATTGTGTTGCTCGAACAGTTCATTCAGGAATGACCTGTTATAGTAAAACTGATTGTTATAAATATACATGTAATTGAAATTGAAATGATTCGTACGAGATAATTACGTTTGTATAGACACTTACTCGTAGTACGGTGCAACTACTTCACAATTACACAAGACGTATGTCTCGATAGCATGAAGTTCCTCCCCGCTCAGCCATCTCTTCTTCGAGGCTCCACTTGCTCGGCCTGGGTAATTGAAAATGGACCGAACAATTCGATCGTCGTTGCTCGTGAGATCATCGTTCCGACCGGGTCTGTTTCGCTTGCACAAAATGTGCGGTTCGAAGTAGTGCGAGGAGAAAAATCCGATTCTTCGACAATATAAGCCTCTACAATTGACGCCTCGACGTGTGCTTTGTTTTTCACCTTTTTCTTCAAATCGCGAAGGAATCTATTCATATATATATGACAATTTATTAAAATGCAAATAATAAGTATATGTTTAACAGTATTAATTATTTAATTACCTTTCAAATGGGTACATCCACCTATATTGTACGGGGGCCCCAACGTGCGCCTCATATGGAAGGTGAACAATTAAATGCTCCATTAAGTCGAAAAAGGAAGGAGGAAAAATTTTCTCGAGATTGCACATGATGACGGCTACACTATCTTCCAATTCTTTTACCTTGGCCACGTTTAGTGTTGTTGAGCATAGGATTTGGAATAGAAGACTGACTTCCGTCAAGGCCCCCACACGTGCTCTGGAAGTATTTCACATAAAGCAACCGGAATCAATTTCTGCATGAAAACATGACAATCATGGCTCTTCATGCCGTGTATCCTCAACTCCTTCAGGTCGACGCAACGGGCCAAGTTAGAGGCATACCCATCAGGAAACCTAAGACAACAAATCCACTCATATATCTTCTTCTTTTGCTCCTTCGTCAGTGTATATACCGCCTTGGGCATCACGTTCGGTCTCCTTTCGTCCACCTCAAGCTCCGGCCGATTACATATGATCTTCAGATCCTTCCTTGAATTCAGATTGTCCTTCGTTTTTTCCTTGATGTCCATCACAGTATTGAATATATTATCGAACACATTCTTCTCAATATGCATGACATCAAGATTGTGTCGTACCAGATGCGCCCCCCAGTATTCAAGCTCCCAGAATATGCTTTTCTTCGTCCACTTATGGTCGACGCCGTAGCCTTCTGGTTCACTCAACGGTTGTTCGACAGCAACACTAAATACATCGACACGGGTTTGGATCTGTTCTCCAGTCAGCCTCGGACGTGCAACCTTCCTCTCCATTCGGTTTTTAGTGAAGGCTTTCTTGTTCCTGCGATAAGGATGACTCGGTGGTAGGAATTGCCTGTGGCAGTCAAAATAGCATGTCTTCTGACCGTGCTATAAATAGAATGCCCGTGTGTCCTCCATACAAATTGGACACCCCATAACACCGGCGGTACTCCATCCAGACGCCATACCATAAGCAGGAAGGTCGTTCACTGTCCACATCAATGCGGCATGCATCATGAATGCCTGGTTTGTCGCAGTATCGTGCGTACGTACACCCACATGCCATAAATTCTGCAACTCCTCGATCAAACGGCTCCAAGTAGACATCGATAAGACGTTTGGGATTCGATGGGCCAGGGATCACCATCGTTAGGAACATATACTCAGACTTCATGCACATTCCCGGTGGGAGATTGTACGGTGTAAGTATCACGGGCCAACATGAGTAAGTTTTACCATACTGACCGTGCGGTGCAAACCCATCCGTGCACAACCCAAGTCTAACATTCCTCGGTTCAGCTGCAAAAATCAGGATACGTCCGGTCAAAATACTTCCAAGCCTCTGCATCCGACGGATGACACATGGATCCTTCCTCCGTCTGATGGCTCGCATGCCAAGTCATATGCTCTGTTGTGACCTCCGACGCATACAACCTCTGCAGCCGAGGGGTAATCGGTAGATACCTAAGAATTGCATATGGGGACTTCTTGCGTTTAGGATTTCTGTCCCTAGTGGGCTTGTACCTAGCGTCTCCACAGAACTTACAATATTCCAAATCAATATCGTCCTTCCAGTACAACATGCAACCGTTTTTGCAAGCATCAATCTTCTGAACTGGTAAACCCAATTCTCTTATCAATTTCTTCGTATTGTAATAATCAGCGGGGAAAGTGTGATCGCGGGGCATTACAGTATCAGCCCACTGGCATATACGATCATATGTATGCTCGGAAAAAATCCCCTTCGGCCTTGATATTCACCAAAGAGGCAATTGACGCCAACTGAGAGGTGGTGCAGCCATTCCACAAAGATTGGTCCGCAGCATGAACTACATCAAAAAAGCGGTCTGACAAGCCAGACACATAATCATAGGGCCCCGAATCGTAATATGAACTAGGACCCAAATCAGATGGACAATACCGAGTACCATCATCAGTCGGTCCCTCCTGGTTGTACGAAGACCAGAATGACGGCCCGGCGGCATCGAATACCATCCTCTGCGCCCAATCCATCTGAGCCGCATCACCCCAATGCGAACTACCCTCCTCCTGAACGGGTGGCGTTTGCTGATGCTGCACAGGGGGCGCTGTCATTGCTTCAAAGTATTCCTGCACCCTCTCCTCACCATGCGAAGTCCAATTGTAATACTCTGGCATAAACCCTTTCATACACAAATCAAAATTTACCTCGTCTGGTGTTTTGAACCGTTTGTTTTTGCACTTCCGGCAAGGACACTTAATCTTGTCCCCGTCCATATATGCACGCTGAGATTGGGCCGATTCTAAAAATGTTGTAACACCATCCTCAAACTCCGGCGTCACACCCAGGACGTCTCGATCATACATCCATTTCCTCAACTGTCTTAACATGATTGCTCCTACGTATAATTCACAACGACAATTAAATGACGAGAGTAAATTATATATATATGCAAAAATAACATAATTTTGCATACTTACCTAAGTAAAACACCTATCGATATCAATGCAAAATTCGCGCTCGGTAAATGATATATTCGATTTTTCGTATAAAGAATCAAGGAGGGGAGTTACAAATACAAAATGAGTTGGAGAGTAAGTATAAGAACAATGAAAAAAAAAGGGGACATATATATAGAAACTATTGGAACGGTCATTGGAGTACTATTTGGAACACAAAACTAGTTGTTTCAGCTTAAGGAACGGTCTCAGGAAAGGTATCAGGAACGGTAAAGTTACCGTTGTAATATAGCCATTAAAGCATATTAGGAACGGTAGCAGGCACAACAAATTCTTACCGTTCCTACTTGGATTACATTTTGGACCGGTCCTTGTAACACAGATTCACTTACTTTATACCCGTAATTTGAAACGGTAATTGCATCATATTTGTTCCCATGGCGTAAAAGGGCCTCTTGTAGGACTACATGTTGGAACGGTGGCCCTACCGGTCTAAAATTCACACGGTCTTTGGAACACAGTCATTAACGGTACGCTTTCCCGGTCCTCCAACCGTTCCAAATCTCACACATGTGTTCCAAATTGAGGTCCAAAATATATAAGGTCCCCTTAGGAACGGTCTTAGGTGTACAAATTGGCACCCGACTGTTGGTACTCTAATAGGAACGGTCCCGCCATTCCTATTAATTTGTGTTTCTATTACATCGACCCTGACGTCATCAACGGTTTACCGTTCCACTACAGTTCCTATGACCGTTCCTACGTGGAACGGTAACAGGAACGGTCGAGCCTTACCGTTCCTGTTACCGCATTTTTTTTGTACTGGATATATTTGCAAATCAAATAAAATTTTAAAATAAGATGTAATATATTGTGAAAAAAATATGTTTGAAGTTTCATAATATATATATATATATGTGTGTGTGTGTGTGGTTGTTCAATTGGTAAATAAGGGAGTAATTGGGAGCTACTTAATTAATTTCTATTATTGTAAGTTTGAATTATTATTTTGATGCAACTTTATTAGCAACCTGCACTAATATCCCACATTAAGAAATATATAAATGTCACTAGGTGAAAAGAAGTAACAAGAATAGCTTAGTCCATCTTTTTTCTAATACAATGTGAAAGCAACAAAAAGATTTCTCACGATTTTTTTAGTGAATGGGGAAAAAGGTACAGCTGATAGGATCCAGCCTATTCTTAAAATAAACAACTCACACACTCCCATTCCAAAAAAGATCAATACATCAATCCGCCCGAATCAGAGGTGATGGTCCTCATTCCTTAAGATAACAAAACGAAAAGGAGAAGGCATGTCGGGGTGAAAAAGGTGGCTTCATATTGGGGAACACACGGCAATTCAATATAGATTGATATATACCCCATATAGACGTTTCTCTTCCTGCCATTTTCCCCCTGCAATTTGGGATACTTGAACGGTCGATTCCAAATGAACAATTTCAACGAAATCTTTTAATTTCTTATTTTACTATGTTCAACTCTATGTATTCCTCTATCCGTAGAGTACCGCAGCTTGGCTTTCCCTCATCCTGGGCTTTATCCGCTTTTTGGGAATCCCTAATCTCTGCTAAAGGTGAAATCTCTTTAGTACCCAAGCAGGCTTGCCTCCTCCTATCTGGTTCTTTCGAAGTCCAAAGAAATGAAATTCAAAAAAGGAGGTGGGTCAATTATTGTAATTCAAATTTAATCTCTATGTCCTTCCCTCTTTCTAATTCTTTTTCCTATATTGTGTCCCCCTCTCTACCAACCTATCCCCCTCTCTACCAACCTATCTATCGATTTTGAGTAAGTGGCTTACAGGCTACCTATTTCCTCAGCTGATAAGAGATTCTGTCTCCGCTTCTTCCCCTTCTCTTTCTTTCACTATTCCCACCTAGGTTGCTTGGCCGGTGGGACAGAACCAGCGGTTAGTAAGCCGATTTCGGTTCGAAGCTCAATGAGGACACGACTTGTTGACAGAAAAGCTTTTTATCGGGTTCTCCTCCTAAGACTTCTGAGCCTCCTAGGATGCTGTCGTAAATCGCAGCCACAGGGTGGACAAAGTGAAGGGAAATGGCAAGTAAACACTATGCACCACGATCTTGACGTTGCTGATATGATAGTTAAGTGAGATCCTAACCGTCTCCTCTCCTCCACCGGGAGCCTGGCCCCTTTTTCTATCTTATCTACTGCCTTGCTCCTTGGCTCCATACTGCTCCAGCCGCTTGCTGTAATAGCTTGCTTCTCGGGTGGCTCACACCCTGGGTGGTGCAGTTGAGCCAGAGTGGGCTCAGCAGTCAGCCTATGTTTCCGGGCGCACACATAAAGGCATGATTAGTTCCACAAATCTCATTGCACTAACCATAGTAAACTCCTTCTCATTGTACCAAAATAGAGGTCAGATTTAAACGACCAAGAGTCTTTTATCTTATTTGATGTTTTCTTTATGTGGAATGCTTCACTCTAACATCGGGTTCAAGACTGTAGGGGGCTGGCAACCCCGTTAGAAGATAAAGTAGAGTAGCGAGCAACTTCCTCTTCTGCCGCTGGACAGGAATGAACCCATGTCAACAGCAGTAAGGAATAGACTCGGTCATTTACCCTAAAAACTGATTTTCATAATAGTGTTGCATTAGATAGATAGAGAGAATCCTATCTTCTTGAAGAAGCCAATAAGATCGAATCGTTTGTACACTTTTCTGCTCTTCGACAGCCTTAGGCTGAAGGAAGAGACTAAAGCCAATAATTCATCAAGAAATTAGGAGAGTTTTGAAGCTTTGACTTCAGGACACGACTTTTCATCATAGGTGTTGTTGCGTCTTGAGATCCTAATTGCCATGGTTCTGCTGCATCACAAAGAGCAATTGTGAGGAATAGACATTCTAGAATAATCATCTTTTTTGGTTCATTCATCGACTGTTGCTCCCCCAAAGAAAAAAGAGAGACTTGCTCTCCCAATTCAAGAAGACGGGAATCGCCTTGCTCCAACCAAGAAAGGCATGGGAGTCTTTAAGCGTAACATTCTTCTTCTTCTCTTACGATATTTCTAGTTGGATGAACAGATCGTTCCTAAAAGCAACCGTGTGATGAACTATACGATACCACCATCCGCAATCCATTTGCGTTCTTTTCCCTGCCCTTGGCTTGGCTCGAATTGACAAGAATTGGTTGAGTTGGGATCAAACTCACAATTATATCATAAGTTCCAATCATTAACAATCAATGTATTTTATTTATAGATATCAAATATGTATAATAACCAATAACTACTATTATCAACATAAACTAATACCTCTATATTGTTGGAACTCAAACTCATGACTTTTTGGTCATGAAACCTCAATTTCACCAATTAAACTAGTCCTCATTGACTTCAACAGCTGAATGTACCACAACATCAAAAGTGTAGGCCACAAACATCCAATGTTATTTGTATTATGTCTACTTCTTATTTGAACTGCCTTTCCTTCATACATTTCCTTTTCACTTTATCTAAAGTATGTTAGGATTCAATCAGACCCTTTATTTGATTCAATATTTTTATGGTTTTACTTATTTGTATTTTTGGGGAAAAAAATTATATTTTTGGTTCTAAATACGCATATTCATAGCTTACCCCCTCTCCCTCCCCCCCCCCCCTTTTTTTTTACTTCTTTCTAAAATCAAATCCAAACCAGATTATTTAGACCAAAATAGGCCTCAATTTACTCATCTTAACTGCCATTTCTAAGTAAAAAGTATGCACATCGCCGTACGTCATGTGTAGATATGATTAGTATGAGGGTCAAATTCGTACTTATGTAGGATGGCATGCAAGGGCCCCACATAGGTAGTATATCTCCCTTTCAAAAGAATTAATAATCAATTTTCAGTATATACGATGCGTATATATATATATAATATTATATTTTTAATTGTTATTATATTTACTTAATTAAATAGAAGAGAAAGAGTACAAAATAAATAACAGATTGAAACCGATAGAAAGCATTAACTTTCAAATGTGCCTATATAAAGATTTATTGCAAAACCAAATTAATTAGAGAGATAATTAATTTATAAAAAAAATAATTGTCTTGAAAGACATTTTAGTATGTACATATTTCATTAACTAAGACAGTATTTATGGAGTCTCCCCTTATAAACTGTATAAATTTATATTGCACTCTACAATCATAATCCTATACTCCTACAACGTTCTAATGAAGATGGACGGAGGGCAGGTTAGGGTGGCTAGGGTGCGGGTAGGCGTGGAATTGGGACTTGCCCCAACTTTATTTTGCCCTACCCTGCTAAAAATTTCGCTAGAGCGGGTTTGACCTGGATTCCTATTTTTTCTATTTATAGATAAAGAAAAGGAAGAGAGCGAGCGTCGAGGAAAGAGAGAGGGGAGGGCGGAGCGGTGAGGCAAGAGGTGAGGGAAGAGAAAGTGCAAGCGGCGAGAGAAAATGAGAGACATCGTGAGAGAGAAGAGAGAACTAGGAAACCTGTAGAAGTAGAAGAAGAAAGGTAGGAAAAATCTTTAAAGTGTACGTGTGTGTATATATATATATATATTAAATATTTTTCTAGAAGGGGTTCTCATGGACTCGAAACCGGCTCTGGCTCCAGACAGGTCCTAATGTTCCACCTAGTCCCCATTTTTTTGATCTGACCCTGCCCCATTTCGGGGCTAGTTATGGTCAAGAGTGTCAAGATCAAGATCCCGTTCGGCTGGTGATTAGGGGTGGCAATCCAACCCGAACCTGGCAAAATCCGTCCCGGACCCGCTCCTAATGGGGCGGGTCCGAGTCCAAACAATTGTAGATGGGGCGGGTAGCAGGTCCTAAGAATTAGGACCCGGTCGGGTTCGGGGCGGGTCTTGGGTCCTTAAGGACCTGCCCCGTTTAAATATATATATATATATACATATCTTTCTCTTTTATTTTGTTATGATAGAATAAACGCTAACAAAATATTGTATCATTTAACTTATTTACAGTTAGGTACATGTTCAATAGTTGATGAATTGAAAAATTATCCCACAATACTTAACAATTTGAAAGACGAAGAAGTTGTTACTAATGCATAATCAATAATTTAATATGAATTGTTTGAGTTGTTCTATTATGAACAAGTTTATTTGTACTTGAAATTCTTTTTCATCTTGAATTTGAGTTAGATAATGAAGAATTAATTTTATTTGTAATTGATATATTAAATTTTATTTTTTTTTAATTTGTAGAACAAAAAAAAAAACAGGTCTACCGGATTAGACCCGCCCCGGCAGGTTTTGTACCGGGGCGGGTCCTGGGTTGAAAAATAACCGGGGCGGGGCGGGTCCTGGGTCCTTCCCGGAGTTAGGGGGCGGGTCCCGGGTCCTTCTCAGAGTTGGCGGAGCAGGTCCCGGATCCACCCAAACCCGCCCCATACCCACCCCGTTGCCACCCCTACTGGTGATATATGCATAGTTGCAGTATCATATTAAGAGTTCCTAGGAAATACCTTACCGTGTTGTTATGTTGAGTAGTCAAAGCACCTTCAATCATGTGCACATTCAAAATTTTCATTATATTTGTTGACTTATTTGAAAGAAAAATAAAATGAATAAATGGTCAAAAATTGATAAAACGAATATATTTAAATGTGTATAAAAAAAACATTAATAAACCTAGCATGATAAATTTTTTATTTTATAAAAAAAATATATATTTGAGGGCATTTTAATTTATGAATATTAAGCCAATCCAAAATAGTTACTATTAAATAACATTCATATTTCAAGAGTTTGATATCTCTCAAACTTGTGGTTAGGGAGGACTCCTCTTGAGTGAAGAGTCTGTAATCCCTTATAGTTTATATTAGAGTTGGACTCCTCTCGTGCACATCTATAAACAGGGAGCTTCTATGGAACCAGAAATACAATTCAATTCGACGTACACTCTCTTAAAGCCTCTTGCTAAATACTCTCTATATTTTCTCTTGGAGAATCACCAAAAGTCTCCGAGGGTTTAAGGCGTGTGAACTTTGGTGGATAGCTCTTGGTAGCAATCCGTTTGAAGCAAGAAGAGAGCGCTCCTGACAAGACCATGAAAGGGACGTGCTTGCAGATCCACAAGATCGTAGGAAGCTTGTAGGCGAGCCACAAAGATCCGAGTGTCACAAACTAATTTCGTTTTGTATTGACACACCATAGTATTGAGGTAATCACCGGAACTGATTATGTGCAATATGTGTTAACGTGTTTCACATATCTGCTTTATTTTCCAAAAGTGGTATCAGAGCCATTAGGGCTTGTACTCGTTTTATATTGCAAAGCATGTGCGAATTTAATTCTATACTGTGAAACTATTTTATGAAGCATGAGATTAAATATGTCATGAACATGATATTTTAATTATGTTTTTACATATTGAATATATTAGGTATTTTTCATATGTAAACCCACTTGTTCATGGCAAATTGAAATTACTTTTCTCAGGGAATCTGGGTCTTTTCGTAGTCTTTTTCCTACCATATGTAGTTATTAATGTGAAGATCACATGGTTAAATTTTGGTGGAAAATAGATGAATGGTTTATGAGAAAATCGAAACCCTAGTTTTGAAAAAAAAATCTTTGAACATAAAACGGACCTGAATATGTTGCTTTTACCTGAATATTTTTGTGCTATGTGGTTGGGAATGAAAATAGGTTCAAAACGGTATATGATTCATTGAAAATGACTTTAAAATGAGTGAGATATGCTTTTTCTAATTTTTCACCGGAAAAAGACCAACTGCCAGAAAACGGCGCCGGAAAAACGACCGGCACCGGAGATTTTTTTTTTTTAAAGGAGAGAGGCTGACTAGGCATTGACCGCGCGCCGGCCACTGGCCTGCTAGCGCGAGTTGTGAGGCGCGCTGGCTTGCGCTAGAAAGGGGTGAGGCAGCTCGAGTTGGCTCGCGCCGAGCCGAGCCGGCTTGACTATTTTTTTATTTTTTATTTTTTTTTCTGTTTTTTCTATTTTTTGGAGAGAAAAAAATAGAAAATTTTTCCTAAAGGAAATTTGACCTTTATGAAATATTTTTTTTTCCTAAATACAAAAGGTATGATTATTTTTTGTGGTTGTGTATGCCTTAGGAGATAACATATTTTTTTTTGCATTTCTTGGTGATTGCATACTATGCCTATAAGTGTTTATTGTTATATGTCATATGAGTTGAAATTCAGGTGCTCATGAATAATGTGCGTTTTTTTTTAATTTTCTGATTGGAATAATATATGGAGATGGTGATAATGCGGTATTCCCCTGTTTTTCTAGATTGATGTAGTAGGCCTAAACATATGTATTGTATTTTATGGACATGTATTCTGGGACCCATTTTGAGGCCATGTATTTTATTTTGGGGATATGTTTCGCTAATTATTACCTTAGGCCATAAGATTATTTCAACATGAAGCATCGAATTCAAATCATTTTATATTATTGATGACATGTTTTCATGGACATATGCAATTTTATTCTTGAATTGGTAATCTTTATTATGATCTTTAATTATTGTGTTGATTATTAGCATGAACGTGAAATTTTCAATCCCATTTAATTAAAGAAAGTAATAAATTTTTACTTGGATCTAGAATAAGATCATAGAACAGTACCTAACATGAATGCGCATGTAATACAGTAATAGAAACAAATGTAGCCTTTTTTGACCTCCATGGTAGTGTCAAATTGGATGGCCAAAACTATGCAATGTGGCATATAAAATTTCAGTATTTCCTGCATCACAAAAAGATTCTTGATCATCTCACAACTAGCATACCTGAGCCAGTGGAGCCTAAAAATACTGCCCAATATCGTCGCGAATTGGATGCGTAAAATAAGTGGCGGGATCAAGATTTGAGTGCGCACTTCACTATGCTAAGCTGCATGCACGATAATTTGATCTGTGAATATGAGAAATATTCAAGGGCTAAAGAGTTATGGGAAGTTTTAAAGATCGCATATGGTAGAACTTCGGCTACAAGACTAAGGGCTTTGACCCTTAGGTTTAATCAATACGTTTTGACCCAAAACACTCGATGATCCAACATCTTTATGTGATGAAGGATATGATTCAAGAACTCCAGAATGTCGGTACTGAACTCAGTGATGAACAACAAGTTCTGGTAGTCCTTAGGTTGCTACCTAAGCAGACTTAGGGACATGTGAAGCTGGTGCTAACGCACAATGAGCAAATAAAAATGTTCGACAGTGTCGCCAGTCATTTGAAACTTGAGGCTGGCCGTAGAGAATCTGAACATGCTCACAGGCTGCCCTTGTCGCACATGCCGGTTAGTGTAAGCCCCATAAAGGCAAGTGTTGGACCAGACCTTGGCCAAAGCCAGAACTTGGCCCCACAAGGTGACAAAGCTATGAAGCGTTGTCGAGGAAAACGGGGTGAAAAGAAAAACGTGGCAAAAGCCAAATGCTATAACTGTGAAAAAATGGACCACTTTGCTCGTGATTGCACTGAGCCAAAGAAGGTAAGATCTAACCCCAGCTCTCCAAGTTTTTTTGTGTGCTCACAAGTTTTTGTGGCTAATTCTCTCCATGGTTAGATTGTAGATACAGGCGCAACAAAACATGTGACAAGGGATCGAGCTGGATTTATAGATTACCATCAAGTATCAGCATGCAGCCATTACATTACTATGGGAAATGGCGCACAAAAGGAGGTCCTTGGAATTGGTTAATACCAACTCAAGCTTAGCACTGGGCGTGAGCTACTCCTTAGTGATATGCAATATGCACCTAGCATTCAATGTAATTTACTTTCAGTTACAGCATTGATGGAACATGGTTTTTCTTTTCTCTTTGAACAATAGGGTTTGTCTATTTATTTTTGCAGAGACCTCTATGGCTTAGGGTTTATGAATAATGGCTTTTTCATACTAGAGTTAGCAAATGAATGCGTTTCTTACGTTGTTTCTTCTGTTGATAATATCTCTGTCAATTGGCATGTGAGATTGGGACACATAGGACAAGAATGGATGACTAGTTTAGCTCGAGAATGCCTATTAGGTTCTCTCCCTAAAGTCAACCTTCCTCCATGTGAACCATGTTTGGCGGGAAAAGCCTGCCGAAAGCCTTTTGGGAAGGCTAAGAGGGCTACTCACCCCTTAGAGTTAATTCACTCATACATATGCGGGGCAATAAATGTGAGAGCACGTCACGGTGCATATTATTTTCTCACTTTCATTGATAATTATTCGTGCTATGGGTCAGTATATCTCTTATCTCACCGTTCAAAAACGCTTGCTTGTTTTAAGCGATTCTTAGCAAAGGTTGAGAATCAAAGAGTACGAACTTTAAAGTCCTAAGAACTGATAGAGGGCGAGAATATCTTTCTGAGAAATTTAAGCAAATTTGTGAGGAAAAAGAAATCATACGGCAATTACGATTCCACATACTCCGCAACAAAATGGTGTTGCAGAGAGAAGGAATGGTACACTTCTTCAAATGACCAGATCGATGATGGCGCAAGCAAGTCTTCCAACATCATTTTGGGGAGATGAAATGTTGACTGCTGCCTACATCTTAAATCGTGTGCCCTCCAAATCTGTTCCTTCGACTCCCTATGAATTATGACATGGCAGAAAGCCCAACTTAGAAGGCTTACGCCCATGGAGGTCGGCAGGGTTTGTCCATAGAACCTCTCATAAATATGGAAAATTAGGTCCTAAAGCCAGCAAACTTATTTTTATAAGATATTGTGAGCACTCTAAGAGCTATGTGATGTACAGTGAACACCCTGATAGAGAAATGACAGAAATTGAGCCCCGCGATATAGATTTTCTTGAAGAGAATTTCCCGAGCATAAGTGAAGTCAAAGGGGATCTTGAACTATATGAGTTACGAGATCCTCAGAGCGGCGCATCTATCCCTGGCGAGAGTGAGACTCCAGACTCTTACCCAGCAATCGACGGGGATAATGAAAGCGACTCCAAATCAAGTGGGAATTGTTCACTACAGGAACATAACTTTCAAATTCCACATATGCGAAGAAGCAAACGTGGAGGAATACCCCGTCGTCAATATGAAGCAAATGTAGAGGGGGAAGCCTTTGTGTGTGCTTCTTTAGATGTGGATGAACCAGCTACTTATGAAGAAATTGTGACTTCACCGAATGCAAAAGAGTGGATAACTGCAATGGATAAGAGATGTGTTCTATAGCTAAGAACAATGTTTGGGAGCTATTTGATCTTCCAGCTGGGGGTAAGACCATTGGGAACAAGTGGGTTCTAAAGGTCAAACGTAAGGCAGATGGAAGCATCGACAAATTGAAAGCTCGATTGGTGGCGAAGGGTTATACTTAACAAGAGGGTGTAGCTTATGAAGTGACGTTCTCCCCAATGGTGAGATTTGCCTATGTTCGCCTACTTATAGCCATTGTCGCCCACCTAGATCTGAAACTATTTTAGATGGATGTAAAGACAACATTTCTCAATGGAGAACTGGCTGAGGAGATCTATATGGATCAACTTAAAGTTTTTCAGCAAATGGGACAAGAGAGCAAAGTGTGCCGCTAAAAACGTTCTATTTATGGCCTGAAACAATCGTCCAGGCAGTGGTACTATCGATTTCATCGAGTTATCACCTCGATAGGCTTCACGATGGTTGAGGAGGACCACTATGTGTATGTCAAAAAAAGTGGAAAGAAGTTCCTCATTCTTTCACTGTATGTGGACGACATTTTGTTGGCAGGAAATGACATGGAAATGATTGTCGCCACTCAAAAGTGGTTGTCCTCAACATTTGAGATGAAGGACATGGGAGTAGCTGAGTACATACATGGTGTTAAGATACACCAAGATCGCTATAGGAAACTTTTGAGCTTGTCTCAAGAGACTTATATCAAAAGGATCATAGAGCGATTTCGTATGCACAACGTCAATCCTGTTGACACACCATTGGACAAAAGTTGTGTTCTTAGCAGAGAATCGTGCTCTAAGACCGAAGAAGAAAAGAAACGCATGGCTAAGGTTCCATATGCTAGCGTTGTAGGAAGTTTGATGTATGCTATGATGTATACTCGACCAGACATGTGCTTTGTAGTTGGAATAATGAGCAGGTATCAAAGTAATCCTAGACCCGACTACTGGGTAGCGGTCAAAAGGATACTCAGATATCTAAAAGGAACAAGTGATCTGGCTTTGACCTACCGTGGGGGAAGTTTAAAGTTGGTTGGATATAGTGATGCTGATGGATTGGCAGACAGAGATAAATGCAGATCCACATCGGGATATGCATTCTTGTTAGGAGGCGCTGCTATCACTCGGTGCAGCAAGAAACAGCCTTGCATCTCCTTGTCCACCATGGAAGCAGAATATGTGGCTTGTACATCAGTGGTCCAAGAGGCTATCTAGTTGAGGAGATTCCTCAAGAGTCTGTGCATTTCGGCACATGTTGATGATGCTGTTGTGATCTATTGTGATAACACAGCCGCTATAACATATGTGAAGGACCCCAGGTACCATTGGAGGACTAAGCATATAGATACCAAATATCACTTCATGCGTGATAGTATTACGCAAGGCCAAGTGATTCTCAGGCATATTCCTACTAATGATATGATAGTAAATCCCTTTACTAAACATTTGCGTAGAAACGCATTTCAAAGGCATATGAGTAGTATGGGACTACGTAGGATTTAAGTTTTGAGCCTGTAAGAACATTTTTTTATCAATAAGAATATGTGATTCTTATTTTGTTAGAGTACTATGTCTATTTTACATATATGTGTGAATGTAACCAGGCTTAGATTGACCCACTCACACGGGTAATCACTCTGGCACTGTGATAGCAAGCATGATGAGGCTTAGAAGGATCACTTTGCATAAGTGAGTCATGCGAATGATCACATTCACGCTTTAGAAGTGATGGACGTTAACCTATAACCAAAGTCGCCTTAGCTAAGGAGCTAGGATGAGATCATGCGTGATCGACTATGAAGTATGTCCAAGCTTCATAAAAGCATGTTTACAGCTGAACGTGTGAACCGCTAGAAGATATCAAGAGGTGGACTGTTTGGTGGTACGCAAGTTAGGCGCTTGGACAGCACTGAACTCAAGTTCATATGATGTTAAGAGCAGTGACATGCCCAAGTTGAGTGGGAGCTCCATCGTAGCATGTAATCATACTACATGTGCGTTAAGACGACTTACTATGGGGAGTGATTGAATAGGTCCTGCTTCGTCACTGTGTGAGCCCATACAATCTCTTGTACCCTTTGGGACTCTAGACCATGTCATGAGGCGTAAGCTTGATGATGCTACTTTAGCATGTTATCCAATAGTCACGAATAATGTGATCTGTCGGAGCATGTCTAGGAAAGCTGTCAAGGCCAAACTGATTGATGTGAGAACCGAGGAAGAATTAAGTTGGTGACGTACTTATGTTCTATTGTTCATAGCCCGGGCGACTTAGTTGGAAAATGTCTGACTAGTCATGAACGTAGAAGCATATTTGAGATGGTCAAGCATGCTCTGTTTGTTGAAGGATCTAGAGATGCTTGATCAAGTGCTGACCACAAGGTTTGGGGTACATAGCGACTTTTTGGAGTTGATGAGTTATGTTAGTTTTAGTGATGACTTAATATAACTCTCCTCACATTTCCCTTTTCTCGCTTGGTTACACGCCTTACTCCCTGTATGAAAGAGGGGATGGGAGATGAGAAATTTTGGATTAGAGAAGCTATGTCAAATATATACAAGTGGGAGATATTAAATAACATCCATATTTCAAAAGTTTGATGTCTCCCAAACTTGTGGTTAGGGAGGACTCCTCTTGAGTGAAGAGTCTGTAGTCCCCTATAGTTTGAATTAGGGTTGGACTCTTCTCGTACACACTTATAAATAGGGTGCTTCTATGGAACCAGAAACACAATTCAATTTAGCGTACACTCTCTCAAAGCCTCTCACTAAATACCTCTCTATTTTCTCTTGGAGAATCACCAAAAGTCTCCGAGGGTTTAAAGCGTGTGAACTTTGATGGATAGCTCTAGTAGCAATATGTTTGGAGCGAGAAGAGGGCGCTCATGACAAGGCCGTGAAAGGGACGTCCTTGCAGATCCACGAGATTGTAGGAAGCTTGTAGACGAGCCACAAAGACCCATGTATCACAAACTAATTCAGTTGCGTATTGACATACCATAATATTGAGATAATCACCAAAACTGATTATGTGCAATATGTGTTAACGTATTTCACATATCTACTTTATTTTCCAATAGTTACTAGGGGAGCCCCCTAATAAATAGTATAGATTTACTGAATTTGGACTTCTTTATCACGTGGATACCGCACCAGCTTTCTCAAACGCTAAAATATACAAAAACCACCTGTTAGTGTTGGCACACAATATTTTAAAATTCTGTATTTAAACAATTGAATAATTATTTGATTTGTAAAATTGGTACACAATTCCCACCTTTGAATTAAATGAAAATGGAATTTTGTAATTATGAGATTTATGGTTCGTTTGATTCAAATGCGAGGAAAGGGAAAATGAAAGGGGGAGAGAGAGGGGAAGGGGGACGGGGAGGGAAAGAATAATAGTTTTCCTTCACGTTATTTAGTATAATTGGAAGGGGAGTAAATCTCAAATACCTTTCATTATTTGGTACGAAAAAATTAGTCTGAGAAGAAAAGACTAATTTTTGTGATTTTACAGTTTAACCCTTTCTCTTCATTTTGTATTAGAAAATAAACAAATTAATATTATACTAATATCAAATATCGAAAAACCTTAGTAATAAAAATATATCAAACAACAACAATAATAATTTTTATTATTAAAAACATTTATCAAAATGAATATTGTTCATTTATTCTAAACTATTTTGTTTAAATAAGATAAAAAGTACTCATGCGAGAAGAGGGAATACGATTAGGAGAATGGATTATTTAATCAAGATTAATAGAAAATTAGCACTAAAAAATTTTAAAAATCGCAAATGCAAAGTATGTTTACCGAATTGCTGACTTCGACGTAGTAGTTTTTTCAATGATTTTGTTATCTTTTCTCTGGCGATTATGTACGGTATTATCAGCGGGAAGGAGAAAAGAATTGGAGGAAAATACATGCATACATATATATATGGGTAATAGAGTAAATAAAAATAAAATATGTATTTTTTTGTCTTTTTGGCCTTATACTTCCACTTTTCCGCCCTTCGGACGAAAATGAAATTAGATCCCGGAGGGGTTTCATATACATCTAGTTTTACTTCCCCTCCATCTCTTCCCCAAAACCAAACACTAAACTTTTTCTTATACATTTTTACTTCCACTGCTTCAATACTTCCATTTTCTCTCCAACCAAACATACTCTTAAATTCATAAATGTGAGTGTTCATGTCCTTACAAATACTTTCTATATTATATATTTACATCACCGACCTCACACCAATGATGTATTTGACCATCTGATCATCCTTAAATTAATGGTATTATTGAATTATACAATTCAACCATTCGTATAAATACATTGCTCCTAAATGATGGATATATTCTTTTACCGCATTCAATACTTTCGAACTCTCACTTTCTCATAGGTTTTGCCTAAGTATTCGAAAGCTATAACTAAGAAATGCACAGTATTGTTCTTACCAATTTCTGCCAGTGCAGATGCATTTGGATTAGCTGATTTCAAGAACATTAAGTGATAACAAGAAATTAACAACTCAAGTTGCGAGTCAAAGTTCCCCAAGTCATTTTGAATTTGATTTCGTAATTTGGTCATTGAAAAATCTTAATTTAATTATTTAGGTTAGTCAGCGGAAGCTACCTTCTTTGACTTTTGGCAATCACAAAATTTGTTCACCTAAATTTTGATTTCATATTGTGATTGACAGAGCTTGAAGTTGCATGTAATTTAAGTCAAATATTGTGGGCTAGCAGTTGGAATGAATCGGTTTTGTTTCTGATATTAGATTTAATTGCATGAATACTTCTTTTTATTTGTAAAATATTTCATACACTTTTTTACGGGTGTTAATATAATGTACCTTAAGGGATGTTTGTGTAAAGTATTGTTGTGGAATAGGGATTGCACTAATAATCTATATTAATATAAAAAGAAAATTTCGTTTTTACTCAAAAAAAAAAAAAAAAAAAAACGATTACTTACACGATGACACCAATTTTTTGTTATGCCAATAATATCCTTAAGTTGGTTCTTTTATTTCTTTATTTATTTATTTTTTTGAAATGTGATGTGTTGGTTTATATAAATTTTTTATTTTTATAATATATTTTAAAACGTAAAATATTATTTATTATAAGCATGCAGGGATGGCGTTCCACGTCGACTAGTTTTACAAATAACAAGAGGCTTTTGTGTAATTAAAGGGATAATTTCATCTTTCATCCCCCAACTTAGGGACTAAATTATTTTTGATATCCCATGTTCGACCTCATCAACTTTAATTCTCGACGTTTCTTGAATTCAAAATCGATCCTCTCGTTAGTTGATCGTCAAAATTAATAAAGATTGACCAATTTTGGAGAAAAAATCAGGCAGAAAGGCAAGGACAAAAGACCAAATTTACAACTTTATAGATGCATACACAATAGTGATTTGAGTAAGTTGAATTAACGGGAAAATAACTAAAAGTGAGATCTTATTAATTTCTTTCTAGAAAAAATTTAATTATTCCTATAGTTAAATGTAATTTTAGTGGATATTAAGTAATATATCCCGATAAATTAAAAAGAAAATAGAATCCAATTCCCTCCTCTCCTACCTAAAACGAATTCAGACATATGCCATAACTTAGGGGAAAAAATGAAAAAATAAAAAACTGCATTTGAATTTTGAAATTTGAGATGTCAAATGAGGATAAGTCAAATGAAAGCACATGTTTAGACAAAATGGGCAGATAGATACAATCTAAGTTTTCACTTTTTACCAAATCCTAGAAAGCAAAATCCAGCACGTGTTGCTGCTCAGATTCTGAGCACAAGCTACAGCATTACGTCATTATTATATTTTATTTACAAATTGTTTATACCCAAAACCTAAAACCTTATTAGAACATATTTTAATTTTTTTAAGCGTTAATTATATGATTATGTTAATATTTTAATAAATTCAGTAATACATCGATTCAATCAATACGTCATCACATTAGAAAAAAAAACTCAGTATTAGCCACATTTTTAATGATTGTGGCTAAAATTTGTGGTAAATAACTATTATTAACTACGGTAAAATAAAAATTGATGTAAAAAACATTCGTCATGACTTTTAGCCATGACAAACGTTTTAGCCACCCTCACAAAAATTACGGCCGACCATCGTTGTGTGATCGTATTTAATGACTATTCGCTACGATTATTTACTATTAACCATGGCAATTAACCATAATTAAATGTTATTTTTTTTTGTTAGTGTTACTAGATTAATACATTACAATACTCAAATAAAATGAGTACCGATGCATTCGGTGGGACTCAAACATATAACCTCAAACTTATTAACGAGATTTCAACCTTAACCCCGAAACTAAAACATCATGAGTAGCATATGTTTTAATTCGGACGGGATTAGTTTCACATAAATATATAACGTCACGCCTTATAATTAAGGTGAACTAACTTTTTATTTGTCAAAATTTTAATAGTAAGAGAAATCACATATGCTTGTCAATAACTAGAAATAGTGTAACATTATTATATTAATATATCAATAAATTGAGTATCCATTGAGCAACACATAGGTCTGATCAATATATATATATATATAACATAGAACAGTGATCCGGGTGGTGGGTAGGATCCTTGTTGACGTCTGTGCTTGACTGATCCGGGTAGCGGATAGCGGGTAACGATCATTGGTGACGTCTAAGTTAGCATCTCCACCTGTCACCTGGAAAGTAAGAGAACCTGAGAAGAGAGCAAACGTGAGCCTAGCCGGGATCGTCCCCGGCGAAGACCCTCCGATGCTTAAGTCAGCTCAAACTCGAGATGGCAAAAATGCGATCTAGGTAGAATGATAGGTCGAATGCTATCCAAAATGTCTTACCATTAATGCGGTGGAACATGAGTATTTATAGAGCGAAGTGCGTGTACTTGCCTGGTCCACGTGGCGTCATCTCAAGCCTTCAGCTGTCAGGAGACCAACGGTCTAGCTCTCGGGTCCTCTTGTTCGGGTTTCGGGTCGCGCATCCGGGTCGGGTCTCGGGTAGCGACCCGACTGTGTTGTCCGCGGGTCATCAGGCCCATATGCAATTTTAACCTCTTTTTGAGGGTATTTATGTATTTTCAGCATATATGGGGTACTACCCCTATCAAACAGTGATAATAAATCACAATAAATCGAAACAATGTCTGACTCAAACACATAATCCCTACTTTTTTTATTATAATGGGGATCGGATTGGGAAGAACCTGTGGTCGAATCCAAGACCCTCTCATTCAAAGAGGAGAGTGATGTCAACTCAATCAATTGAATGATGATAATACATAATTTCTGCTTATTCATTAAATTTGAATGTTAACCGCTAAATTAAGATATCATTAGCGTCAATATATTAATAATCATGTTCATTAACAATCATGAGAATTTGGCACAATAAAACAGTAATAATATTCATATTGTCACCTATTTGCATAGATGTAGAGATGGATTACAAAAAAGGATGGCACATAAATGAACTGCTGCTAAAAGCCATCCCACCAACATAAAAGTATTACACGAGCACATTATATAATACTCGTTGAAGCATTATGTTCCATAAGAAAACTGATAAACCTAAAAACAGGGGTGATAGAGAGTTTTTGAGTTGTTTTTTTTTTTTTTTTTTTTTTGAGTAAATTATAATGAATTTTATTGAAGTTTGATATGTTTACAAATTTACTCTCATTATTTAGAAAATTACCAACACCCCTTATGTTTAATGAAATTATGTATCATTAGATGAAAGTCTGAAATTGTCAACTTTTACTTTGTTGTATTTTGTTTTTTTAACAAAAAATCATTAAAATCCATTTGGATGGAAAAATTATAAAAGTTATATAAAAATCCACTTAGTGCATAAAAAAATTTAAATTTTTTTAAAAATAAATAAAATTATCATTCATAGTCCACAATGATATTTTCATCTGTTTACCATAAGAAATTGATGGAAACCTGACGGAGAATAATAAGTTGGACGAGTTGTTAGAAGATCGTTAAAACCAAGGAGTATTGGTAATTTTTCAAATAACTATGGGGTAGTTGTAATACCGAAACCTCTGGGAAACCCATTGTAATTTACCCGATTTTTTTTTTGACATCAGCTTTTTCTAGGTCGAAAAATATGGAAAGGGATCTCGATATCATAATATTAACGATTCTGGTAATCATATATAATTATATAATGCAAACATTCTTGGAATGCAAGAGGATATTGACTGACTTCCAGGGGATAAATTTCAGCTCGTGCTACAAGGAAGTTAATCGGGCAGCAGATATTTTGGCCAAAAATGCTGCAGCGAAACCTTTTGAATCTTTTATCTACTATCAATGCCCAATGTTTTTGTCTAATGTTTTGTATCAGGATTTAATCCTTATGTACTACAGAACGACCAAAAAACCTTGTAACAATCTTGTGCTGCAGTTGTAGATAAATAAATTCCTACTTATATTAAAAAAAAAATGAATTACCTATTTTACTTTATTTTTTGAAAAAAAAAATGTGAGCTAGAACAGCAAATGGCAAAGCAAAAGTGAGTCTGATATCCCTGCAAAAAGCTTTAATGCTTCTGGAGGCCTAAAAAGATGAGTCCATTAGCCATACCTTAGCTACACTCCTCAAATTTCTTATAGAAAGGGGACGATTTCGAATCAAAAAGGTGATGGAATAGGATTACTAGTGTTGGTAAAAGTTTGATATTTTGGTTTTGTTTCTATTTTATTCTCAGTTTTTAACATTTTTCATAAAGTAAAAACACTTTATTGGTAGTATGTGAAACATGAAAATGCATTTGGATTATAGGTTTCCAAATGTATATTATTAGGCGTACGAAACAAGGATTGTTAGGATTTAATTATTGAAAACATAAATATATAGGTATTGTATAGGTATGGAATTTGAATTTTATAGTGTAAAATCACAAAATTACAAGAAGGTCAACATGATAGGATAATATGTCTTGTTTTGTCTTTTCTTCTTTTACAACTAATACATTTTTATAAAAAGTCAACGTGGTTTAAAAGTTGCAGGTCTATGATATAGGGGAAGACAAAAAAATTATAAGGCCCTATAGGTACATAGAAGAAGACATTTTCAGTAAACATATGCTACAAGATTTCTCAGAGATTGAGCATTTTCAATGAGAATCGACCAAATAAATATAATTTGAAAATTTCAAACAGTGTGAAATTGAAAATGCCCATTTAAAAATGAAACCAAATAGCCCAATTTATGAACAACTGCACACTTTTTTGGTTAAGTTGCCATAATTTTTATAAACATGACTTGTATTATTTCCTTGTCCTGAGTTTTGGAAGGTCTAAACCCGAATCTATGTCCGTTATTCCCCTCTTTTCATTTCCCGAGTGAGAAATGAAGAAATTGTTGTTTTATGCAAATTCCCACAAAAAACTCCATCTAACCATTGTTATCTTCAGTTTCTAACAGGGTTTAATGCAATTTATCCCCTGTGATACTGCAAATGAACATATTGCTCCTCTATGAAAAAGAAATAACGATTTACCTCTTTAAATTTTTTAAAATGAAGCAATTTACCTCCATGTCTAAAGAGGTAAATTGTTTCATTTTAAAAAACACAGGGAGGTAAATTGATTCATTTAAAAAAATACAAGGAGGTAAATTGTTATTTTGTAATTCATAAGAGGTAAATTGCTCATTTGCAACATCACATGAGAGTAATTTGCAATTTTTCCGTTTCTAACAGTTAATCAATAGTAAAAACCACATATGATGAAATTTATAAACATCGAGGATTTAATATGACTGAGATGTGCACCAAAAGACCAAATGTGAGGAATTGCTACACCCTGGAGTATGAAAAATGAAATAATCCATTTCTAGAAAACACATCAAATCTAGTATTTCTAAATAACTAATCCAACCCCCCCCCCCCCCCCCCCCAAAAAAAAAAAAAAAAAAAAAAACCTATTTTTCATATCTTCATTGATGTAACATCTAAAATTAACTTTTATACAAGAAAAATATATATTACTTCCTAACCACCAAAATGACTCTCCAACCATAGGGTTCTTGTTTTTATTTTTTATTTTACAATAATTGCTCTATTGAACAAGAAAGAGAATCAAACTTCAGATAAGGCCAGATTAGTGTGAACATTTCCTTTAATTAATTGTGGTCAAACCGTCGCCGTTTTGCGACCGGCCCCATATTGTTGTAGGGGAGCGAGTACGGAGTAACGGCGGGCTGTGTGAATTAGTAGCGAGCCTTCCATTTTTTCCGGAAACAAACCACTACACCGCATTAGGCACTTTATCAGCCGTTGCAGGGGCTGGTAAACACGGCCTAATAATTATGACCAAATTTTATATTTGTAGACTTGCAATAATGTTTACAGCACTGTAGTGTATTATGTCATGTTATAGTAGATACATATTATCTGTTATATTAGACTTTACAATATTATATCATAATTTGTTTACTTTGCAGTAGTTATATGAGTAATAGTCTGCATACAAAAATAACAGGAAGTTTACTATCAACCACGTAATTTCGGATTGTGCCTGCAACAATGTTCACATATCAACAATAAATGTCACCTACCAAATTTCAGAACATTAATGATGATTGGCAGTGCATTTCTGTTTAAATTGAGGGGCAAATTAGACTGCATACACACTCCTTACGAGGGCAATATAGGAAGCGAAAGTTTGTGGGAAATGATGATGGTCTCACAGACTAACAATATGGACCTGAAAATTGGATTGCTATAGTTGAAAGAGTATGACCCAGTAGCAAGCTTTGGTTGTTGCAAGTAAGCAGGTGTAACACCCCTATTAACCCCGATATAGGGACTAATAGGGGCCGGTAAACACAGCCTTGCTGTATTAAACCAAGATATAGTTACGTCGTCCTCGTGTGGGATTTGTATAATTATATTTCATATTATTGACATTTATTTTCATCTAATAAATTGAACCTTCTGTTACACAAAATTTACATAATTTGATGATATTAGCAAAAAAATTAAAGGGTAACTTACATTGA